>CAJQZJ010033152.1:7290481-7321134 GCA_907164525.1 Lophiomys imhausi
TTGCAAGTTAGTATGAATGTTGAGTCAGATATAGAACTTTAAACTCGCCGGGCGGTGGTGGCGCACGCCTTTAATCCCAGCTCTTGGGAGGCAGAAGCAGGCGGATCTCTGTGAGTTTGAGGCCAGCCTGGTCTACAAAGTGAGTCCAGGGCAGCCAGAGCTGTTACACAGGGAAACCCTGTCTCGAAAAACCAAAAAAAAAAAAGAACTTTAAACTCATGGAGATGTTTAGATAGTAGAATGTTAAAGTCAGGTACCAAATACATATGGACTGGTCATTGGGAATGTACGTTAAGCCATATAACCCTCATAACTGTGGCCTAATTACCTCTGTTGTACTGTATTGTATTTATTATTATAAGAGAAAGAGCCATTTGTTGCACTGAAAGGAGAAACTGTAGGGGGAAATAAGATATACCTTAAACTTAAAAGGAAAAAAAAAAAGGGAAGAGGATGGGGGGTTGAGGGTGGGAGGGTGGGACTGGAGGGGGAATAGGGAGGGGACTGTGAATGAGATGTAACTTGAAGAAATAAAAAATAAAGGAAAAAAAAGAAAAAAGAAAGCACATCATGATGGGGTATGGGGGCAGACTTTGGAGTTTGTAGTCTTGCCCCACTTCTGGTTCTCTGTGTTTCTCAGGGTTCTCTAAAAGAATGGAATGGGTAGAGTGAATAGTAAATCAGAACAGATCACAGTAGACAAAAGTGGATGATTTTATATATTAATAAAAGGTTTGTACCACAGCAAGACGATATAATAAGTACAAATATATATAGTAGCATACCATCCAAATACATGAAATAAAGACTAACAATTGAGGGGAAATTTCAGGGAAAGCATAAAAGTAGATTTAGTAGAGTGGCTTACAGGCTGTTGCTGGGGTTCAGGTAGTCTAGCAATGACTCACTCTCAACACAAAGGCCCCAAATCCTGTAGTTGTTCAGTCCGTGAGACTGTCTTAGCAGTCCCAGTCAGGTGCTGGGGTCCTGGAGGACTCCTAGAGTGCAGCTGGTCTTCAGTCTTTTTTGGAATCCCGAAGAAGAAAAAGAAGGTTCTAACACCAGTGAAGGAGTACCTTAGCATCAACATTATATAAATTTGCCAGTGACAGTAAGAGCAAAATGGCAAAAATAAAAACTTTCTTCTTCAGTGTCCTTTTATATGTGGGCTTCCACCAGAAGGTGTGGCCTAGATTTAGGGTAGGTCTTTCCGATTTAAAACAGAACAAAATATTCCTCATAGACATGCCCACCTGCTTGGGTTTTAGTTGATTCCAAATAAAGTCAGCTTGACAACCAAGATTATTCATTACACTCTCAGCTTTCTGCATGTGGTTGAAAATAGGCTCTCTTAGTGTCCTAAAATTTGTTGCCGGATGCCATGCCTTCCTCACCATTATGGACCCCTTTCTCTGGAACCATAAGCTATATGAAACACTTAGATGTACAACTTGCTTTAATAGTGTTTCATCTGCTGGGCAGTGGTGGCGCACGCCTTTAATCCCAGTGCTTGGGAGGCAGAGGCAGGCGGATCTCTGTGAGTTCAAGGCCAGCCTGGTCTACAAAGCGAGTCCAGGACAAGCCAGGGCTGTTACACAGAGAAACACTGTCTCGGGAGAAAAAAAAAGTACATTCTGTGCTGGCTGAATGATCCAATCCAGGCAAATTAAGTTATATAAAGGCAGATTTATTGGATAGGAGAGGGAAAGAGAAACAGTGTGCGCACACAGAAGAGGGGGAGAGCTGGGAAGAGAGGCAGAGAGACAGCAAGCCTCCAAAATGTCCAGATTGTATAGGAAAGGACCCCTGGGGGCGGGGCTTGCCCTATAATAGGTGGAAACATAGGCATGCTGGGAGAACATGGAGATCAGTTCCAGACCTAACAGCAATAATAACTAAACAAAGCATTAATTTGGGAGGGAGGGAAACATGAGAGAAGTTGGAGATGGGGAAGGGAGGTGTGAGATTGATACAGATGCACTGCTCATATGAAGGACTCAGAGTATGGAGGAGGACTTACAACAGTATGAATTCTCACTGTGCTGTTTTCCTTCCTTTTGGAATAGGAATGTATATTATGTGTCATTATATGTTGGAATTTGGCCACTTGCTTTTTGGTTTTACAGAGGTTCCAGTTAGGAGATTGCCTTAAGACACAAAAGATAGTTCAAAAAAATTTTAAGGTTTATTTATTTATTCATTTTACAGCACTATCATAGCCACCTCCCTCCCCTACTCTGGGTCTCACCCTTCCACCCCCTTTCCCCTATGCCCCCTCCCATTCTCCTCAGAAAAGGGGAGCCCACTCCACTCCCACCATCCTTCCCCAGCACATGAAGTAACATCAGGACTCAGCTCTTCCACTTCCATTGAGGCCATGCACCACGGCCCCCTTAGGGGAGAGTGATCAAAAAGCAGGCATCAAAGTGCAAGCCAGAGACAGCACCTGCTCTAGTTACAGGGAACCCACATGATCACCAAGCTGCCCATCAGTTACTGACGTGTGGGGGCCTAGGTCCAGTTCATGCATGCCCTTTGCTTGGTGCTTCAGTTTCTCTGAGCCCCCATGGGCCTAGGTTAGTTGTCTGTCTTCTTGTGGAGTTCTTGTCCCCTCCATTTTTTTCTGTCCTTCTCCACATTCTTCTACCAGACACCCTGCACTCTGCCTAATGTTTGATAGTCTTAGCATCTCTTTGGATTTTCTGCTACATGGAGGTTCTCAGAGGACAGTTATGCTCCTGTCTGTAAGCCTAGCAGAATAACCTTAATAGTAATAGAAGGTGGCTCTCTCCCTTGGGGTAGGTCTCAGGTTGGGCCCATCATTGGTTGGACATTCCCTCAATTTCTGGTATATTTTTATCCCTCCACATCTTGTTGTATACAGGGTAGATCTTGGGTTGAGGGTTTTGTGGGTGGCTTGCTGATCCCCTCCCTCCTCTAGAAGTCCAACCTAGCTAGAAGGAGGCCTCTTCAGTCTCTGTATCCCTGGCTGTTAGGAATCTCAGCTAGAGTCACTCCCATCCCCTCCCAGGGGCCCACCCTGTTGCCGGCCTCCAGCTTGTCTCAGGGATGCCCACCACCACTCAGTTTTCCATCTTTCGCCCAGCCCTCTCACCTCCTGTCCCTGCTCTCCTCCACAACTGATCCCCACCTTCCTTTCTCTCCTCTCTCCCTCTCCTATCCAGTTCCCTCTCTTCAACCACTTCTGCTGTTCTATTTCTCCTTTTGAGTGAGATTCAAGCAACCTCCCTTGGGTCCTCTTAGTTACTTAGCTTCTTTGGGTCTGTGGATTGTAGAATGGTTATCCTGTACTCTATGGCTAGTATCTGCTTTTTAGTGACTACATACCATATGTATCTTTCTAGGTCTGGGTTACCTCACTCAGGATGATCTTTTCTAGTTCTATTTGCCTGCAAAATTAATGATTTCCTTGTTTTTAGCTAAGTAGTATTCCACTGTGTAAATATACCACATTTTCTTTATCCATTCTTCAGTTGAGAGACATCTAGGTTGCTCCCAGGTTCTGGCTATTATGAATAAATCTGCTATGAACATAAGTGAACAAATACCCTTGCAGTATGGTGCGGCATATCTTTTGGGTATGTGCCCAGGCGTGGTATAGCTGGGTCTAGAGGAAGAACTAGTCCCAATTTTCGGAGAAACCGCCAAATTGATTTCCATAGTGGTTGTACAAGTTTGCACTTCCACCAGCAATGGAGGAGTGTTCCTATTTCTCTACATCCTCACCAGCATGTGCTGTCCCTTGAGTTTTTGATCTTAACCATTCTTTTTTTTTTCTTTCTCTCTTTTTTGCGAGACAGGGTTTCTCTCTGTGTCCATAGCTGTCCTGGACTCACTTTGTAGACCAGGCTAGCCCCCAACTCACAGAGATCTGCCTGCCTCTGCCTCCTAAGTGCTGGAATTAAAGGTGTGTGCCACCACACCTGGCAATTACAGGCAGCTGTGAACTGTCATGTGGGTACTAGGATTTGAACCCGGGCTCTTTAGAAGAACAGCCAGTGCCCTTAACTGCTGAGTCATCTCTCCAGCCCTGATCTTTACCATTCTGATGGATCTGAGATGGAATCTCAGATTTCTTTTGATTTGCGTTTCCCTGATGACTAAGAACGTTGAACATTTCTTTAAATGCTTCTCCACCATTTGAGATTCTTGTTGAGAATTCTCAATTTAGCTCTGAACCCCATTTTTTAATTGTCTTGGCTTGTTGGTGTTTACTTTTTTGAGTTCTCTGTGTATTTTGGATATTAGCCTTCTATCAGATGTAGAGTTGGTGAAGACCTTTTCCCAATCTGTAGGCTGCATTTTTATTCTCTTAACAGTGTCCACACACCTACGGATGCTTGATTTTTGATAAAGAAGTCAAAACCATGAAAAAAGAAAGCATCTTCAACAAATGATGCTGGTCTAACTAGATGTCTTCGTGTAGAAAAATGGAAACATATCCATATTTATCACCCTGCACAAAACTTAAGTAGACCAATGACCTCAACATAAAACAAGATATACTAAATCTATTAGAAGACAAAATGTGGAAAAGCCTTGAACGCATTGGTACAGGAGACAACTTCCCAGAGAACACCAATAGCTCAGGCTTATGGTCTTTTTGCTCTGGCTCTGTAGAAATTGTGGATTGACAAGATGCTCTGGGTGGACAAAATACACTAGTCTCTAACAACTTTTGTTTCCTTCACTGTCTAACAGCAGCAAGTCGTGATAAGTAGGAAGCAGCAGCAGCAGCAGCGAGACATCCTCTAGTTACCCTTGCAGGCCTTGCATATTGGGACTCTAAACCCTGGGAGTGTTACAGTCCCCATGCGGGCACTGGCTATCAGGATCCAGGATCTTGTAGCAGCCTGTATTACAGCACTTAGCATGGGGTCTCAGGGTCAGGGTCTGTAGGTCCTCTTCTCTCTCATTACAGTCTTTTACCAGCTCTTGTCTTTCCCTTACCCTTTTTCTCTTTTTCTTTTCTTGTTTGTCCCCAACCAACAACCCCCTTTCATTTCTTCTCTGTTTCCTGCCCCAGCTACTCTTCAACTGTTCCCCTGATACATTGTCCCTCTGCCAGGACTTGTGATATCTGCCTTTGTCCGGGAGTCTGGAGTCCAGCACCAGGACACCTGGAGAACATGTTAGGGATAGGCATGTGAAT
The DNA here is from genome assembly GCA_907164525.1 of Lophiomys imhausi. Taxonomy (NCBI): domain Eukaryota; kingdom Metazoa; phylum Chordata; class Mammalia; order Rodentia; family Muridae; genus Lophiomys; species Lophiomys imhausi. The sequence continues at coordinate 7,295,655 of CAJQZJ010033152.1, forward strand.
CTGGAATTGAATCCCAACTTTTCTTCTTACTTGTAGTGTGACTCTGAACCCAGCCAGTACATACGATCATTTACAAATGAGTGTAACAGTATATTGCTATCTCATGCGAAGGAGTGAAAATAGATGATAGTGTCTGTACAACATTCAAGATGGTAGTACAAAGGAACCCTCACTTTTTGCCTTTACTGTTGTATTCAGTTTGATTTTTCAGTGTAGCTTTCTGGAATAAATGTGTTAAAACGTACTTTTTAAGGGCTGAAGAGATGGCTCAGCCATTATAAAGGCTAGGCTCACAATGAAAAACATACTTTTTAAAAAGATTTTTAAATTTCTTAGGTGTAATATGGGTGGAATATGGCATGATAGTGCAGGTGCCATTGGAAGCCAGAACAGGAGGACATCTGGTCCCTGGACTGGGTTAGGATGGTTGCTGACTGCTGGAACACCGGTCTAGCCACTCTTGCCCATTGCTGTCCTAAGGCAGCGTGCTGCTTCTCACAGGGCTTGCTCTTGTACAGTACTATGGGTAGCACACTGATCCATGGTGCAATCCAGTTGCATGGGCTTTACAATTTCAATTTCAGAAAAAGTTCTATATTTTGATGTTAATGCTTTTGTATTTTCTCCTTTCCGATAATTAAAATAATGACTAAGGTAATTTTGATACCATGTGCAAATTAATTTTTGCCTCGGTCTCTTTGCTGTGTTAGTAGGAAAAAAATTACTTTTTTAAAGCAAATGCTTTAAAATTTTAAATCCAATATTTGGTGTATTTATATGCCACTTTAAGGATTTAGCTAGGTTAATGATACAAAATGATAATATTTAAATTTATCTCCCATATAAACTGTTAAATTTACTTAGTAACTTTAAGGTAGTTGTTAAGTTTGTGGGCATTTCTACTATTTTTAAGTTTATAGCTTTGAACTATGTGATTTAAGTTATAATATTCTGAAGTATAAAAATCCCAAACACATAAAGGAACTAGGGTAAAGGTTACTATTGTACTTTGACCAATAGTAAGTAACCCCTGTCAGTTTTCCAAGCACACCATTGAGTGCTATGCTAGCGACTCCCTCTACTGGACACAAGAGCCTGTTTCCTTTTCTTTGGTTTGGAGGTTTTGGGTTTTGGCTTTTCTGTTTGCTTATTTTTAAGGAACAAGTGTTTTAATATAATAACGGTATGGTCTCATTACTATGATATTTTAGAGGTAAATTTTGTTTTGTATATATTTTTAATATGTATCCTTAGCCAGATTACATTTTATATCTGTGTAAAACATGTTCAGGAATACTCCTTTTAAACTCTGGCAAACTTGCAAAAGAAGAGGTTTTTGTTACGGAACAGTAAGGGGAGGGTTCTTTTTACTTTTTTTTTTTTTTCCTTCTTTGTGAATTTCGCATCATTCACCCAAATCCCACTCATCCGTCCCTCCATATCTGCCCTATAACCTCCCCTGAAAGGGGATCAGGGGGTGTCTTAAAGCAAATATTTTGAAAAGGAAAGGCATTTCTGTGGTAACTGTTTGAATTCCAGGTTAGTAGTCTTAGGTAGAATTTTGTGTTTTCAAAATATTTATGGGTAAGTGGTTAAAGGTTGGGAGCAGTTTCTTTCATATGGGGGAGTGGGTTCGAGATTAAGAAAAAGACCAGCCTTCCTTCCAAGGATTAGCCCCAAAACTACGCCACTGAGTATAACACTGCATTAGGCCTGTTATTTCTCCCCATCTCCATCTACCTCTACCATACTCTGTCCTCAAAAGACATATTTCAGATTCAAATTAATATTGTTGCTTTGTTATATTCAAAATTATTATTGTTCATTTATAATTTTTACTAGAGTTTTTCTTTTCATATTGACATCTTTGATGATAGATTTGAGTTGAATGAAATACAAAACTAATTTAAAGCACTATGTATATTGAAGTGACAGTCTAGCTGTTCCTTTAATATGTGACTGTTCTTGTTATTTTCATTTTACAGCTCTCATTTTTGTTAAAACTATTGCAGTTACAGATCTAGAGCAGCAAATCTTCTTCACTATTTACATTGAGTAACAATGAAATTGGGAATTCTTTGTTCACTGGATTTTCTTTCCCCTTGGACTGAGTTCCATAGTTTATCATGGAACTTATTTAAATGGAACTGCGTAGAGTTAAAGCAGATACTCTCACCATAATGGGCTTCCAGTGTCGTGACTTAGGGTGACTTAGCACACATTGCACCAGTATTGTGATAGAGTCTGTTTCATTGTGTCCTTGTAATAAGATGATGTCGCCTGTTGTAAGACACTGAAACTTGGAGAAAGAACAGCTATAAAAAGATGAAGTATAAGAAATCTCTAGTAAAGCTCTTCCTGCTTTGATTGTTGCAAGGCCTTTAAAAACATCCCCAGCATCACTTGCTCTGCACCAGACTTCTGGGTGTCAGCAGGGAAATGAAAGGGTGGATCTATTTGCATTTCCAGACCAAGTTGTTGAATTTTGAGTATTTTAAAAGAAAATGTCTATGATTTGTTTCAAGTACCTTTAAAATTAGACTATAAATTTATCCCTCTCAGGTCTCTGAGGTGGTTGAAGAATAGATAGCTAGAGTCTCATAGTTAAATTTTGAGTTGTTTAGGAATCAAGAGGGTGTTCTGGATCTAAGAAGATGTTTTTAAAATTGTGATGCAAGTTAGTATGAAAGCTGAGTTAGATATAGAACTTTAAACTCATGGAGATGGTTAGATAGTAGAATGTTAAAGTCAGGTGCCAAATACATATGGACTGGACATTGGGAATGTATGCTAAGCCATATAACTCATAATTGTGGCCTATTTATTTCTGTTGTTTTGTATTGTATTTATTGTTATAAGAGAAAGAACCATTTGTTGGACTGAAAGGGGGAGCTGTTGAGGGGGGAAAGATATACCTTAAACTTTAAAAAAAGGGTAGAGGATGGGGGGTTGAGGCGGAAGATGGTGGGAGGGTGGGACTGGAGGGGGGAGTAGGGAGGGGATTGTGATTGAGATGTAACTTGAAGAAATAAAAAATAAATTATAAAATATATAGAGAGACAAAAAATTAGACTATAAATTGTAGAGAGCTATGTTTTATTTAATTTCTGCTTAGAAATGACTCATAGATATCTGAGATACTTAATTTCTGAAAGTCCTTACATGTTTTTGTCTGTTACAGAGAGATTTTTGTTATTTCTAATTACAATTCTTGGCAATTACCAAACCCATACTATTAAAATGTAGAAATACCCAAAAAAATCCAAAAGCCGGGCGGTGGTGGCGCACGCCTTTAATCCCAGCACTTGGGAGGCAGAGGCAGGTGGATCTTTGCGAGTTCGAGGCCAGCCTGGTCTACAAAGCAAGTCCAGGACAGCCAGAGCTGTTAAACAGAGAAACCCTGTCTCGAAAAACCAAAAAAAAAAAAAAAAAAATGTAGAAATACTAAATGTGCAAGTGGTGTTCCATGAAACAATATGGTACAAGTGCCTGGATTTTTTAACAAAAAATTTATTTTATTTTATTAAATATAGTTAAATGTGTAATTTAAAATTACAATAGCAATGTATTATATTTTTTAAAGTTTGTAATAAATTAAAATTGTAATTTATTATTCTGTTTATTTATTCTATTTTATGGCTATGTATGTATGTTTTACCCTCATGTAAGTATATGCACCATATGCTTGCCTGGTGATCATGAATCCCCTAAGACTGAAGTTACAGAGGGTTGTAACCCACCATGTGGGTGCTAAGAACTGAACCCTGGATCCTCTGCAAAAGCAACAAATGCTCTTAACCACTGAGCCACCTCTCCAGATATGATATAATCAGATCCAAAATCTTTGGTTTCAGGGACTTGGAAAATTTTCCAATAGCTGATTGCTTTGATGATATTACTAGCATTTGGTTGAGAATAGAATATAAGATGGATGTTATAAAAGGTATACAGCTCATTAAAATGAAAAATATATATATATTATGACAATGCTAGGTCTATACACAAACACCCAGAAGTTCCAATTACCGTCCATGACATAATGGACTAGCAAAGCTGAACTCTTCTTTGTGTCATGAGCTGTCATGGTAACTAAAAAAAAAAATGAACATTTATAGTTGACTTTCAGAAAGATCTAAGTCAAGTAGCAATTTTTAAACATAAGCTATTAGAATTTGCTAAACCTATAATTATGATAAGAGTGGTTGAAAATACAGAGACAAGGGCTAGAGAGGAGACAGCTTAGCATGTGAGAGCACATACTGCCCTTCCAGAGAACCAGAGTTCAGTTTCCGGCTCTCCTGAGAGACAGCACACAACCACCACTCTAGGAGATTGGGAGCATATGGCTTTTGTGGATACCTGTGCTCACGGGCACCTGCCCAGACAGCCATACACGTGCATAAATACACACAGACACACATGCTTAAAAATAATACAAAATCTTTTTTAAAAGAAAAAACAGGTGAACAGGGATAATAGAAAAGTTTCACTGGAACATTATATTTAAGCTGTGGCTGTAAAGAACAAAAGTACATTAGCAGTGCTTCTCAAACGGCTCTACATTTTCATCTTCCTCATGAACCTTCCGCAGCTTCTGCTCACCATTATTCTCTTGCTTTATGAATTTGACCAGCAGGTCCTATTATTAAATAATTTGTTCAGCCTGCTAGTGCAACATGTAGCATTCTAAATTAAAATGTCAATGGAGACTTGAAAGGCATTATTTGCATCAATGGATTGACTATTTCTTATGTAAATCCAAATTGCTAATTACTCTTATGATAACCTTACTGACTTTTGCATCTTGTGAAACATTTCTAATTATTTTTTTCATGTAGACTTTACTTTCTTTTTTAGACTGAATCAGGATATGGCTCTGAGTCCAGCCTGCGTAGACATGGCTCAATGGTATCACTGGTGTCTGGAGCAAGTGGCTACTCTGCTGCATCCACATCTTCTTTCAAGGTTCGTCATTATAGTGCTTCAAGGCACCGTCGTGAGTTTAGCATTGGGGATTGTGAGCACAACTTAGGTTTTTTATTTATTTGTGTGTGTGTGTGTGTGTGTGTGTGTGGCAATGGGCATATGGAACTCAGAGGACAATTAGTAGGAATCAGTTCTCCCATTTCACCATGTGGGACCCAGGAGTTAAACTCCACTTGTTAGCTTGTCAGTGAGTGCCTGAGTGCCTGCATTCTCTGAGCCGTCTGACCAGCCCTTGATGGGTTTTTAAAATGAACTTTTCCACAGTATAATTTATATGAAGTTGTTACAAAATAAGGTTTTAAGAGATGCAATCATAGTACACACAAATATAAAATAAACACGTGTTAGATTTTATTACCTTCATTCATCAATGAGGTAAGATACAACTTTCCAGATTGGTTCAAAGGAGAATCTGGAGGCTATTAAAATGATTTGCTGATGTATAACAGACCAGCATGTGCAGATTAATAGTCAGTGCTTTGAGGAATGTAGCTCAGTGGCAGAGCACTTGGCTGGCTTGCAAAATTCCTGGAGTTAATCACCAGCATTGCAAAAATAATCAATGACTCTGCTCAGGTCAAAGTTCATGTGTATCTCTTGAGACAAAAGTCACATAACACTTTTTGATTTTCTATTGAAAGACTTATAAAATAACTCATATACAATGAAAAAGAAAGACTTATGTGGTCTGATTTCATCTTCCTCCCTCATGGTTCTCTTGACAACACTCATCAATACTGCTAAATTACATCCAGTAATAATTCACTTGCCCATTTCATAGTCTATCTCGTCACAGTGTTTATTAGGAAAATGTTACATTATGTTAGCAGATTATCAGGCAGTATTGGTTTCCTGTTATCTATGGGTTTGTCAGTTTCAAAGCCCTCTTCAAGCATGTTCCTGGGAAGATTACCTTGACCTTCACAGCTCTAATTATCTCAGTCCTTTGATGATAGGGTGCCAGCCTAAGAGGCAACTAATATCATAGGACCAATAGTCCAGATTTGTTTTACTTGACTCACACACCCTTTCCTTTGTGTTTTTCAGAAAGGCCACAGTTTACGTGAGAAATTGGCTGAAATGGAAACCTTTAGAGACATCCTATGTAGGCAGATTGACACTCTCCAGAAATACTTTGATGTCTGTGCTGATGCTGTCTCCAAGGATGAACTTCAAAGGGATAAAGGTTATATTACCACTATTTTAACTTGGAGAATGAATGGATTTATATCTTAGTCACTTTTGTTAGGAATAACTAGTATAGCAGTTTTCATTGTCCATGTGACTTAAATACTTTAGTAACATACTAACTCATTTCTGATTATCAGTACCAGATGCCATTGAAGGTTTTAAATTATGCTCTACTATGTTACATGTAATTTCTCGTATCCTGATAATATGGAGCACCTCACATTATGTCTAAAAGTTTTACCCCTTGAGGGTATTAGAAGAGACAGGCATCTTATTGGATCCTCCACATGCCAAATACTTATTTGATTTTATCTCCTTGTTTCTCTCTCCTGTTTTTTCTTTAATTTAGCTCTTTTGCTATCTCTTCCTTTCCTCCTCCCTCCCTGTGCCTTTTTTCTCATAGAAAATTTTAAGAAAAAATGAAGTTAACAAGTTTTTATTTTAAAGGAAAAATATGTAGTCTTCAATTAGCTTTTTTTTTCCCCTTTTGAGATTTTGAGTCCTGGCTGCCCTGGAACTCACTCTGTACAGCAGGCCAGCCTCAAATTCAGGGATCCACCTGCCTCTGCCTCCCAAGTGCTGGGATTAAAGGCGTACACCACCGCCACCACCACCTAGCTCATTTAGTTTTTAATTTGAGGCTTATCGTTATTTCCCCACTGTTAACTACTGAAGATATTGTTGATGTCAACACATATTGAGTTGTTCTCTTAATTTCCCATCAAGGCGAACATGAATTCTTCCACAGTGTTAGCAGCTAGTACTGAGATCACCCCTGGTGTAAGTGTATGGCTGGTAACAGCTGAATTTCTTGGCCTTAGGAAAGATGTTTGACTTTCAAATAGTTTTTGTCTTTTTTCTGTTTTGTTTCCTTTCTCTGCCTTTTGTAGTAAATTTTTATACTTTCATGTTTTCTTCTTTGCTCATCCTTTAGCTATAACTCTGTTACTTTGATGGCTTCTTAGGGTTTATGGTTTGCATGTATAACTTACTACAAGTCTGCCTTCAAAGCCTCCAGTACTGTATTTCCGTTTGCTGCAGACTTTTATGAATTTTCTAGCTAGCTCACTATAGACTATGAGGTTTTCCATTGTGCACTGTGGGAATAAGTAACTTTCCTTACTGTTCCATATAAGATCTGATACCTTTTCAGACAGTTTTCCCTGGTATCAGTAGTCCCCTTATTTGTAGGCAGTATCATTACTGCACTGAGTACTCAGAACACCTAGTGATTTCTGGTGGTTTCTCCAAGTAGTCCTCTTGCCACTGCTCTCCTTGTGAAAGCTGTTATCTTTGTAGTCTCAGCTGTATCTCATCTCTCGAGTCTACTAGGTTCCCTGTATTAGTGCGCAGACAGCTGGAGCACTCATGGAGCTCACATCATTTGTTTCCAGCTCTTGGGGATCACTCTCTTTTATTGTTAGTCTAAGAACCAGTGTTTGTTGTCTCATAGATTCTGTCCACTTTGTAGAATTTATGGTAAAGAATAAATTCAGTCCCTCTTATTCATCTAAGCAGGACCAGAAATTTTGTCCATTAGCTACAGCCCCAGCCTGTCTCTATATTGTAAATAGCTCAGTGAGGGACCCTGTCTTAAAAGATACTACAGAGAGTGATTGAGGAGGGTATGACATTGACCTTTGACCTTCTCAAGCACACGGACTCCTTAGTACAGTACTTGCTTAGCATGAATGAAGCACTAGGTTCAATCCCTATGACTGAAAAAATGGGGTTGGCGGTGGGGGTTGAGGGTGGGGGAGATAATAACAACTTCAAGATTATTTAATTTACGAAAAATTAAATACTTTTGGAAGAATATGGCTTTCTATTTCTGTGCAAGATGAGTAACAGGGACAAAATTTGTCCTCTACCATAAATCTTTAAAAGTGGACAAATGTGCCGGGCGGTGGTGGCGCACGCCTTTAATCCCAGCACTTGGGAGGCAGAGGCAGGCGGATCTCTGTGAGTTCAAGGCCAGCCTGGTCTACAAAAGTGAGACCAGGACAGCCATAGCTGTTATACAGAGAAACCCTGTCTCGAAAAACCAAAAAAAAGAAAAAGTGGACAAATGTGAGACACTGCTTATCAGATGACAGTAGAAGATAGTATATACACATGGGTGCATGCTTACAGCCTGTACCACATACCCTGAAGAGGTCTGAAGTGACGTAAAAGATCTTATTCTAAAGGAGACAAGAGGTTGCTCTTTCAACAAAAGGTTAAAAATCCCTATTGGTTCTGCTGGGTGATTAGATGGAGAATATTAAACCCAAGAAACATTGGAATGTAATATAAAGATCAGTTTCCCATAAGTAACTTGAAAAGTCACTATTTAAGCAAAAATACAAGTTGAGATTAATGTATTTTTAAAAATGACTTGCAGTTGATTGTAATGTTAATTAAAATGGTAAAAGATTAAAGATGAAAAAAAAAAAAACCTGAAGTAATTCATTCTAGTAATCTGAGAGTCAATGAATGAGCCTCTGGATCCAGCCTAGAGAATAGAGAGAAACTTTAAGAGAATGTCATCATGATTAATTCTTATATTATCTTATAGTAGAGAGGTCTTTTAGGTATTTGATATTAATTTTCTGTTATAATTTTAAGCCAAAAATAAATATGTAAGCCAAGTTTTATTTTCTCACGGTTGTGAGAACAGTGTTGGCAGTGTTGACTTCTCCCAAGGATGATGAGTTAAAGTCCTTTTGAAGACAGACCCTGGCACATAAGCACTGTCTCTTGTTGTCTCATCATCTCTGCACTGTGTCTCAAGGTGCCCTCTTATGACGACAGAGTCAGATTAGGCTCACCCTGATGACCTCATGTTTACTTAATTGCCCCATACAGTCACATTTTGAGGTACTGGCAACTCAAACTTCAACATAGAAATGGGAGTAGTTGGAGAGAAATATTTAATTCACTGGTGTCTTAGAAATATTTCAATACTGAAAAATAGTTCACTGATTATTTGAATCATATAGGAGATCTTGAAGAAAAAGAAATAATTTTTCATGCTATCGTGAATGCAATATATCAGAAACAAATGGACACATTTCCGTCTTTCCAGGATACCATCTATTTAAATTGACAAGCCATATAGAATATTTCTAATTCATCTGATTTCATTGATAGCTGGCTGTTACCACTTAGAGATGGTGGGATCTGGGAGAATGGAGGCAATAAAGGAGGCGGACTAAAGTCTCATGTGATAGACAACTTTATTCAGAGCATCAGACAGTTTATACTCTGAGGGTTAAGATAAGGCACCTGAGTAAAGGTCTCATGAGCTCAAGCTGTGGATAATCACAAGGACAAGCTGCATGTGGCAAAAACATGTCTTTCCATAGAGTCATATAAAGAATAGTATTTAATTGAATAAGACCAACAAGTAATAATAAATAATACTCTGAATACTCAGGAATAGCAATCTGAGATATGTTCACCCCTATCTGCTGCATCTGGGAGGACCACGAAAACACATTTCCAAGAACAATTCCGAGTTTTAAAGAAACTGAGGTCACAAGACTTTTCTGTAGTTTTCTTGAAGTTTTCTAACAAGCACTCAGAATTGTCCTCAAACAACTCTATTCGTGGACCATGTTCCAACACTAGCCATTAACAATCTTAATTATAATCTTTTTTTTTCTTTTTTTTGGTTTTTGAGACACAGTTTTCTCTGTGTATCCCTGGGTGTCCTGGACTCACTTTGTAGACCAGGCTAGCCTTGAACTCACAGAGATCCACCTGTCCCTGCCTCTGCTGAGTTTAAAGATGTGGCACCACCCCACCTGGAAATTACAGACAGCTGTGAACTACCATGTGGGTGCTGGGATTTGAACCTAGGTCCTTTGGAAGAGCAGCCAGTGCTCTTAACTGCTGAACCATCTCTCCAGCCCTTTATTACAATCTCAATTGTTAATATTTTCTCACATCACAGACCAACATATATGTCTGTGTGTGTGTTTATATATTTAGGTTATAGAATTGCTACAAAAGGTGTAGAATGCCTCTGTACTCAAAGGTGCCTTACAAAAGGTAAAGGCAGAGACCTGGTAGACATGGAAATAAAGTCACTGTAAATGTTAGATAAGATACTAAAGAACTACTAGAAAGCCCTCAGAGCTAACTTATATGTCTAAGCTGTAGAGTTGCAATGTTCGTATAGCTGCAGGATTGAATTAGAGAACCAGTTCCAGGTGGTTTGGTCTGGACAAAGGCAAAGGAGTAGGCTACTGTCAGTTATTGGAGGAATCGTGCTGAACAGAAGTCTTTGAGGCTGGAGAGATGACTCAGCAGCTAAGAGTGCTGGCTGCTCTTCCAAAAGACCTGAGTTCAAATCTCAGCACCCACATGGCAGTGCACAGTTCTCTAATTGCCGGGCGTGGTGGCACACGCCTTTAATCCCAGCACTCAGGAGGCAGAGGCAGGTGGATCTCTGTGAGTTCTAGGCCAGCCTGGTTTACAAGAACACCCAAGGATACACAGAGAAACCCTGTCTCAAAAACAAAAACAAGCCCTCTGTCAGATGTTGGGTTGCTGAAGATTTTCTCCCAGTCTGTAGGCTCCCGTTTTGTTCGAATGACAGTGTCTTTTGCCTTACAGAAGCTTTTCAGTTTCATGAGGTCCCATTTATTGATTGTTGGTCTTAGGTCCTGAGCTGTTGGTGTTCTGTTCAGGAAGTTATCACCTGTGCCAATGAGCTCAAGGGTTTTTCTGACTTTCTCTTCTAGTAGATTTAATGTGTCCGGCCTTATGTTAAGGTCTTTGGTCCACTTGGACTTAAGTTTTGTATAAGGTGATAAGTATGGGTCTAATTTCATTCTTTTACAAGTGGACATCCAGTTGGACCAGCACCATTTGTTGAAGATGCTATCCTTTTTCCTTTGTGCAGTTTTGGCTTCATTGTCAAAAATTAGGTGACCATAGGTGTATGGGTTCATTTCTGGGTCTTCAATTCGATTCCATTGATCCACTGGTCTGTTTCTATGCCAGTACCATGATGTTTTTATTACTATTACTCTGTAGTACAGCTTGAAATCTGGGATGGTGATACCCCCAGATGTTTTTTTTATTGTACAGGATTGATTTAGCTATTCTGGGTTTTTTGTTGTTCCATATGAAATTAAGAAAAGCTTTTTCTGAGTCTAAAAAGAATTGTGTTGGTATTTTGATAGGAATTGCATTGAATCTATATATTGCTTTTGGTAGGATGTCCATTTTTATTATGTTGATCCTACCTATCCATGAACATGGGAGATCTTTCCATCTTCTGATGGCCTCTTCAATTTCTTTCTTCAAGGGCTTGAAGTTCTTGTTGTACAGGTCCTTTACTTGCTTGGTAAGAGTTACCCCCAGGTATTTTATATTGTTTGTGGCTATTGTGAAGGGAGTTATTTCCCTGATTTCTTTCTCAGCCCATTTATTTGTTGTATAAAGAAGGGCTTCTGATTTTTTTTTTGAATTAATTTTGTATCCAGCCACCTTGCTGAAGGTGTTTATCAGCTGTTAGAGTTCTCTGGTGGAAATTTTGGGGTCGCTTATGTATACTATCATATCGTCTGCAAATAGGGATAATTTGACTTCTTTGTATCCAATTTGTATCACCTTGATCTCTTTTAGTTGTCTTATTGCTCTAGCAAGAACTTCAAGTACTATATTGAAGAGATATGGTGAAAGTGGACATCCTTGTCTTGTCCCTGAGTTTAGAGGAAATGCTTCAAGTTTCTCTCCATTTAATTTGATGTTTGCCACTGGCTTGCTGTATATTGCCTTTATTATTTCTAGGTACGGTCCTTGTATGCCCGTTCTCTCCAGAACTTTTAGCATGAAGGGGTGTTGGATTTTGTCAAATGCTTTTTCCGCATCTAGCGAGATGATCATGTTGTTTTTTTTTTTCTTTCATCTTGTTTATATAGTGAATTACGTTGATAGAATTTCGTATGTTGAACCATCCCTGCATTCCAGGGATGAAGCCTACTTGATCATGGTGTATGATATTTTTGATGTGTTCTTGAATTCAGTTTGTTAGTATTTTATTAAGTATTTTTGCATCTATGTTCATGAGGGAGATTGGTCTGAAGTTCTCTTTCTTTGTTGGGTCTTTGTGTGGTATAGGAATCAGGGTGACCGTGGCCTCATAGAATGAGTTTGGCAATGTTCTTTCAGATTCTATTTTGTGAAAGAGTTTGAAGAGTATTGGTGTTAGCTCCTCTTTGAAGGTCCGGTAGAATTCCATGCTAAAGCCATCTGGCCCTGGGCTTTTTTTTGGTTGGGAGATTTTTAATGACTGTTTCTATTTCCTTAGGGCTTATAGGGCTGTTTAATCTGTTTATCTGATCTTGATTTAGCTTCGGTAGGTGGAATCTATCAAGAAAATTGTCCATTTCACTTAAGTTTTCAAATTTGGTGGAGAATAGATTTTTAAAGTAGGACCCAGAAACAAAAACAAAAAACCAGAAGTCTTTGAGAACTTGGTCATTCTCTTCCTGTTGGTCCCTTAACCCAAGCATCATCAGAGGTTCATTTGAGTTGTCATCATCATGATCATAGTATTAGCTGTCTTTTTTATGGAGTCCAGATGAAGTTGTTGCACTTTTCACTGGTCAGTTGTTTTTGATAAGTTCACGGCCTGATTTTTCTGTGTGTACCCATCTGATCCCAGTCTACTTTTGATATGTTTGTAGGTAGTACCTTTTTACGTGTTAGTATGAGGTTTTATCTATCTGTCTCTCATTGTTGTGTAAGATGGGCAGTGATACCTATATACAGTTGAGATGCATCATTCTCTGATTGCTCTCAAAATGGAACCAATTGTTGCTTTGCAAAATGTAGTCATCAGGGGCAAGACATTACCTGAAAATCTCTGTGGCATACAGTCGGCCGTGACTTAAAGGGGCACATCTTAATCTATACAATACCCTGTATCCTGGTTCTACTCAATCAGAGCATTGGGGAGGAGAGAGAGAGAGAGAGAGAACTTAAAATTACATTCTTTGTTTCTCAAATGAGCCTGGATAGCTTCTTTAGAAAGAAAGAGAGGGTTGCTTATTGTAAACAAGCCTTCTGAAGGCCAGCAAAAAGGGAAAACATACAGAGGCCATATGAATTTTCCAAGAAAACCCATCTTTCAAATCATGAGACTAGAAAAACCATCCTTCAAAACATGGGACCAGATAAAGATAAAGTCTAGAACACATATAATGAAGTATCTGTGGTTGTAGGAAGTATTAGGTAGGGGAGCAGATAATAAACTGTTCATTTTCATTGATAAGATTTTTTTTTTAATAAAGGAAGATTTGAAAAGACCCTTGCAAAATAAATAAAGATCTTAAAAAATATTTTCAAGTACCTTTGGTTCATCATTGTAACATTTGCCAGATAACTAATATAAGAATAGTTGCATTGTGACTTCAATAGATAACATAAATAACTATTCTCTGAGAGCAAATATGCAAGGTAAATTAATGTAAAAAAAACAGATTTTTTTTATTTGGAAACCTTTATACTTGTCTAAAGCCAATGTAAAACCTAAATTTTTTTCTCATATTAATGCCTTCTATGAAGAACATTATTGCAACAGTGTACCATATTAATGGATTTCCTATTAAATTATTTATCAATGAGGAAGTAAAGATTAATAAAATCTGAGAACATATTTAATTTTGGCACAAAAGTATATTGAAAATTTAGAAGGATAGAAATGAAAAAATGTTAGTCAGATAATGATATCATTAAGCTGCATAGAAATCAATGCACAATGTTACACAAAGCAGCAGCTTGTGATTTGGAAATGTGTGTAGCAAAATTTTTATGTGTGAATTAAGATGTTTCTCATTCTGATTCTTACTCATAGTCAACAAAGATAAAAAGCAATCTCTGTGAGATACCTTCCTTGTAGAACCAAAGGTACTCCTTCAGTAAAGCAGTTAATTTATAAGATGATAATTTAGAAAGAAGATTCCTTCTGTAGAAAACTCCTCAAAAGATAATACAGGATATCTTAGTTTGGGTCTTATTGCTGTGAAGAGACCATGGCCAATACCACTCTTATAAAGGAAAACATTTAATTGGGACTGGCTTACAGTTTCAGAGGTTTATTAATTCATTATCATCATGGCAGGAAACATGCAAGCAGACATGGTGCTGGAGAAGGAGCTGAGCGTTCTACATCTTGATCTGCAGGCAGCAGGAGTCTGTCCTACACTGGGTGTAGCTTGAGCATAGGAGACCTCAAAGCCAGCCCCACAGTGACACACTTCCTCCAACAAGGCCACATCTCGTAATAGTTCCCCTCCCTATGGCCAAGCATTCACACACGTGAGTCTATGGGGGCCATTCCTATGCAAACCACCACACAGAGTAAATAAACCAATCCCCACAGGCAGGGGAGATTGCCTTCAGTTGCTAAAGTGCTTGCTTCAAGTCATGAGGACCTGAGTTGGGGCTCAACATGCATGTAAAAAGCCAAGGCAGGCAGAATCAGGTGAAAGCAGAGTTGTGTGTATGTGTATGTGCATCCCTAATCCATAGATGGCAGGGACACTCAGATCCCTGGAGCTTGTTGGCTAATCCGTGAGTCCTGGGCCCATTGGGAGAAGCTGTCAGAAAAGAAGGTAGAAATCTAACTTTGACCTCTGTTCTTCACACACACACCAGCATGCACATGTGCACACACATACAAACATATATATCTTTTGCCTACACATATTTAGGTGTGCATGTGTGTGCACATACACACGCGCACACACACACACACACACACACACACAGAGTAAAAGCCTTGACATCAGAAGTATTTGAGGCTTGCTTTAAGTTGTGAAATATTTACATAGATGTAATGAGACGTCTTTGGAAGAGAACCCTAGCTAGACTAGACAGAAAATCCATTTATACTATATATACTTTAGACATATGTGAATACAATTTTATTAATTATTTTTAGGATACATAGGGTTAAGAACTTTCAAGTTGTTGCATCTTGTTAGCACTCACAAAGCTTTAGAGGATTTGAGATTTTAGGTGTTCATATAAAAGATCTAAAAGAAAGACCATAACAGAGGGTAAAACAGAAGGATCATGAGTCCAGTGCAAGTTCTTGTCTCAAAAATTAAGGGTCATTAAAAATCTTGATGAGGGCTGGAGAGATGGCTCAGCAGTTAAGCGCACTGGCTGCTCTTCCAGAGGTCATGAGTTCAATTCCCAGCAACCACATGGTGGCTCACAACCATCCATAATGAAATCTGGTGCCCTCTTCTGGCCTGCAGATATACCTGCAGACAGAACACTGTATACATAATAAATAAATCTTAAAAAAAAAATCTTGATGAAAGGAAATAGCAAGGTAGAACCTCAGAGAGCTGAGTTTCTAGAAATAAATATTATGAGCAGAATGCATATAACAGAATTAAAGCATATTTAGCAGTAGAAAGGGGAGTAGTAGTGTGCATAGAAAAAAGAGGTATACCACACATACACATTGGGATAGATGAAAATTGGTGTCACATTTACAAGTAGTTATTTTCCCTGCAGACACATAAATAGATTCAAGAATTCCTAGAGGCTAGTGAAAGTTTCTCTCATTTTTCAGTTGTCAGTCCTTCTAGGCCTCTTCTTTTTTTTGGGGGGGGGGTTATATCTGCATATGTATGTAGTATGTGGATAATGCATGTATCATAGTGCCTGTTTTGAGGTCAGAGGTCAGCTTGAGAGTTTGTTATCTACTTTGACCATATGGGTTCTCAGGATTGAACTCGGGTTGTCAGGCCTGATGGCAAGTGCTTTTACCTTGCAAGACTCTTCTACGGCTATTAAAGAATCAAAAAATGACCCTAGTGAAGGTAGAAAGAGATAAGGAGACTAAAGGGTAAAATGAAGTATAGCTCTATAACACTAACAATCTGTTCTACAAATGACAATACATTTTTAAAGTAATATGTTTAATAACATTCTACAGCATAGTTATTAAGCATTCCTTGATAACCAGTGAAAACACAAAAAAATGAATACCAGCTTATATTCAGTTGAACATAAGAATAAACCAATTTTCATTGTAATAGCCTTAAATATTTCCTCTTTAGTGGTAGAAGATGATGAAGATGACTTCCCTACGGCTCGTTCTGATGGAGATTTCTTGCACAATACCAATGGTAATAAGGAAAAATGTAAGTAATACCTTTTCTCCCTCAGTTGCATGGAATATACTTTGTGAAGTCATAGAGTTGTTGTATGTCAATGAATAATTCCTAACTGATTAATTTTTAAAGGCAGTGGAACTCCTGGAATCCAAAGTTAAAATATGTTTGAAGCGGCCAGGCTTGATGGCATAGGCCCTTAATCCCAGCACTCTAGAGGCAGAGGCAGGAGAGTGTGAGGCCAGCCTGGTCTACAAAGTGTCTAGGATAGCCAGGGCTAGACAAAGAAACCCTGTCTTGAAAAAACAAACAACCCCCAAAAAACTTTGAAGAAAAGTCATATAGGTAAAATACACATCCTGATAATGGCTTGCTGTCTAGCAAAGGCTCATTCTAACTTCCCAATATTAATCTCATTTCATTAGTATTGGCAAAGTTAATTACTAGTACTAAATAGGAGTTGGAAAGTACTGTTTGGGGTTTTGATTCCAGTGTTTCATTTGAGTGTAATTTCTCTCTTGTAACATAGTGCTCTTCTCTTGATAAACTGGTGTTGAAACTCTTGATGAGTTGTTAGAAGAAACTTATTGAAGAATTCCAAATTTTTCATTGCTATGAAGTATAACTTATATTCTTTGATATTTATCTAAGAAAAACCTAAAGTGGATTTCTAGTTTTTTAAGATAAATGAAAGTTTTGTGAAAACTCAATCTAAGTATTTATTTTTGCTGAAATTATAAAAGAATATATACTGCTAGAAAAAAATCTAGCAGTAGTATATTTTCCAGTTAATTTTTAAGCTGTTTTTTGTATGGAAGTAATTTTCTTTTTAAAGATCAAACTAGAATATGCCATTATTGATGCTAAAATTTATTGCTATTCTCTTCCCACCTTTCCCTTATTTCTTCCTCATTTCTTATTTCATTATGACTCCTTCCTTACAGCATACTTCCCCATCCTTGTGCAAAATCTTAACTAAATGTTAGAGCTTACTATAAAGTTGCCCTTGTAATTTTTTTTTTTTTTTTGGTTTTTCGAGACAGGGTTTCTCTGTGTATCCTTGGCTGTCCTGGACTCACTTTGTAGACCAGGCTGGCCTCGAACTCACAAAGATCCGCCTGCCTCTGCCTCCCAAGTGCTGGGATTAAAGGCGTGCGCCACCACCGCCCGGCTGTAATTTAAAACTAGAATCTTGAAGCCTATCAAGTCATTTGGTCTCTCTATAGTATTGAAGGACTCTTTCCGGAAGTTTCTTTGGGCTGTGTTCTAATGTCACAGTGAATGACATGCTGTCATAGAAGAGGTGCCTATTTGAATGTTGGAAGTCATTAAAGAAGCTTTAGACTGCCGGGCGGTGGTGGCGCACGCCTTTAATCCCAGCACTTGGGAGGCAGAGGCAGGCGGATCTCTGTGAGTTTGAGGCCAGCCTGGTCTACAAAAGCGAGTCCAGGACAGCCAGAGCTGTTATACAGAGAAACCCTGTCTCGAAAAACCAAAAAAAAAAAAAAAAAGAATTTTCGGCCGGGCGGTGGTGGCGCACGCCTTTAATCCCAGCACTCGGGAGGCAGAGGCAGGTGGATCTTTGTGAGTTCGAGGCCAGCCTGGTCTACAGAGTGAGTCCAGGACAGCCAGGGCTACACAGAGAAACCCTGTCTCGAAAAAACAAAAAAAAAAAAAAAAGAAGCTTTAGACAGTCTAATCATTCATCCCACATGTGCTCACCTTGGCGCTTGCTTTCTCAAAAGAGAAAGCAAAAGAGTAACTCTTCGTTACCCATTTTCTTTAGATGTTGAAGTGGAAATTTTTCGATTCATGAATACTGGGCACAGCAAAATGTAACTGTATTGTGCCATCAAGAAAGTAATTAATGGAGATGGCTCCTGTTTTAGTTAGAATTTCTATTGGTGTCTTGAAACACCATAACCAAGAAGTAAATTGGGGAGGAAAGGTTCTTATTTGGCTTATACTTCCAGTGTTCATCATTCAGGACAGGAACCTGGTGGCAAGAGTTGATGCAAAGTCTGTGGAAGGGTTACTGTCCTGTTCCACATGGCTTGCTCAGCCTTTTTTCTTATAAAACCCACGACCACCGGCCTGGGATGGCACCACCCATCACTAATCAAGAAATGCCTTACCAGCCTGCCTGTGGGGTCACTTTCTTAGTTGGGGTCCCCCTCTCGGATTTCTTTAGCTTATGTCATAAAGCTGTCCAGCAGGGCTCCCTTGGTAAAGTCCTTGCTTCATAAGCACGCGGATCTGTTTGATCTCGGCACCCATGTCAAAGAGCAAGGCTCAGCAGTTTGCACCTATAATCCCAGCATTGGAGAGGCAAACAGAGAGGGATCTCGGTGGCATGTCAGTCACTCAGTCTAGCCCAAACAGTGAGTGAGGTCTAGGTTCAGTGACCTTCTCTCCAAAAATTGTGTAGACAACAGATGAGGAAGACAACCAGCATTGAACTCTGGCCTCCACATGCTCCCAAACGTTTACCTGCACACATTACACACACAAACATATACGCTCATAAAAACACATTAGGTAGAATTATATGTGTTGGTTATTGCGCTCTGACTGTCACTGTCCAACAACTCTGATGCCAGGCTGTTCACATGAAAGTTTATATGCTGAAGAATGCAACCCCTCCTCATACCCTGTCCCCAGACACCTACTAACAGACAGAGCTTGCTGACATAAAACCAGAAGACAACGCTGGGAGAACTGAACAGTCTTAGAGAAAACATGTAAAAGTAGAGGTGTGGGGCTACTACCAGCAGAAAGCCAGCTTCCCCAGATCACCCTTGAAGTCCACTAGTTGAAAGACTTGCTAGCTCCTTCTCGTGTCTAACCCATGAATGTGAACAGTCAAGTCTCTATACATTTGAAGAAAGGCTCCAGTCTGAAAGACAGTGACAAACACACACACACAAGCTAGATAAGGAATCTCATGTAGAGCAGGAAGCCATAATTAATGTCTTCAATAAGAAAACAAAAGTCGTCCAGATTTGAGTCCGTTTGCAGATGCTATCAAATCTACAAACAAATTTGTAATATGGTCTCTATAAAGAAAATTTTAGAGTTTAAAATTTTCTTTATAAATTTTTAATAAAATACTGTATTTTATAAAACTTTATATATTTTAAATATTATATTTAATATAAAAATATAAATAATATAAAATACAAAAGTAAAATATTATACATTTTAAAATTATATAGCTCAGGGGCAGAGCATTTGTGTAGTATACACAAGGTTTTAGATTTAAGCCCCAAATTGCAAAAAGAATTTTAAAAGAAAAAGTATAACAAATTCATTAAGAACTATGGCTGTATCAAAAAAAAAATTTAAGCCAACAGCATGCAATAAAACTTAGAAGATCCTTTTTTTCCTCAGTTTCATAGCCTGTAAAATGGGATAATGCTGACACAGTGTATTCATGAAGACCAATAAAGGTCAAAACAACAATAAAATAGGACCTTGGCAATGATGTAATTACATAAACAACTAGGTGAACTAACCTGCTACATGATGACAAAGTACAACCAATAAAACTACTTTGTTGTTTTGCTTCATACAGTTATTTACAATGCTAGTACATGGACAAGGGCAAAGTTTAAGTACATTATAAAACCTTGATGTTTTAAAGGTTTCTATTAAAATAAAGCTATTATGAATATTAAAAAAAAAGAAACTATGGCTGGAGAGATGGCTCAGCAGTTAAGAGCATTGGCTCCTCTTCCAGAAATCACAATCATCTATAATGTGATCCGATGCCCTCTTCTGTCATGCATGGTATACATGGAGAGAGAGAGCACTCATATACATTAAATAGATAAATCTTAAAAAAAAAAGAAAGGAAGAGAAAAGTTACCTTTAAAAAATATTAGAACTATAAATGATTGAGCAAGTTTGCAAGGTGTAAAACCAATATATAAAATATCAGTTATATTTGTACTTGCCATGAACAATCTAAAAATTTTGTGTGTGCGTGCATGCATGAGTTTGTGCATATGTATGTACGTACGTGAGCAGACTCCCCTAAAGGCCAGAAGTCTGCACTGGATCCCATGGATATAGACTTAGGCAAGTTTGGATACTAAGGACTGAATGAACCCTGAGCCTCTGGAAGAACAGGAAGTTCTCCAAATTGCTGAGCTATCTTTCTAGCTCTATTTATTATTTTTAAAACAAGGCCTTGCTACATAGCCCTGACTTACTATTTAGCCTTGGCTGGCCTCGAACTCACAGAGATCCGCCTGCCTCTGCCTCCCGAGTGCTGGGATTAAAGGCGTGTGCCATCATGCCTGGCTCTTAGGATTTTTTTTTTAAAAACTCTCTTTTAATCCAATGGTTAATCATGAATTAAAATTGTAACAGTAAGCATAAAAGTGATTTAATATGTGAATTGGTTCTGGACTTTAATATTTTGAATTTCATGTTGCTTTGTTAAATTCTACAGTTCATTTTGTTATTTAAAAATCTAGATTTTTCTAAAATGTAAGGTATCTCAACATAATTAAGTCCCTTCTAAACTCTGACCTGTAAGAATGTCATTGTTAGTATGACTCCTCCTGCCAGTTGATTTACTGGATACAGTGCAGGGCAGCGAATGAGTTCAGGGAACAGAGAATGTGCATACCATCCGATGGCTTTGCTCACCGTGCAGAGGGTTTAACGAGGGTCCACAGGAGGGATGGGCGGTCCAAAACCTAGCTCACCTAGCTCGCATTTACTAGTTCTAGGAAGACTTGCTAATCTTAGGTGTGGTGAATCACTTCATCTCAGTGATTCTCTGTGAATGACTTCCTTTCTCAGTGTTCCCACATGTGACACCAAAAGGGATTAATGGCATAGACTTTAAAGGGGAAGCCATAACCTTTAAAGCAACTACTGCTGGGATCCTTGCTACACTTTCTCACTGTATTGAATTAATGGTAAAACGGGAGGAGAGCTGGCAAAAAAGACATGATAAGGTAAGACTAATTTTTCTTCATTCTAAAAATAATCCTGTTTTGAGCTTCATATGTTCATTGAACATTAAAACTAAGCTAACTTCAGAGGGGAAGGATCTCTGGCTGGGTTAAAAGTATCTGGTGGTTCTACTTTGCCACTTCATCACAGTCTTAAACTGATAATTTACTAGTGATCTATCCAGTTATTATACAATATGCCTTTAGACTATATTTAATATAGAATTTTTAAAAATATTATTTGTGATTGTTTAGTTCATGTAACATTTGACATTACTGCCTTTTTTTTTTTTTACTTTATTTTTTATTTCTTCAAGTTACATCTCAATTGAAATCCCCTCCCTACCCCGCCTCCAGTCCCACCCTCCCACCCTCTTCCGCCTCAACCCACCCCTCCCCTTCCTTTTTTTTTAAGTTTAAGATATATCTTTTCCCCCCAACAGCTCCCCCTTTCAGTCCAACAAATGGCTCTTACTCTTATAATAATAAATACAATACAAAACAACAGAGGTAATTAGGCCACAATTATGAGAGTTATATGGCTTGGCATACAATCCCAATGTCCAGTCTATATGTATTTGGCACCTGACTTCAACATTCTACTGTCGATCTATCTCCATGAGTTTAAAGTTCTATATCCAACTCAACTTTCATCCCAATTTAAAAAGCATCTTCTTAGAACACCCTCTTGATTCCCAAACAACTCAAAATTTAACTATGAGACTCTAGCTATCTATTCTTCAACCACCTCAGAGACCTGAGAGGGACAAATATATCTGATTATATAGGAAGTGCAAGACTGCAGCTTCCCAATCTAAGAAATGACATACCAGTGGCTGCCTGGACAGCTCCCATTTTCTCTCCATACATTACAGCATCAATCTTCAGTCATTTGGCCCCATTTCTCTGACAGACATTGATTGTAGAGCAGGGGTTATGAAGGACTCTCCTACCCTGTCTTGGCAGAGCTAGGCTGTCGACTTACCTGCTTCCAAGTTTTGTCCTTTTTGGACAGCAGTCTGTCTACAGTTGAAGCAAGGGGTTTTTCCTACCCTGTCTTGGCAGAGTTAGGCTGTCGATTTCCCCGCTACCAAGTTTTGTCCTTTTTGGACAGCAGTCTGTCTGCAGTTGGTGCAAGGGGTTTTTTCATGCCAAGAGAAAGGCTTGCCACCAATTCAACCATCTTACAGTGGAGGTTCTTCGATGCTTATCCTCTACTTGGAGTAGAATAGGGTTGCCGTCAGGCGCTGATATGTCTTGATATAAAAAAAAATCTTGATTTAAGATAACATCTTTGAATGCCATATTCTGCAGATCTCAAGGGGTTTTTGAAGATGCCCTATCCATCTCTTGTATTTAGATAAGCAAATGTTGCTTGTCTCTTAGCAACTTGATTACTGGGTAGTTTAGAGAATATCTGTGATAGACTGTCATAGTAGCCAACAAAGAGACATGTTTGCATGACTAGGAGTTTGTTTTAACTATCCTAGACCGTTTTAGACGGTTGGTATCAAGAGGTCAGAGCTTCACATTTTATTTTTAAGTATCTCTAGGTATGATACCATTGGGAAGCATTACCTTTAAATTTGTATCAATATACGAAGATCTATTCAATTGTGGTTAAATATACTCTAATTATGTATTAATATACCAAGATCAATGCCTATGTAGCCCAATATAATCTTAATATTACGTCCATATGGAAGGGTCAATACCATTGTGGCCAACTATAATCTTAATTTTGTATCAATATACAAAGATCAATACCGGTGTAATCCAATACAATCTTATTTTTGCACAATAAACAATGGTCAATACCACTTTAGCCAAATAAACTACTAATTTTGTATCAATATACAAAGGTATAAGGGCATATTCAATAATCTGCCCCTTCTTCCTGGACCTTCCTGTGCTATGTCTATATCTCATTTTTCTCAAGCCCATGCACTCCTACATAGGAGAGGAAGAAGGATACAGAAAAGGAAAAGTAGGAATTCCCTGGGGCTACCCTCCAAAACCCATTAAGACAGGACCATTTATCAGCTTGTAGACTCTTCCCCTACATAACAGAGTTTTCAGTTATCCTTCAAATAACCAAAAAGATGGGCGGAGAAACACCCTCCCCACCCTCTGGGCATGGGACGTCGCTCTCTTAAAGTGACTTCCTGCTGATTTGGGTCATAGTAGACCTGTTTGGGGCCCCAACCCAAATGGGAAAAATGATTAACAATGTTAGTACAATCCTTTTATGTTCAGTCCTTCTGTTCTCAGCTGTTTAGATGACCTAAGGGGTTTGTAGGCAGAAGCTGGTCTTGCAGGCTTCACTGAGGTTCCGGCCGGGGCACTGTGTAGAGCTGAACGGTCCCAGCGACACTGGATTGCAGTGGTGGTTGCAGGCCCCCGATGGAGACAGCTATTGAGGAAGTCTGCCAGGCAGAATCAACTGTGTCACTCATCCTCCTTGGTGCCTGATTCTGCTCTCTGCTGAGGATTCCGCTGTCCGCTGTCCCCGGGCTCCCCTAATGGACACTTCGATTCTTCTGGAACGATAAGAGCAGAGCCCTGCCCCAATCCCAACCCTAGGACAATTGCCCTCTTTTTTTTTTTTTTTTTCTGGGGGGGGATGGAGGGGGCTAGGTAGTACTTCTCCTGAAGCAAATTTGGCCTTCTGACAACATACAAAGCGTTATCTTTCAATCCGGGTTAAAGTAGAAATCATTCTGTCACCTTGGAGCTAAACCAGCTCTAGTGTATATATTTTGAGATCCCAAAGGACAATCTGCCTGCATCAAGAAGGCCTTTTGTAAGTAGCCTCCAAACCTAGGTCCCTCCAAATCCCATGTGTGTGTCTCTGAACTCTAATTATTGGGAACAAGGACCTGTGTTTCTCATCAGAAGGGATCAAAGATGTGTTCCACCACTCCTGGATCGAAGTCTTTCTCTATTTAGAGTTTACCCTGCATCAGGCTGACCCTGAACTCCGGGATCTGCCTCTTTCTGTCTCCAGTGTGCTGGGAGCTGGGACCAAGGGTGTACTCTTCTTGAATGGTGGGACGACATTACTGCCTTTTAGTGTATAAAATTTGAATCTTTAAGTTATATGAGCTAACTTGAACTTTATAAAGTTAAACATTTACTTGTTACTTTCATACCTGTTATTTTTCCCCTGGTCATTGTGGTATCATTTAACATATATTGTTCAAATATTTGCCCTGTGCTCCATTTTCCCACCTTTACTTAATCAGCAGCATTGATAACAATGTTGTAATATGATTTCTAGCTTTTAATGTGAACTATGGCTCACTGAATTTGCTTAATAGGGAAATGTCTTTAAAATCCAATATTTGTAAAATGCTAAATTAAAAAAAAAAACAAATGCTAAAATGAAGACATACCTTAGGAAATTTAGTTTTGGTTCAGCGCCATTATTTTTGAGAAGTAACAGAGTCAAGGATCTGTCTAAAGGTGCTAAGTAACAAAGGTAGAGCAGATTGTCTGTTCTGGACGCTAGGCTGGTCATCAGTCAGAATCACATTCACTGTCACTGCTTACAGTGTGGGAAGGTCTTTCAGTTTGAGCAAGACACTAAGAAAAGCAGCAGCAGCTGTTGTAATGCTACTATGATGCAGAATTTAAATACCACTGTGTGTTTAAAACAATCCTCATGTTTTACATAGAAGAGAGCTGTTCAGAGTTCTCAGGCAGAGGAAGAGTGAGCCATATTAACTACCAGTACACAAACCCTTACCTGATGCACAGATGCACATGTTGCAAAATCCACAGTTAATGTAAGCTCACAAATAGCATCAAACTCTTTATGCACTATCTTTCCTACAGATTCATACCTATGATAAGGTTTAATTTATAAATTAGGCACAATAAAAGTGATGGAAATCAGCCAGGCGTGGTGGCACACACTTTTAATCCCAGCATTCAGGAGGCAGAGGCAGGCGGATCTCTGTGAGCTTAAGGCCAGCCTGGTCTACAAAGCGAGTCCAGGACAGCCAGAGCTGTTACACAGAGAAACCCTCTCACTCTGTCTCTAAAAACCAAAAAGAAAAAAAATGTAATGGAAGTCATTATTGCTAATTCACAGAAAGTTGTTTATCAGTACAATTATCTTCTAGATAATTCATAAAATCAGGAAAGAAGGTACAATGACAGTGTAATTTCTTTAATACTGTTTTATTCGAGTATTCTCAAGCC
>CAJQZJ010033152.1:7321534-7333270 GCA_907164525.1 Lophiomys imhausi
GACAGTGTAATTTCTTTAATACTGTTTTATTCGAGTATTCTCAAGCCCTCTGTAAACTAGAAATAGGGAAATAATAAACAAGAAACAGTCCCTCAAGAAGCTTACAGCCTGTGGAGCACATTAGATATGTGATGATAACAGCAACTATTTGATAGAATTGTTTATAGTTTTTAAACTTAAAATGTTTACTCAGGCTAACTAAAACATTTGCAGGTGATCATTTTTGTGATTATCAATAATAACAACCCCTTTTCCTTTAGAAATATACTTAATTGCTAGCCAGGCATGCCCGGGAAGACTAAAATTCAAAGTTTAAATAATTTTAGTTAATAATATTAGTAAAAGAAAATTGTGTTTATTGGTGATAAGGTATCCTAGCTTCAGTTTGAATGTAATATCTGTAAGTAGCTAGCTTTGTGTGTATGTGTGGGGTGGACTTTGTTTTGTACCCATTAAATTAGCCCAAGGGTCTAAACTTAAAAATACTTGAAGTGAGACAGTAGTGTTTATGTATTTGCTAGGCTTCAGTATCATCCAGATTTGATCCATATTGTGGTAAGAAGGTTTCAGTTTGGGCCAGTCTTTAAGTTTTTACCTTGAATTTTTAGCGCTGTTGGCTCTGTCTATAAAATAGAAGAGTCAAAGTAGGTTATCAGTCTTTTTCAACCCTAAAATACATTTTTAACCAGGAATAATAAAGGTAAGAAATCTCTTTTAAAATTTAGCATTGACTGATATCACCTATTAAAAATTGAGTTCTTTTACTGCTGACATTTAATCCTTCTTTTTCTCCCTGTACAACAGTAAAAAATGGTGTTGGGTGTACAGGAATCCATAGCTGGCATTTCTCTGGCTTAGCGAGTTTTAACTGTAGACTTGGGCGATTACATTAGCATCTCTTACTGTGCACACAGGTGACCCCACAGCAGTTTCTGTATAAGGTGATCCCACAGGAAGGCGTGTCTGAGGCTGGGGACATTTGTCTTTTCACAGGATAATTGGTTTTGGGTCGAGTTACCCAGTTTCACAGAAATTGACCTACAAGTCTTTTTATGATAATGGCAGTGCCCACTTTGACTGAAGTCAGTCTCCCTCCCTCCCCACCCTGCTTAGGAAATGGAGAAGAGGAGGCGAGTGGAAGAAGCATACAAGAGCGCGATGGCAGAACTTAAGAGGAAACCCCGTTTCGGAGGGCCCGATTATGAAGTAAGGACTTAGATTCTGGGGCCACGTCTGTCACAGAAGTGAACTTTAATACTTTTGTAACCTTTAAATGGTCTATATATATATTCTGTTTCTCAGGGTTAACTTAATTGAGTATATAAATCTCAATGTTTTTCTAAAGAAGATTTTTTTTTATCATCTCTGGAGATTTATACATATTTTTAAAGGCCTAGGTATTTTCAAAATCTTGTTGAACCAGACATGGTTTCAGGATTATATGCCTGTAATCCCAGCTCCAGAGAGAGAAAGGTACAAGGACACTCACCATGAGCCCTGAGACTAAAGGAAGAGTCTTTCTCAAAGCCTTTGCTGATTACTGATTTGCCATATGAAAGGTTTCTTTTGGTTTTGTTTTGTTTCTTTGAGACAGAGTTTTTCTGTGTAACCCTGGCTGTCCTGGACTCTTTATAGACCAGGCTCGCCTTGAACTCACAGAGATCTGCCTGCCTCTGCCTCCTGAATGCTGGGATTAAAGGCGTGCGTCACCATGCCTGGCACCAGCTCCCTGTCTACAATTTTAATTATCTTGTTCACAATTTGTCTAGTTATGAACATGAGTATGGCCCAATGTAACTTTATGGTCAATACAATTTCAATTTCAAGTAATTCATATGCTATAAAATGTTATTTTTTTCTATCCTTATAAAATTGAAATTCTTAGCTCACCGTCCATAGAAAAGTAGAGCCCAGACTGGATTTAGACAATTCAGTAATCCCTGGTATAGCCCTTTACCTTAAAACAGTATTAGCCAGTTTACAGTAAATGTACCTGACATGATGGCTTCAATCTATGATTCCAGTACTCAGAAAGCTGAGACAGGAGTTTGCTGCCAAGTGTGGGCAACAGAATGAGTTTTAGGACAATATAGACCCTGTTTCACAAAAACAAACAAAAATATAGCGAATGAGCTATTTAATAATAGTACCCAGGATTTTTCAGAGTGTATGTTAGCACCATGATAATAATATACTACTATTCTTCCTGCTCCACAAATATTTGCTCAACAAATGTGTATTAGGTCAGTTTTCAGCTTTCTCCTCTTAGAAGTAAAATGAAAGTTGTCAGTGTTTTCTATTTTTTTAAGTACATGGGGGATGAAGAAATGGCTCAGAGGTTAAGAACACTGGTTGTTCTTCCAGAGGTCCTGAGTTCAATTCCCAGCAACCACATGGTGGCTCACAACCATCTATATTGAGATCTGGTGCCTTCTTCTGGCCTGCATGCGTGCAGGCAGAACACTGTATACATAATAAATAAATAAAAATGTTTAAAAAAATAAAAAAGTAATGGAAATGGTTGCTGTTTGTTTCCTGTCTGCTATTTAGGAGGGTCCAAACAGTCTGATTAATGAGGAAGAATTCTTCGATGCTGTTGAAGCTGCTCTTGACAGACAAGATAAGATAGAGGAGCAGGTACATCTACTTACATTCCAAACACCACAAGCACTCTTTGATGTGTATTTATAGAATTGGAAAACCGAATGTAACAAAGTATTAACTATCATGAGTGTTAAAAACTGTAAATCTGTTCCTTTATATTTTAATTTCCTAACAAAAAGATCAGTAATTACTCAAAAGAAGTATTCATGGTTAATATGAGCTTAAATGGAAATATTGTGCTTGTTACTGTTAAAGCATTGAGCCTTAACCATTCTCATATCAACAGCGTCTCTCCACGTGTTTCTCGGGTGCCATCTGAACTCACAGCTCTCAGGTTGTTTCTAGTACTACCCGGCTTTTATTATTAGCGCATTTAATGCTTGCCAGCCTTCACCTTCAGTTCCCCTCACACTTACTTTGCTGAGTCTTTTGCAGTCATCACTGGAGCCACAGCATGAATGCCAACTCCTTCGTGGAAATTGACTAGAAGAATTGTCTAAATATTTGAATTCCAATTTCAAGATTAATTTGATTCCTAGCTTCGATTCTAGTACAATGCAATTACCATATTTACCACCAGATGGTACTAAAGGATGAGTTTTACTCACCACTCCTTCATGCCCTCCCTTAAGGCTGTGCCTTGTATAGTAGAAGCTGCTTCCTGGGGCAAGTGTAACTAAGCTGAAAGTGAAATACCATTTGTGTATTATTTTTATACTACAAACTTACTTCTATTATGTTAGTTTGCTAGACTAAGTAGCCAGGAGTTATTTACCATAACTCCTGCATGGTAAATAAGCTTTCTGCTTCTCATATTCTTTATATTTTCAAGTCTGTGATTTAAAAGTTCATGCCATATTACTTTGTAAAGTTTATTGCTTGTTTGTCTTTTCCACTGCATTCAGTTAAGTGTGGGAACTTCTAATTCTCAATCAATCTGCTTTTGGAAACCTAAAGTAGATCTTAGAAGTGCAACCTAAAGTAGCATCATTTTGTTGCTGTTTGTTTTCTAGAATGTGTTGATTTGGAACAATAATGAACTCATTGTAGCCAATGTTTTTGTTTATTTTTGTATCTCTCTTAATATGGGAAGTTGGAAATGGTGTGCGAATACTACAAAGTAGTAAAGCATCGGCGGTCTGTAAGGTCAACCGCGTGGGTTCAAATTGTTTCCGTCTCTGTTGTCAGTGTGTGTGGTCTGCAGCATTTCACAGCAGCCACCACAAAGATACTCTGCAAGTGACACCTTCATCACACGTTCTTTAGTTTACATTATTTGCAAAGTAGAAGATACATGAATTGGTGGACAAGAAGTGAGATGTTAGCACTGTGTTCAGACAGCACCAAATAGAAATTACTGTCTTGTGTGTAGTTAAAGGACGAGTGCAAACAAGCACAGCAGTCCTTTACTTTATTGTTTATTTGAATGTGTGAGAAGAAAATTAAACTGAAAAAGAGTTAGGAAGTAAAGTGTCAGGTTAGCAGGGGTTAGATGCAAGATGAAGGCAGACTGCCTTCGTGAGAAAGATAGACACGCACACATGAAACAATCCTCAGAACCCAGAATGGAAGCAAATAGTGATGTTGACTCTGATGACATCAATCTGTGGACCACACCTGCTGGCTCTGGATGCAGTCGAATAATTGACATGATTTGACCAGAGTTTAGATAAAAGAAATTTAGTGGTAATGTTAACCTGACTTAGGAGAACTGATAGTGTACAAGTAGTAGGTGAGAGGCTTTGGTTAGGATCAGTATGAAAGCGGTTATCCCTGATCTAATGCAGTATATCCGTAGAGTAAAGAGAAGCTAATGTGGGATCCGTGAAGTAGCAGTATTGAGCAAAGCTGTGTGTGGAGCAGCTTCATAGGTCAAGTAATTACTGCTAACATGTTGACTAATAAAATGTTAGTTTGGGGATATAGTAGCCATCTGTAGACTGCAAAATACTCTTTAGAAGCATCTCACATTAACATTTGTTTTTCTTAGTCACAGAGCGAAAAGGTCAGGTTACACTGGCCTACATCTTTGCCAGCTGGAGATGCCTTTTCTTCTGTTGGGACTCATAGATTTGTACAAAAGGTAAGCAAATACACATTACTGGAAGAATGCCTGCGTTCCTCATTGTCTTGGGGACTACCCTATAGAATGAATTTTCTCTTCTCGTGAATTTAAGTAGTAAGGGTTTTCTGTACTGTTATATTCCCTGTTCATTGTCCAAAACAACCTATAGAACATGTTCTGAGCATATGTTCCTTGTTCTTTATTTAAGGTGAAGTAGAGGGATAGTGGGAAGTAGGTACTACAGTGTAGCAGTAAAACAGTCTAGCCGTAAACCTGCTTCCTTCCTTAGGGTTAAGTACTTCGTAATTTTGGAAATATTTCATTCTCTTTGGAATGAGAGTGGAGCATATTGCATAAGAGGTGCGTGAAGTCAGCATTTGCTGCTGTGCCTGTTTCATATGGTGCTTTGTTTTCTCTTTCTTTATCTGTGTATGCAAGTTGGTACTGACTGCTCTGCTGTGCCTTTGTTCTGATTACTTGGTTCTTTCTTTGTCTGTCTCTGGTAGCCCTATAGCCGCTCTTCCTCCATGTCCTCCATTGATCTAGTCAGTGCCTCTGACGGTGTTCACAGATTCAGCTCCCAGGTACTGTATGAATGTGTAGAGTGCACTTGACTCGTTTTTTGCTGTATTTCCGCCTGCCTTCCCAGTTCTTAGCAATCTATTGATTGGGCCACTTGTTCTGGTTTGAATTTTAAATAGTCACAGACATTAAAGAGGCTTTTCTTATCTACTAAATAGTTCTCCTTTGTCAGCCTTGCATGTGCCCTTTTGTATCCTCTACTATGAGTAGCTTGGAATTTTATCTTAAGGAAACTAGTACTCAGGGGAATTTTTCAGTTGAATTAAAATATATGGAGGTAACCTGGTTTTTCATGTAATGGCTATATTTCTCCAGTTTCAACAACCTTTATGGACACGGATTATAGTATATGCTATATCATAAAAGTGAATGTTAACCGTCTCACTTTTGATCTAATTTTAAATGTCTCTCAGTGACATTCAGCAAAGGAAAAACTTTAATAGTTGTCTCATTATTGTTCTGATACTAAATTCATTGAACAGACTATATTTTCTTTATTTAAATTTCTGTGAATAGTGTAGCTTAACATCCCTGTATATCTGCTACATCTATAGAAGTTGGTTCTAAGTTTATTTCTCATCACTGAGGGATTGTGAATTTAAGACAGCAAACTGAGTGCAGTCTCTGCCCTCAAAATAAGATTAGTTTTCCAGAGAGAAAAGAAAATTTCTTATTGTAAACATTTTTTAAACACTTTTCCCCCCTTTTCGTGATGCTGTCAATTAAGCCCATAACCTTAACATGCTAGGCATTCTCTCTGCCACTCAGCTACATTCCCAGTCCTTAAAATTTTTAAGGTTTTTAAATTTTCAAATCTTTGCCATTCCGTTTTGTATTTTTGTGGTGGTTGCAATTCTTTGGACTATATATATTATGCTGCAATCCTGAGCTGTCCAGTTATGGTGATTGGAATTAAATCCTGGTTAGCTGTGTCATTTGGGTAAGCTGTGTAGCCTCTCTGTATCTGGCTTCTGTTACTTAGCTAGAGTCTGGGAAGGTAGTAAGTGGTAAGGACCTGACCTGCTGGCATCATAGTGGCATGACTGGCTTGAGCTAATCAGATTTACTGTATCATCTTTTCCTTGCTATATTCCAATAAAGCTTTAATAACTTTAAAGCACATCCCAGTTACATTACATACACAAGTTAAACCTGCATTCATTTTAATGCAATAGAGGAAAAAAGACTTAGAAATGCATGTTTTCTGATTTTTACAGCTTTTTTGCCTTGAATATCTTTGAGAAAATATTTAGCAGTTCTTGATCAGAAATCACCCCTAACTATATATCCATGTTATTTATTATTATTTCTTTACCTATTTGCATGCTTTTTAAAAAGTTTGTATTCACATGAGTTGAGTAAGTAACAAAAGTAGATTAATACCAGGGCACTTTGATTTATTTATTCTGCTGAGCCCTGTCTTTCATTAAAACAATAATTTTAGAGATGGTGAGATAGCACAGTGGCAGAAGTGCATCCTGCACAAATGTGAGGGCCTTTGTCCACTCTTCACATTCCACATAGGAAGGCGACTGTGGTGCATGCTCTCAGGAGTCCCAGTTCCATCAGCTCCATGGGGCTTACCAGCCAGCCCTTGTAGCCTCCATGGCAACCTCAGGGCAGGGAGTAACCCTGGCTCGCAACAGAGGGTGAGGAAGACCTGCGCACAGAGAGTGAGGTGTTCTCTCTCTGGCCTCCACAGTATCTGCACGAGGCAGACTCACAGAAAAGCAAAGGCATGGACTCAACTGAAATTCACCATGATGGAAATGTTGGGCTGTAGTCAAAGCAGAATGCGCTGGGAGCACAGAGAAATTAGGATGTCTAAGAACTTTATCTTCAGAACTCAAACCTGAGCCTTAGCTACAGGGCCAGGCAATTGCTGAAAACCTTTAAGTGTATAACTGGATTTTTGTAATATTTTGCTGAATTTTAGCTTACTTGTATACATAACATTTTTGTAAATTATGTATATAAGTTAAAAGAAATTAATTTTGCTGGTAGATGTTTGGGGTTTTTGGTTGTTTTGTTTCTTTGCTTTTGGGTTTTTGTTTTTTGGGGGGTTTTGGTTTTTTTTTTGCTAATATATTGTGCTATATGATTAGTCAGGTCCTGTTTCAACTTTTGATTTTATATTTCTTTATATAACAAAAGAAGAAAATAGTACTGAAATTGTAACGTATTTCTCGTCTTTGTGTTTCTTGTCATTAGAAAATATGGGTTCTAGAAAATTAAACTTTAGCTCATGTCCTCCAGTATCTTTAGAATAAAGAGTTTCAAGTTTGGCCAACCATGGTAGCACATGCCTTTAATCCCAGCACTCAGGAAGTAGAGGCAGGCAGATCTCTGTGAGTTCAAGTCCAGCCTAGTCTACAGAGTGAGTCCAGGACAGCCAGGGCTGTTACACAGAGAAACCCTGTCTCAGAAAACCTTTAAAAAAAAAAAGAATTTCAAGTTCATAAGATAGCTGACCTTTTGTCCCACAGCAAGGAATCTGGCAAAAATCTAGACCTATAGTTAATATTAGCTGAGAGTGTTGTCTGGAAAACTCTACTAGTTCAACTCAATATGAAACTTAACTCATGACTAAGTTAAAATTTGTTATATTTTACGGTTTTGCATGCTGAATAGACAAAAGCTTGGGTTGATTACTAACATTTGAAACATGTTTTGTTACATTATGTTATATAACACATTTCCATGTACACTTGTGCAGAATTTGTCTCTGTTTCACTGTCAGTCATTTGTCAAGGACAGGCTGCAGGTGAGCAGAGGGACACTTGGACCGCATACACAAAGCCCTAGTTGAACTCCACTACCAGCTATCAAAACAAACACAGCAAAATGTCAGTGAAGCTTCATGCTGGGATCAGTTCACGTTTTTATTTTTATTTATTTTTTTTTAAAGATTTATTTATTATGTATACAGTGTTCTGTCTGCAGGTATATCTGCAGGCCAGAAGAGGGCACCAGATTTCATTATGGATGGTTGTGAGCCACCATGTGGTTGCTGGGACTTGAACTCATGACCTCTGGAAGATAGTTCACGTTTTTTAAATGTGCATACTGGGCAAGCAAGATGGCTCAGTGGGTAAAGCTGGTTGTGCAAGTCAAGAGTATGATGCCCCAAACCCACGATGGGACCAGACAACCAGCTCTCAAAAGTTTTCTTCTGATCGCCACACATGTATTGGCACATGCATAAATAAAACACACACACACAAAATAATATTTTAAAATTAAAATTAAATAATAAATCATTATTGATATGCCCTTAAATCTTTGTGGTCACAGTACAACTTGAGAGATTTTTTTTTTCTCTTTCCACCATATGACTTTTAGGAATTAAATCTAAGGTCATCTGGCTTATCAAAAAGTGCATGCCAAGCTGATCCATCTCTCTAGCCTCATTACTGATGTGCTTATGTTTAATGTGTTTATGTGAATAAAAAGCTAGATGTGGTGGAGCATGCCTGTGATACCAGCTTCTTTAAAGACCAAGGCAGAATATCACCTCAATAACTTAGCAAGCCCACAATTAAGAAAGCAAGAAACAAACAAACGAAAACCTTGGATAGGGCCTATCAGTAGGGATAGGTGCTGTGGGGTTCAATCTCCAATACCACAAAATGGAAAATAAAAGCCGCAGCCTTGGGAGGTAGCTCAGTCAGTAAAGCCTGCTGTACAAGCGAGAAGGCTGAATTTGGAGTCCTAGCACCCATGTGAAAAGATTGTGTGCTCGTTTGTGGCTTTACCAGTGCGGAGAAGCTGAGCCAGGCAGGAGGATTCCTTGAGCTTGATGGCCTAATTCATGTTTAGCCAGCTCTCGGCTCTAGGTTCAGTGAGATACCTTTTCTCAAAAAATAGCATGCAGAGCAGTAAAGGAAGTCAGCATTGTCAACCTCTGAGCTCGACACCACATGTACTCACACACATAAACATACATACTCCACATATGACCACACACAAGCAGGTATATGTTGATAAATACACCCTTTAATAATCATTTTGCTACCAAAGTAGATAATTCCAATAAACATTTCACAATCTTTTTAAAGGTATACTTAATAGGGTCACTCCCCACTAATAGATATAGGCACACACACGTATACACGCACACATGTATGTGCTCTGTGTGTGTGTGTGTATGGATATGTGCATATTGTGTTTGCCTACCCAACCTAATATTGAACAATTTTAGATTTTTCTCGTTATAGTTATTACAGTGAGCATCCTTGGCATAGTTTCCTTATTTAAATCTTTGCATACTTATGGAAATGTTTGCTTCACATGCATTCTTTTTTTTTTTTTTTTTTTTTTTTGGTTTTTCGAGACAGGGTTTCTCTGTGTAACAGCTCTGGCTGTCCTAGACTCGCTTTGTAGATCAGGCTGGCCTCGAACTCACAGAGATCCACCTGCCTCTGCCTCCCAAGTGCTGGGATTAAAGGCGTGCACCACCACCGCCCAGCTTTCACATGCATTCTTACA
The DNA here is from genome assembly GCA_907164525.1 of Lophiomys imhausi. Classification (NCBI taxonomy): domain Eukaryota; kingdom Metazoa; phylum Chordata; class Mammalia; order Rodentia; family Muridae; genus Lophiomys; species Lophiomys imhausi. The sequence continues at coordinate 7,331,274 of CAJQZJ010033152.1, forward strand.
AGTGAAATTGTTGGGCAAAGGCCATGAAAATGTCCCAAGTTATATTTATTCTTATTGAAAAATTGTTTATCAGGAAATTTGGACCAGTTTATGCTTCAGGCTAGTTTTGCTGTGGGTTTTTTGTTTTTTCTATACTGACATTAAATACTTAAGCTCATTTTTGCCAGTCTTACAGGCTACATATGGTATACTTCTAGCCATTTGTGTTTCTTCCATGAACTGCTTATTAAAGTCATTGGCCATTTTGTTTTGGGGAGCAGTGCTTTGATACTTTATTAACAACATTGTGTTCTATTATGTTAATTTATCGTTAATATTCTACTCAACAAGCTCCTCTTTGATTTTGTGACTATATGACAATAAGCATAATTTCCTCTAACATGAGTAAGAAAACTTCAGAACCAGGTTTGAACCCGTCTGGATTTTTGTTTGTATCATCAAAGGACAATTTTCTCTTTGAAATTCTGTCTTAACAATTTCAGAAAACCCCAAATTTAATAGTATCCTAATATGGCATTATATTGAATGATTTCAATTTGAGATGGGAAGAAAACAAGGTTGGAATTGGAGCAGTGCCCCTTCGAGTTTTGCCTGGTTTTTGTTTTTTGTTTGTTTTTTTGTTTTGTTTTGTTTTTGTTTTTTTTTTGTTTTTGTTTTTGTTTTGTTTTTCCAGACAGGGTTTCTCTGTGTATCTCTGGCTGTCCTGGACTCGCTTTGTAGACCAGGCTGGCCTTGAACTCACAGAGATCCGCCTGACTCTGCCTCCCGAGTGCTGGGATTAAAGGCGTGCACCACCACGCCCGGCTTGTTTTTTGTTTGTTTCTGTTTTGTTTTTTTTTTTGGTTTTTCAAGACATGATCTCTCTGTGTAACAATACTGGCTGTCCTGGAACTCACTCTGTAAACCAGGCTGGCCTTGAACTCACAGAGATCTACTTATCTCTGCCTCCTGCATGTTTTACTGATAAAATGGCTTTGGCTTGCCACCAAACTTAATTGTCCCTAGATTACCACATCTTTTTAACATTAAAAAACTGCACAGTAAACTGGTCAGAATATTGAGATCTGAAATGTCACTGGCCACAGGCACATAAGTCACTGCTTCTCTAGTCATATTGGCTACTTTATATTTTATTGCAATGAGCATAGAGTGTATTTTAATGAAATTTTGCTTGCACACCTGTTTCTTTTTCTTTTTAATATTTATTACTTCAGGTTACATCTCCATCACAGTACCCTCTTTCCACCCCTCCCAGTCCCGCCCTCCCACCCTCTACCCCCTAACCCTTCCATCCCACTCCTCTGGAGTGGAGTGTCTCTACATAACCATCCCCCGCCCCAGTTAAGCAGTCATATGAGGGCCAAGAGCCTCCTCATACACTGGGGGCCTACAAGGCAGCACCACTAGGAAAAAGTGTCTCATTGACAAGAAAAAAAGTCTATGTTCATGTTCACTTTGGTGCATTGGTTGTAGTATAGATATCCTGTACTATATGGCTAAAATCTGACTGTAACTGAACTTTTAAATTATTATTTAACACTTATTTATTACTAAATTCACTTATAACAAACACCAACAATTTCTTAACTATTAATCCTATAAATTCCTACAACCCCTTTAACCTATCCACTAAACCTATTGATAATCATAACAACCACTTTCATAACCTTTTAGAATGATACAGTCTCTGGGGCAGGTCCTCAGTCGTCAGGAACACAGTCTTTGTTGTAGATTCTTTAACACACTTAGCAGTCCTTCTTCTGGATCTCTCAGATGCAGGTTCGTCAGGGTCGTTGGTTATTGCAGTCTCTCCTTAAATAAGGCTTCATGCTTTCTTCTCTGTGGGAGACCCCAGCTGTCTGCAGGCCAACTTACTTCTTTTGAATCAGGAACTCAGCTGCTCTGCCTCAGTCCTTAAAGCCAGGCACAGTTTCCCCTAGGCCACTGATCGGACAGATCAAACCCCTCTAGGCAAAAGCTGAGCCACAGGGTCCAGT
>CAJQZJ010033152.1:7344792-7379471 GCA_907164525.1 Lophiomys imhausi
GGCTGGCCTCAAACTCATTATGTAGTTGGAATGTTTGATCTTCTCAAGTACAAGCATGCATGACCACATCTAGTTTATACGGTGCTGGGACTTGTGTAATAGGCAGGCCAAGCTGCATCCTGCCCTGACTCCCTGCTGCTAATAAAGTGTGAGTGAGCAGGGGTAGACAACAGTCAGTCTTCAGTGCTGCCTACCTGCGTTGCCTAGCTGAATGAAACTTAGGTCTTTAAAAGACAAACCATTTCACTTTGTAAATGTATTGACATTAAGGTGTTGACCATTTTTTTGCATTCAATAACTAAGAAAGACACTATATAATAAGGACAGAGTTCAATTGCATATACCAAGTACTCAGCATGAAAATAACTTGAACAGGATAAAAGTTTGTCTTTCAGCCGGGCGGTGGTGGCGCACGCCTTTAATCCCAGCACTTGGGAGGCAGAGGCAGGCGGATCTTTGTGAGTTCGAGGCCAGCCTGGTCTACAAAGCAAGTCAAGGACAGCCAGAGATATTCAGAGAAACCCTGTCTCGAAAAACCAAAAAAAAAAAAAAGTTTGTCTTTCTATCATCTGAGTAGATAGTTTTAGTTATAAGCTACATGTCATTTCCATAGCAAATACTTTTTCTTATACTTAAAATAGAAGTATTTGGTATAAATGATTTAAAATTAATTCAGAGGTGTTGAATGCACGGTGTAGTCCTATTTGCTTTGTAAGTCTTTGATTCTCTCTCAGCACATTGACAGGGAGTGCAGGGAGTGGGATGGCCCATTGTTGCTTCGTGGGTACAAAGTCTCTTAGGTGTTGGCAAGTTTCAGGGAAATTGCAGTTATATGTATTGTGACTGTAACTAACTCAATTTTGTGTAGTAAGTTGTACACTAAAAATAGTTTAAATGGTGAATGTTCGATAATTTTACAAGGAAAGAGAGTATGACCCTTTGAATATTCTGGAAAGCTAGTGACGACTGTTCATGATACATCCCTGCAGGGTTCTGATGTTTCCTACTGAAAGTCTGACAAAGTCCAACCGAACAATACTTAAGTGGTCTTTCATTTGATTATTTTTCTTCTGTATGACATCTAAATAAAAGTAATTCAAATTGTCAAAATACTTAATTCTTCCACAGAGAGTGTGGCCTGCTTCTCAGAGAGATGTACTGTATCTTTCTGCTATTCGAAAGATCCCAGCCTTGACTGAAAATGACCCTGAAACTTGGATAGTTTGCAATTTTTCTGTGGATCACGACAGCGCCCCAGTGAGTACAGTATAGAGATGTGTGTGAGTCTATAAAACAAAGCTGAGTGTGTGACACAGCTGAATTTAGACAGACACTTCCCTGCCATCCACACAGAGGTACTTAGTTGACGTGTTTTACATTTTATGTTGCATTGCTTGGGACAGCCCTTGTGTTTTCTGAAGACAAGTGTCATGGCTATCAGAACCCCTCTGAAGCTGTTTAGCTTTCCTTCTGAGTTTGGTTAAGGTAGCTGCTGGGGTAGTCTAAATAGCCTACTTCCTAAAGTTATTTCTTAAGCCATTACCAACTACTGCAAACATTCTGTTGTTTCTACCTTGATTTGGTTTTATTTAGTACTTTGATAGAGGGAAAAGACTGGTATCTATCTGTAGAAAAAAATGTAACTAATTAAACTATTTACCCAGTATTTATATTATCTTTAATTGGTCATCGGTGTAAATCCTTAACCCACCATCATAAATGAATACACATAGACACCGGGTGGATTTTATCAAGCCTGGGCCTGGGTTGTGTAATCCTAGCCCATCTAAGCTAGCTCATAATTGTATTTCCCAAATATGACCCCATATATACATATGTCCCTTTGGACTATTATTCTCCACGCTAAGCCGATGTTCTAGGCCACGTGGAAGGGTCTTCTTGTTTGCTCCTGGCTTCTCTCCAGCCTTCTTCCCAAGATGCTCTGTATCTCTCTAAAAACCCACGAACCTTAGTTCTGCCTACCTCTGTCTTTTCCCAATCTCCAGGCCTCAGCATTTATTTAACCAATCAGAGTCAATTAAGTAACAGACTGCAAACAGGACCAATTAACATTTAGAATGTTTAACACCACCCCATCATCTATCAGCTTGACATATGTTAACTGGTGATTATAAGATTTTAAATAGGAGGTGGAAAATGGCTTAACAGTTAAGAACATTGGCTGCTCTTCCAGATGATCCAGGTTCAACTCCCAGCACCGATGTGGTGGCTCACAGTCTGTAACTTGTCTCAGGGCACTTGACACCCTCTTCTGGTCTCTGTGGGCATTGCACACACATGGTGCTCAGGCATGCAGGTGAAGCACCATGCACATAAAATAAAAGTATGAGTTGGTTATTTTAAGGAAGTTTTATGGAGACTTTATAACAGAATTTAGACTAATACAGTAATAGGGCAACAGAGATTACAAAGTAAGCAATATTGTACAGACTGATGCTAGTTTGTTTGTTTGTTTTGACAGCTGAACAATCGATGTGTCCGTGCCAAAATCAATGTTGCTATTATTTGTCAAACCTTAGTAAGCCCCCCCGAGGGAAACCGGGAGATAAGCAGAGACAACATTCTGTGCAAGATCACATATGTAGCTAATGGTATGCAGTTTTTCTTTGTTTGTTCTAATTGACAGTGTGCAGGTTGTTGACCATCATCTATGTAAAAATATTGAATTTTCTTTATTTAACCTTGAAATAAGTTACATACAGAATCGTGTGGAAGGCATTGAAAGTCTACATGTCTGAATGTCTACCTTAGAACTAGTATATGAGAATTTTTAAAATTTTGACTGGGAGCATAAGTTTTAAAACTTCCACTATAGGTTATATATTCTTGGCTTTAAGAGCCATTTTATTATTTAGTTGTTGGGTAGAATGTATATTTAGAATTAGAAACAAGAGTGGGGAAATTATTTAATTAGACTTGTAGTTTTCTGAATCTTCTCTGCCAGTCCTTAGTAACTTCCAGTGTCCTCAGTTCACCTTGACTCGCTGCTGAGCATCCCTTTCTGTCACTTGTTTTGGTTTCTGACTGCACCTGTTCTGCATCTGCAGTCCTGTTTTTAACCTTGCTAATCAAATATCCAAACGGCAGTCATTATGGAAGGACATTAACTACTCAAGTGTTTGGAGAATCAGTCATTACTACTTAGTTATAGCAGAGTGATGAGCAAATAGCTTCAAGTGTTGCTGTGTTCGTGTTTCCATAGTATTTGGGGAGAATCATGACTGTTTTAGAAAGATAATACATTCTTTCTTTCTGCCTGTTAATGCCTGATGGATTAGCATTAGGTGATGAAGGGTATCATCTCAAGAGATGTTAGCTGTTCATGTTTGAAAAGCAAAAGAGTACAGTGGGTACTTCACATGTAGGCCAAGAACTGTCTTAGTAGGTTTGACTTTCCTTTATTTACAGTGAACCCAGGAGGATGGGCACCGGCCTCAGTGTTGCGAGCAGTGGCAAAGCGAGAATATCCTAAATTTCTAAAACGTTTTACTTCTTACGTCCAAGAAAAAACTGCAGGAAAACCAATTCTGTTTTAGTGTTAACAGGTACGTAGGATCTCTAAGCCGTGTTGACTAGTGTGAGTCTGCTGGTGGTAAAATTCAGCTACTGAGGGAGGCCAAGAATGTTTTATGTTCCCAGATAGAGGATTGTAGTCTGCAGTATTTAACACTTGTTATTTATTTTTCTACTAATATTAAAGAAATGTCAGCATTACAGATATATAAAATGCAAGAAGTACCAACTCCCAACATTTTTCCCACAAATGAGTTACTTTTTGTATGTGTTCTTCCAGACTTTTCTTTGTACATAATTAATCTGTATTAAAGGTCAGGTGGGGGGGGGGCAGGTGTGGTTGCACACACCTTTAATCCCAGCACTCAGGAGGCAGAGGCAGGCAAGATCTCTGAGTTCAAGGGGTAGCTTGGTCTACAGAATGAGTCCAGGACAGCCAGGGATACACAGAGAAACCCAGTCTCGAACCAAGGGGGGAAAAAACCAAGAGTGTGTTGGTGTGGTGTGTGTGTGTGTGTGTGTGTGTGTGTGTGTGTGTGTGTATCTGGGTGTGGTTGGTATATACACATACACTGTGTGTACTGTTCTACATCTGCTTGCACATACTTGAGTTTGAAGTTCTTTTGTCTTAGTATGGAGTTTCCAGGTCTGGTTTTCTTTTGTATGAATGCACATCATTTATCTTGCCAGCTCTGCATTTGACACATACTGAACTTGTTTGTAGCCTTTCCTAATATGGTGTTAGAATTGTATCTGTGGTCATTTTGCACTTTTAAGTTTCTGTATCATTAAAACTTACTAGATGTAGTACTACTGTCTAGGGAACCATAGCTTATTTTTTTTTTTTTTTTTTGGTTTTTCGAGACAGAGTTTCTCTGTTTAACAGCTCTGGCTGTCCTGGACTCGCTTTGTAGACCAGGCTGGCCTCGAACTCGCAAAGATCCGCCTGCCTCTGCCTCCCAAGTGCTGGGATTAAAGGCGTGCGCCACCACCGCCCGGCTGGGAACCATAGCTTATATATTACCCTCCATAGAGGTTGTATTAACTAATCTTTCCAGCAATAAGTGTGTTTTATCTCCACATAGGTTCTCATACATATGTAAAAACTTTCAGATCTTCACCATCTTGGCAAACAAAAGCTCTTAATGTAGTTTTAATTTTATCTATCTACCTGGATATTATCTATCTGTCTGTCTATTTATCTAGGTATCTATCTCTCAAGACAGAGTTTCTCTGTATAGTGCTGGCTGGCCTCAAACTAACAGAGATCTATCTGCCTTTGCCTCCAGAGTGCTAGGATTAAGGGCATATGGCACCATACCTAACTACTTTTTTTCTTTTTAAGACAAGGCTCTCACTGTGTAGCCCTGGCTGGCCTACAATCTAGAGATGTCTGCCCCTGCCTCCAAGTGAGTGTTAGAACTAAAGGAATGCCTTTGAATCTGGCTGGACCAATAAGCCAGCAAACCCCAAGGGTCCTCCTGTCAGCACTCCCATATTGTGGGAGCTTTCAGGGCTCCCATTTGATGTTTATTAATGAAGACATCTTTATAGTACAAGGCTATATTTAATAATGAAGACATCCGTATAGTACAAGGCTGTATTTAATAATGAAAACATCTGTATAGTACAAGGCTGTATTTAATAATGAAGACTTCTATATAGTACAAGGCTGTTAGCCTGTGTGCTGTGGCAGTCCTTCAGCTACCTATCTAGACCACCTGACTTCCCTTCTCTGCTCCTGTTCTGTTTCCATCCCTCTGACCCAGCTCTATCTGCCAGCTCTTTATCAAAAGTCACACTCCTCTCAAAAAAAGAGCAATTAGCATAGTGGGAGAAGTTCCACAGCTTACTCACTCTGAACCAATCAGCAGCAAGACTACACGCTGTCCATCTCTTAGTGTTGCCTTTTGACCAGATTGAAGGCTGCTGACCTCCTCCACAGCATCTTGCTTCTAACATGGCAATCGCAGAGAATCCTCTTTTTGGGTAGGTAAGGAAGTGACAGTCATTTACATATCCTGCCAGCCCTTGGTGCTGCTAACACAGCAATTAACAATTGAGTATATGGGGGGCACACCTTCATAGCCAGTTGATACACTATGTGTCGGAGTAGTCACCCCAACACTCCCAGTACTGGGATTGCAGGTGTCTGCAACAGTCTCAGCTTTTTACTTAGTTATCACTGATCCAGGCGTAGGCTCTCATGAACACTTTACTGACTGAAACATTTACCCAGCCCCTGAAAAGAACAATTTTTAAATATTTGACATGCTGGGACATTCATAACCTTTGCCTCCAGAGTGCTAGGTTCCGAGCAGTGTTTTATTGACTGGACTATACATGTATAGAATGGAAAGTAGTGAAATCCTTCTTTTTTTTTTTTTCTTTTTTTTTTTTTTTGTTTGTTTGTTTTTTCCAAGACAGGGTTTCTCTGTGTATCCCTGGCTGTCCTGGACTCACTCTGTAGACCAGGCTGGCCTCGAACTCACAGAGATCCATCTGCCTCTGCCTCCCAAGTGCTGGGATTAAAGGCGTGCGCCACCACCGCCCGGCTGTGAAATCCTTCTTAAAATCTGATGTAGAAGTAGCATTGTATGTAGATAAATGTCTATATGTACAGAAATGTCACTGAGAAGATGTACTGTCCTGCACTTGGAAATCCTGTTTGAGCATGCTTTTTTCAGAAATCCAAATCAAGCCGGAACATACATTGAGCATCCTTACTAACCTTACATGGCTTCTTCCCAACAATCATGGAAGATATTTTTAGTGAATCTCAACATTGAAAGCTCGAGAAAACTAACGGTTTTAATTCTGGTAGTGTAGATCTCATTGTTTGGAACTTTCTGTTAAGAGGTAATGACAGGCAAAACTCTTGGGCCACATGTTTGGGCCACGAGCTTATTTCCTGAATAAGACAGACACACACATATCCTGCCGCCACATAGCTTAAGTAGAATTATCAAGTTCTTGGAAGTAGTATTGGATGGTGCAATTCCTACCTAAGGCTGAGAGGAAGACAAGGCTAATTCATAGGCTGGTTTCGGGAAACCTGATAGATAGATACCCTCTTTGCTTACAGCCTGTTGCTCTCCATATGTTTTTCCCATAACTTCCAAAAGATCCCATTATATTTTCTGTTGCTTGCAGAGCATAAATTTTCAAATATAGAAGGTCAACAATTTCACATTTGCAAGGGTGAAAAAATCCTTTAAAGATAAATGATTATAGAGATTCTATGCACTCCATGAACATAGAGGGTGGGAGGCATCTATTCTGGTAGTGATCTTGCTTTTACTAATATATTGCTATTGCTTAGGCCTTTTCTTGTCATTTTCCCCTCCACAGTGACTGAAGCAAGGCTGTGTGACATTCCATGTTGGAGAAAGAAAGAAAAAATTGAATGCTCTAAGCTGGAACATAGGATCTACAGCCTTGTCTGTGGCCCAAGAAGAAACATCGCAATAGTAAAGCTGGGCATCTAACACTAGCCATCCCCTGCTGCTTGCTCAGCTGAAACTATAAATACATGTAAAATCACATGTATATGGCTATAGTTTTATTTGCTTGTTCCTAGGAGAGGAAAAAAAATAACTTTGAATTACAACTAGGAATTAACCGATGCTTTAATTGGGGAACTTTTTCAGAATTTTTTATTTACCATGGTCCAGCCTAAGACCCTCAGTTGTATCAGGTTTTGTGCACAAAGGAAAAGCACAAAAGTTGAATACTCCTGAGGCATGTGCTCTCTGTGCACCAAATATTCAGATGGGCTTTTTTTTTTTTTTTTTTACAGGCCTGCAGTCTGTGTATGTGTCCACAGGTTTTTGACTTTTTTGCTTTGTATAGTCATAGACTCTATTGCTGCTGATTTCTCTAAGGATTCATGTTTCGTGTGTCTTCATAACTGAGGACTGTCGCTAGCCTGTGACCTTGCCTTTTCTATAGTCTTCCTCCCATGAAGAACGCGGTTCTGATGGAGAAAGCAGGAGAAGCTTTATTTTCTCCCCAGATATCTTTATATTTTTATTAGATATTTTAGTTGTGTACTATGTGCTACCAACTTTTTTCATTTTGTTACAAATGCAGTTTATTACAGACACCAATTTTTAAATTGGTTCTGCCTGCCTCCAGTCAGAGACACCTGTATATCTCTTGTGGGTATAGAGTACTTTATATACAGTGGTCAGGATAAAGTGGGTTCATATTTCTCCTGAAATTTGTAAGAGAATATATGGTATTGTTACACCAAATCAGACTGTTTGAATTTGATTTTGATTTAATATTTCTAATATTCTGTAACAAATATGTCAGTTTTTCTAGCTTGGATCACTTTCAATGATGTATCACAAGGTATACATAGAAAATCTGAACAATGCTCCCATTTGCCTCTTGATCATAAATTTCAACAGAGCAGTAAAATTCCACATTATTCAAACTGAAATGCTGTCTTTAGTTGCTATTTGAAGCTAACATGTAAAATACCTGATTTAGCTGTGTTCTTCTGTGAAAAACATTGAAGCATGGAGTTGAGGCAAGGAATGGTACTCACTGAAGTTGAGATGACTGCCCACTTCAAACTTGGTTGTGTTTATAAGCAAATGTATTTATGTAAATCAGGCATTTTTGTACATGCTTTGCTAACTTACTCCTCTCCTTAGAAACACAAAAATGAGACCCTTTTGTAAGGCAGAGAGCCATGTCATGTAAAACATGACCTGTATATATTCCATACATGGAAATGGAGTCTAAAGATAAATGCAGAGTGAGATGATTTAATGATGGGATTAGTCTGATCACTTAATATGCACAATCCTGGAAGTGAATTACATCAGATAGAATGATATTTATTACTCTGTACAGAGAGAAAAGTACATATAAAACATAGAGCTTACATTACATGCACGCAGTTTCATGTCCCATAATTTTTTTATATTTTTTAATTTACCGTTCTCTAAATGATGTGCATGGAATATGCCTTATTACAGAAATGCTATTCATAATTTGACTCTGTGGAAAGTGCCTATATGGTGGTAATGCTAGAAGGCAAGTAAGACAAATTATCATACCAGTTTACATCACCGGTTAACATTTTATATTGTGATGTTTAAAAAAAGAGAAGTTTATACCTCAAATGTGTATTTTATTTTGCAATCAGCTGTGGGGTGGGGTGGGGTGGGAGAACTGGGAGGGTTGGGAGGGAAAGTTTATTTGCCATAGACATTGGTGGGAATCTTCAAAAACAAAACTCTACTCCCACTGTAAATGTTGCTCTGTCTGCATTTCTGGTGACTGTGATGAACCCTTCGAGGAACTCTTTCATGACTAAATTGGTTGGACAGCTTTATTTTATAAGAATGTGCAAAGTTTATGGAGCAGGGTCTGCACCTAATTATTGCCAGTTACATTTGCACTGAATGTGGTGATAAACTTTTACAATTTATTCTGTAAATAAAATGTTACACTAAAAATGTTTGCATTAAAAAAGATAAGCAGTAATACATTTTACCTTTCCATAATTGCACTGGTACTTTCCTGGAGCTAAACCTGCCCAATCAGATTTAGAACTGAGTTCAGAAATACTGAAAGTATTCAAAACAGTCAGAGTTAGGAAGAGCACTGGCCATTTTATAATACCCAGACCCTCAAGAATTACTTTCATTTGGCTAATTCCTACATACTGAGTACTTAAGATGTTTCTTCATACATGGGTATTTCTCTTAGCCCAAGTCCCCATTCCACCACACCCCCCCCCCAAATAAGCTCCTTTCCTCGGATCTACTGGATTATTTTGTGCTATGTTAGACACCTGAAAAATATCGGTGATGTGGGGATTCCTCCCTGCTTGTGAGTGAACGTGATGAGAAAGCATAGTGCTCCTCCTGGGATTGAGGACTCCATATCTGGGGTGGAGAAACTTGATTTGGTGTTGCTACAGGAGGAGCAGCAGAGCAAAGAGGAAGGTACCTAAGAGAGGTGAAAGGAGGCAAAATAAAAAAGGAAGCACAGGTTTCTCATCTGTTTATTTTCATGACTAATTTATAGACCTAGACAATATCAGTGTCAGTTTCTACTAAGAATTTTAGCTGACTGAGCTGATTCACTTGTTAAATTGTGCTAGTTATCTTTAAACTTATCAGTTGTTTGTCTGATCAGACACTTGACCAGTGTTTAGTCCAGGCTGTACAGGTGATGTATTTGGATTGTTGTCATTGTTCATCTACAGACTCAAAACATAATCATTTTGAAGTACCTTGGGAGTGTGTAGAGTGTAATTATAATAGTTTTATGATTCTGGTGATGTTTTTTTTAAAGATGGATCTTCCATGTTACAATCACAAAATTAAAACCAGTATTTAAAAGTGGAGAAGTATTAAAATATATGGACAAATATGCTTGCTTGCTTGATTTGTTTTCCTTAACCCCAAGGTAACTGTCCTAGATAGTTTTCTGGATAGTTTTAAAAGTTTACTTGCATTATTCCAATTCATTAATCCTATTTGTAGCCCCCTTAGGGATCAAGAAAACTCTGGGGAAACAACCCAACTTTCTGTTAACAAATCAGAACAGGCATGTACTAAAGGTAAGTGTCCTGTCAGTCTTTTGTCCTGTGTATTATGTGTATGTGTGTAATGGATTACAACGTAAATAGATTGATTATGAATTACACTTAAAAGTCTTATGCCAGAGAGCAAAGCCACATAGCAGTTTCTGAGTTTCTAAAATGGAAATGCAGTACCTGTGAATCATATATGCGCAATGTGTATTCACACATGTACTCTTAATTACGAATAAATAATTTTTCATTTATTTAAAAAATATCATCAGCCCTGCTTGTTGGAGTCCTAGAACAACCACTATTGGGAGTGTGGACTTGTAGTGTGCTCATTGAGGTCTCTCTGTGTTGAAAAGCATGGAGTGTATTTTATCTCTAGTATTTAGAGATAAAATCTAGAGTATTTAGTATGACTTGTTAATATAAATCAACTACCTCATTTGGAATGGTGATCACACTCTTTGGCCTCTCTCTTGTGCTGGCTCTACTTGGTACCTGCAGCTTTCTTCAGCTAATTTCCCATAATCTCTAATATCCTGATGTCTCCACAACTTAGTCTTCACCTTCATGCTCAGCCCACTAGTTCCTTGCAGGCAATCTGAATGACCCATGTGCTGCCTGGTCTCAGTTGCTTTCTGGAGTCTTGGTGCAACCCTCCATCCCCCCTTGTTACTTCTGTGTACCTGTAACTTCCATCAGCAGGGCATAATGATGCATGCCTTTAATCCCAGCACTCAGGAGGCAGAGGCAGGTGGATCTCTGAGTTTTAGGCCAGCCTGGCCTACACAGTAAGTTCCACTCTCAGTCATGGTTGATATTCCCCCATCAAATAATCCTCAGAAAAGGCTTTGCAGACTCAGAGGTTTACCTGAATGCCCTATATGTTCACTAATCCAATCCAATCAACTATTGAAATTGGTCATCACAAGTACAATCTGGTGTGTTGACTTCTGGTCTTCCAGAATAAACTTAATTATAAAACACAAGGGAGCCGGGCAGTGGTGGCGCACGCCTTTAATCCCAGCACTTGGGAGGCAGAGGCAGGCGGATCTCTGTGAGTTCGAGGCCAGCCTGGTCTACAAAGCGAGTCCAGGACAGCCAGAGATATTCAGAGAAACCCTGTCTCGAAAAACCAAAAAAAAAAAAAACACAAGGGAAAGAAAAGGAGAATGAATCAAGTAGAAGATACATTAGGACTTGAAGCCAAAGAATTAAACCAAACAAGCAAAAAGTAGGAACTTTTTTTTAGAAAAACACAAATGCACCCACACACACAAAAGCACTGTGCAGAGACTTTTCATTGGACACTATGAAGAGACAAAAATCTAATTGTAGACTTAAAAGGAGAAGAATCCTAAGTCAGTGGAATAGACCAGATCTTAATAGGACCATAGAAGAAACCTCCACCAAATTAAGGGAAGACATAGCCATTCAGATACAAGAAGCACACAGAACCCCAAATAGGACCATAAAAGAACTCTTCACAACATAATCAAACTAATTAAATACATAGAACAAAGAGGGTGCTGAATGTTGAAAGAGAAAACCATAAGTAACATAGACAAGCTCATCAGAATGTAACAACTGATTCCTCAATGGAAACTTCAAAAGCCAGCATCTGAAGCAGTGTACTACAGGCTCTAAAAGACCACAGATGCACCATGGTGGTGCCCTCCTGTAGCCACACAGGCAGATCTCTGAGTTCAAGGCCAGCCTCGTCTATGCAAAATCCTGTCTCAAAAAACAAAACAACAAAAACTACAGTTGTCAACCTAAACTAGTGTGCCCAGAAAAACTATCTGCCATAGTTGAAGTATTTTCCATGATAAAAACAGACTAAAAGAATTCATATCCACCAAACCAACTCCACAGACAATATTTGACGCAATACTTCAGACTGATGGGAGAAAAATTTCATTGTTCCTGATAGCTGAATTCTCTATCTTTTTTTATTAACTTTAATTGGAAGTCTATTTTGTTTGATATTAGGGTGGCTACTCCAGCTTGTTTCCTGTGTCCACTTGCTTGCAAAACCTTTTCCCAGCCCTTTACTCTGAGATAGTGTTTATCTTCAATAGTGAGATGTGTTTCTTGTATACAGCAAAAAGATGGGTCTTGTTTACGGATCCAGTCTGTAAGTCTGTTTCTTTTTATTGGCGAGTTGAGTCCATTGATGTTGATGGATATTAGTGACCAGGGGTTGTTATTTCCCATTATTTTGGTATAGCTGGTCATCTTGTGTTTCTTTTTGTTTAGTTGCTGTGGAGGTTTCTATTTCCTCTGTTTTCTTGGGTGTAGTTATCTTCTCTGGGTTGAAATTTTCCTTCTAGGATCTTCTGTAGGGCTGGGTTTGTGGGGAGATATTTTTTGAATTTGATGTTGTCATGGAACATCTTGTTTTCTCCTATGTTGATAGAGATTTTTGCTGGGTATTGTAGTCTGGCTGAGCACCTATGTTCTCTCAGGGCTTGTAGGACATCTGTCCAGGCCCTTCTAGCTTTTAAAGTTTCTGAGGAGAAGTCAGGTGTGATTCTGGTGGGTCTGCCATTGTATGTGACTTGGCCTTTTTCTCTTACAGCTTTTAATATCCTTTCTTTGTTCTCTACATTTGGAGTTTCTATTATGTGGCGAGAGGAGTTTCTTTTCTGATATAATCTGTTTAGTGTTCTGTATGCCTCTTGGATTTTTACTGGCATCTCTTTCTTTAGGTTTGGGACGTTTTCTTCTATGATTTTGTTGAAGATATTTCCTGGACCATGGAGTCAGGAGTCTTCTCTTTCCTCTATGCCTATAATTCTTAGGTTCCGTCTTTTCATTGAGTCCTTGATTTCTTGGATATTGTGGATGAGAGATTTTTTAGCTTTCTCATTTTCTTTGGATGTTGCATTGATTTCTTCCATCGAATCTTCAATGCCTGAGATCCTGTCTTCCATCTCTTGAATCCTATTTTTGCTCCTCAAATCCGTAGTTCCTGTTCTCTTCCCTTGATTCTCCATTTCCATTTTTAACTCTGACCATGTTTTCTTTATTGTTTCCATTTTCATTTCTTGAGTGATGTTATTTGTTTTGTACATTTCCTGCTCCAGTTTGCTTGTCTTTGCCTGGAAGTCTTCCATTGCTCTCTCTTTTTCTTGTTCAAGTTGACTCACCTTGTTCTGAAGTTCTCTAATGGTGTTTTCCATCGCTTTTGTATGTGCAATTGTGGCTTCTTTGAATTCCTTCATAGATTTAAGTTCTTCTTGAAGGGACTCTATCACTTTCCATAATGTAGAATTGCCATTGTTTTCATGTGTTTCAGCTGTGGTGAGGTGGTTCGGGCTGGATGGAATAGCCTTGCTTTCTTTTGTTGGAGTCATTCGCTCTGGTTTTTTTTTTTTTTTTTTTTTTTTGGTCTGGGGCCTCTGGCCATGTGGTATTTTTTAGCTGTCTTCTGGAATTGGGTCCAAAGGGGGCGCTTTGGTGTAGGAGTCGAGTTGCCTTACTCCACCCCTATAAGGTGAGTCATTCAGCCCCACCTCCTAGGTGGAGACCTGATTAATCCAGGGGGTGGAGCTGTGTACAAGTAAGCTCTGGTTCCCTTCCGGACGGGCCAGTACTAGTACAAAATTCCGATATACAACATTTTCAAATACCTCACAGTTTGCCCGCAGTTGGTTCCTGTTTTGGGTAAATCTGCCCTTCACCCCCAATAGCCTTGCCACTCCCGAGGTCTGGAAACTGTCCAGTGACGTCACAGCAGTGGGTTGCAATCTGCAGTCTGAAGGCACTTTGCAGCCGAGCTGCGCTCACTTCCAAGAGTTGCAACCTTTCACCAGATAGCTGGATGGTCTGTGCGCGACCTGGGGGTGCCCAGCAAGGTGGGGATTATCTCTGTGTGGGATCTGAATCTGCCCGCTGGTATTAGATTGGAACTTACCTGGTGTCTCTCCTGGTGGGGGATGGGGCGATCCCGATTCCCGGGTCCAGCGGCGGCTTCCTTGCGTGTCCGAGAGTGGGAAGGAGCGTCCTGCCCAGGGACTCTTAGTGGTCCCTGGGTAGTTGGGTGAGATCTAGAGGGGGTCGAGCTGTTTGTACAGCGTCCTGCAACCCTCGCCGCCCTGTGACTTTTAACCACGAAATAAAAATACGTCCGCGCAGGCCGTGGCCATCTTGGATCCCCAACACCATGTTTTATTACTTTAGTTCTGTAATAGTATCTTAAAATATATCTTGAAATCTTGGTATGGCAAGTCCTTCCAGATTTTTTTTGCTTAAGATTTTTGTTTTGTTTTTTCGAGACAGGGTTTCTCTGTGTAACAGCTCTGGCTGTCCTGGACTTGGATTTAGAGATCCGCCTGCCTCGCCTTCCCCCAAATGCTTGAGTTAAACTAAACAAGTATGCCATCACTGCCTGGCTAAATGAGCTAAGTTTAAAATGAGCTTTGGAAGGCTGGGCTTGGTGGCACATGTGTTTAATCCCAGCACTTGGGAGGCAGAGGCAGGCGATTTGCTGTGAGTTTGAGGCCAGCCTGGTCTACAAAATGAGTCTAGGACTGTCAGGACTACATAGAGAAACCCTGTTTCAAAAAACTAAAAAAGAGCAGCGGTGGGGGGACCTATGGGTTTCAAAAGAAGAAACAAAAATGGCTTTAAAATACCTTTAAAAGTGTCCGGCATCCTCACCAATAAGGAAAATGCAAATTAGGACTACTTGAGTAGGTGTGGGAAATGGGTATCCTCATTGGCTGTGTGTCTGGGTTTGCAAACTGGTGCCACTGCAACTCAGCATGAAGAATGCTCAGAAAGCTAAAGTAGGTCTCCCATAATACCCCAGCTATCCCACTCCCTTCCATATGTCCAAAAGACTCAACATCCTGCTCCACAGATGTGGTCAGCCATATCCATTTCTACTCTAGTCACAATAGCTAGTACATGGAACAAGCAGCATGCTGTTCAACTAACAGGTGAATAATGAGAATGTGGTACACGGTATGGGGTCCACCTAGATCAGGCACAACTCAAAACACCAGGTTGGGCTGGAGAGATGGCTCAGCAGTTAAGAGCACTGACTGTTCTTCCAGAGGTCCTGAGTTCAATTCCCAGCAATCACATGGTGGCTCACAACCCTCCATAATGAAATCTGGTGCCCTCTTCTGGCCTGCAGACAGAATATTGTATACATAATAAATCTTTTTTTAAAAAACATTAAAAAAACAAAATACGAGGTCAATGTAGATAATCAGGTCAGGTCACAGAACAGACCCTGGAGCTGAACTGTGACCCCAAGACAGAATATCAAAGAATATTTAAGCCTGCAAACCACAAACATCTGTGCCAAGTTATTGTTACATTTTTCCACTAATCAGCTTTCTTTATGTGGTTAATCTAGTCAACTGATACAGAATGCAGTCCAACCAATCAAATCCATTTGTTCTTTTATGGTTAGGAACAGCCATTATGTTCTGGAAAAGATGAACAACAGAAGCTGTTTAGCTACTGGGAATTTCCAGCTCCCCCGGGGGTTGGAACACTGAACTCAGTTTCCCCCTATGGTTAAATGGAGCCTGCAAAGAAAATGGCAGTACTTAGGACAAGTTTCTTTTGCTGAGTGGTTCCCAACACACACAATAGAATTCTAGTCCACTATAAAGAAAAATGAGATTTGTGGACAAGTCAATAAGAACTGGAAAATTTATAGTGAGTGAGGTAACCCAGACCCAGAAAGACCAACACCCCAACCCAGATCCAGAAAGACAAACACACCCATGGTCTCTTTCCTGTGGACATTAGTTCTTAACCTTTTTTTGTTTTTTGGAAACAGGGTTTCTCTGTGTATCCCTGGCTGGCCTGGACTTGCTTTGTAGACCAGGCTGGCCTCGAACTCAGAGATCCACCTGCCTCTGCCTCCCGAGTGCTGGGATTAAAGGCGTGTGCCACCACAACTAATCCAGTTCTGAATCTTTATTATGTTGAGTATGTAACTTGGAGCAACTACTGCAGGTACCAGGACAATAAGGGACCCAGATGGGGTGTAAAGAGGCAGAAATTGTAGAGAGGGGAATAGATAGTAAGTCACAGAATAAATAGGAAAAAAATTTGTTGGGAGCCTTTTCTGTGGAGTGTTGAAGGAGGAAGGATGAACACTATAGTTACTGAAAAAGCCATAGGGAAAATTTATACTGTATTTAAAATGTGTGTGTGTGTAAATAATTTAAATGAAGTTATACCACTTGTGGTGATAATGTTCTTCCAAGGGCCACAGTCCCAGTGCCAAGCATTTTGGGGGGAAATTCCCTCAGAGGGGAATCTGGTCCCCTGTAACTGAAGTTAGAGATGATGGCGAGCTGCCATGTGGGTGCTGGGAACTGAGCCCAGGTCCTCTGGAAGAACAGCAAGTGTTCTTAACCACTGAGCTCCCTCTCCAGCTCCCATTAGTGGGTGTTAAACCTGGTACTTTACCCATGTTAAGCAGGCACTATACCACCAAATCCGTTTGTATATATTTTCATTCTTTGTTTGATAACATGCATAAATTAATATAATTCACCTGTTTTTATGAAACAGGATTTTTCTGTGTAGCCCTGACTGTCCTGGACTTGTAGACCAGGCTGGCCTCAAACTCAGAGATCTACCTAGATAAAATCTGTTCTGTGAATGTTAAACAGCCTTTCCCCCAAGAGCTTTCTATTTAAAAGGATAAATCCAAGGCTTAAATTAGCAGGTCAGTGTTAAGGTTTGGCTACTTATCCAAGGTTTTGCGGTTGTAAGCTTTCAAAAGAAGCCCTGGCACAAGCTGGGTAGTGTGGATTAGGGTGATTGGAATAGAAGTATATACTTCTAGGGGTGTGGGGGGGGCACATGTGTTGATCTGAGCAGGACCACAGAACCTCGAGTGTCTTCCTCTGTAGCTCTACATGTTACTGCCTTGAGACAGTCTCACTAACCCAGAAGCTTGGTATTCTGCTAGGCTTCATAACCCATCTCTCCCCTAATGTGCTTGGGGTGGGGGGGTTACAGATATGAGTTAAGCTCTTCCCATGGGTGCTGGAGACCTGAATTCAGGCCCTCACCCACTCAACCGTATCCCCAACCCTATCTGATCTTGAGAAAATACAAATTCTGATTATGCTGTACACTAGGAGAAACTGAGGGGTATATGTATACACCAAAACTTGACAGTTCTCCTGGAAGCATTTTAGGAGGCCATGGCCTGAGTCCAGTGAACCAGATACCTGGTGATCTCTGTGGGGAATGCTGGGACACAGGGCACTTCCCTTAACCACCACATGACTCATGTTGCTTTATAGGGTCATGCTTTCAAGACTGAGCCAGAATTATTCCCTCAATTGTCCCCCCACCCCAACTCTGTCAAGGTGAGAGTGACACCAGGGAACTTTCATAACCAGCACAGACTAGGTAGCTTCCATTTTGGATCATTCCTGATGTTTTGTCAGGTTTCCTTAATGAAACATAAGCCACTCATGTTTTGTTAGCAGTTGGCAGTTTCCCTAGTTTATCATCTCTGCCATCTAAATGTTCACTTTATGCACTTCCTGCGCATTTCAATTCCAACAGGTTACAGTAGAGGTGTGTACCTTCTGTGCGACGCCAGGCACATGGGCAAGGGTGGACAGCAGTACCTGCTGCTCTTGCCATGTGTACCCACCTGCTTTTGCCCTACACTGGTTATTTGGTCTTTTGAGGAAATGCAGAGAACAAAGGAAAGTAGTTGCATGTTAGTTTCTCTGGAACAGTTGACCCACATGTGTGCTTGCTACTTTGATGTCAACTTGACACAAACTAGTGATTTTGAAAGGGGTAACTTCTATTGGGAAAATGCCCCACCAGATTGGCCTGCGGGCAAGTCCGAAGTGCATTTTTTATTAGTTTTTTTTGAGAAAGGATCTTTACTACTTAGCCCTATTTTTGACTTGCTGTGAAGACCAGGCTAGCCTTGAAATCATAGCTTCACTCGTTCCTCAATTGCTGAGAATAAAGGCATGCAGCACCAAACCCAACTTAATGTAGTGCATTTTCTTAATTAGTGATGGATGTGGGAAGGCCCAGCCCATTTGAGTGGTGCCACCCCTAAGCTAGTGGTCCTGGGTGCTCTAAGAAAACAGGCTGAACAACGCAGTAAGCAACATTCCTCCATGGCCTCTGCTTCAGTTACTAACTCCAGGTTCCAACCTTGACTTCCTTTGATGATGGACTGTACCTGAGCGTTAAAAGCCTGGATTAACCCTTCCCTTCCCAAGTTACTTTTGGTCATAGTGTTTTACCACAGTAACAGAGACTGTAACTAAGACAATGGGTGAATACAGACGTCAATATAATTCAGAAGCCTGAGGGTAGAATCATACTAAATCCATGTTTGCTGGACAGATGTTTAATCACTCCAGAGTTAATTCTAACTTTGTCAGCATTTAGTATCTCCGTGAGCATTTCCTAACTTTGTGCTTCTAAGTGAATAAATAGCACAACTCTCCAACCTTACTGATTCCCCGAAATACCACGTACTTCATATTGAACACAGCTCTTGCTGAAAGGCTGTCATAGCTGACAAGGTCCTGGCCCATCCCTAAACTTAGGGGGTCAGAAAGCCCATGGCAGGGGATTGCAGTCTCCATTAATCCTCCAGGCATGCTCAACACCCTTGAAGACTATGGTAAGGAGGTATTTCCTGTACTCTCCTTCCTAACACCATGGTGAAAACAAAACCTGTCTATCTTAAAACATTTAACTAAAAGCTAAATTACTTATCTTCTCATAGCTCCCACCACAACTGTTACCCAATCTCTTGATCTTGGAGATCACTGGCCATTTCAGGGAAAAAAAAAAAAATTAAGACATGTCTAAAGAATCTGGTCTGTCTTAATGGCGGCTCTTATATACCTTTTCCACCTCTAACATTTAAAAGTGGAGTCACTAATTACAAATGAATGGAAGTCAGTTCTGAGGAAGCCAAACCCTTCTGCCATACAGCTTAAACACACTTGAAAGGGCCACTGTGTTTTGGCTACCTAATCTTTATTTCCCCTTCCTTATAACTCTCCCCAGCTGATACCCAAAGAGAATCTGGTTGAGAGTATGGATCTCAGCCAATCAAACCCTCTAAGTGTAAGAAAAATCACTGAGACACACACAACTGACCAGCCACTAATGTTGCAGAGTTAGAAAGTATAACAGAAAGCCGGGCGGTGGTGGCGCACGCCTTTAATCCCAGCACTTGGGAGGCAGAGGCAGGCGGATCTTTGTGAGTTCGAGGCCAGCCTGGTCTACAAAGCGAGTCCAGGACAGCCAGAGATATTCAGAGAAACCCTGTCTCGAAAAACCAAAAAAAAAAAAAAAAAAGTATAATAGAGAGAGAGGATGGTGTGACCCTCAGCTACCATTCTGTAGACCCTGATAACTTCTGGGCCCAGGGCTTAAGGTTAATCTTCAATTTAAAAAAAGCCACTGCTTACACTTGCCAATGTTAACTTCCTTTCATAATTTACTCAACTGGAAAAGGAATTCTGTAACAAAATGTATACAATTTAGTAATTGTACAAAACACGAATGTAGCAAGATGACACTGGTTACAGTCACCAGCATGAACACTGGATACTTTTTACTGCCACTTCCATGACAAGCTCAGGTAAATAAAACGTTACTGGCTAAAAGTCACAAGAGGAGCAATCTGAAACTTTACATACTACGGCAAAGTCAATCTTCCACAATAATACCTACACACAATCACTAAGGGGCTCCCATGCTGCCACTGCACTCTTGGAATGTCTTTTAGAATCCACAGATGTCAGCTTCCCAAGACCAAACTTGAAGCATTAAATACAATACAAAATAAGGAGCTCTTTATTATTTGTACAAAACTGGTACATTAAAAAAAAAAATAAGATTCAACAACTCTGCTGACCCCCTGAGGAAGCTAAGAGCTTTTGTGGGTCCGTCAAAGGAGCCCATAAATGATTCAGTCACCAAACTCCTGGCCACAGGAACAAGGCATACAGCTCCAGGGCCATTCATGTGGCTCCATCATTGGCTCTGCAAGCTGACTTTCCCTTCATTAGGCTTGGCAGGCAAGCCAGGGTTTCCTGGACCAATGCTATCGAGCACAGTCTTCTCTGCACAAGCTAGAGTATTTTATCAGTGTGGAAGTTGAGTTCTATTTCTTAAACACTTTCAGTAAACTCCTAGCATAAGACATATACAGATTTGATAATTTACCAAAAAATCTAAAATTCACCTAAATAAGTTAAAATGTTTCTAAAGAAAGTTGGCTTAGAGAAATGGCCATTTTCTTTAAAAACTGTGTTCCCAAACTCTGTGAGGTCCGACTCGCTTTTATCCTCATCTAAGTAACACCAAGAGCTCTAATACCTTTTTTCAGAGCATGGCACTTTCCTAAAGCCTGAAGCTAAGACATGCAGTGGCCCAGCTGGCAAAAACCTAGACAAGAGGCCTCTCTGAGCAAAGACCTACAGAGATAAATGCAGTGACTATTTTCTTCATCAAGAACTATTTAGCACTACTGAGCACATTATTCTGTAGTATGAGAATAAAAGTAATTCTTCCCATGAAGAATTAGGTCCACTTCTGAAGAATAATGTTGTTTACCCCCAAATAGACCAGCACCAAATGAATTATTAGTTTACAAAAAAATAAACTTAGATTGCAAAGTTCTACAACCCAGACTGAATAAATAAAAAATCAGAAGTTCTGTCAGCTACAGTGTAATTTAAAACTCCATTTTTTTACCCACTAGGAGGTCAGTCCCACACTGATCACCATGAATTCCATCATTTTGTCAAAACACCTGTTCCTAGCTTGTGGTGGCTTTCAGAAACAAACTGTAGGTGGTACTCAGAGCAGGACATTCCTGTGAGATCTTCCCAGAACACAGCATGGAAAGAACCTCACTGTTTCCAGATCTGAGGAGTCTGTGCAGAGGACCTCAGGTGTCTCTGAAAGAGCCAGAAACCAAGCAGGCATCTCACTGGTCACGTCCATTCACCTTCCACAAGACACTGCATTGAGATTTTTAATTCACAGATTTCATGTTAGTCCTTGAGAACCCAATGCCCGTGTTTCAGTTCAGTACTGTCAGGCTCCTCAAGCCGCCTTCTTGGTGCACGTTCCTTGCAGATCTTGTAAATTTATCTTTGATCTATGTCAGAAAAAGACAAAGTAGTATGTCAGCAATGGAAAACTGGAGGGTGGATGCATGTGTAAACCAGAAGACAACCCAAGATATCATCTCTCAGGCTCTATTTTGAGACAGGGTCTCTCTTACTGACCTTGAACTCACCAAGTAAGCTAGGCTGGCTGGTCACTGAACCCACAGGATCTGCCTGTCTCTGCCTGCCCAGAGTTTGCATTATAAGTTCATGCCACTACACCTGTTTTTTGTTTGTTTGTTTATTTGTTTTGGTTTTTCCAGACAGAGTTTCTATGTACAAAGCCATGGCTGTCCTGGACTCTCTTTGTAGACCAGGCTGGCCTCAAACTCAGAGATCCACCTGCCTCTGCCTCCTGAGTGCTGGGATTAAAGGCGTGTGCCACCATGCCCGGCACCACACCTATTTTGTTTTTTAAAAATCTGGATTCCAAGGATTGAACTAAAGTCATCCAAAAGATTTTAGTGATACTTTGAAGACCAGGATTGTAAAATTTTAATTTGGGAAAACTTATATATGTGGAAGTCTTACCTGTTATGAACCATGTGACTTCTGACAAGATGTCCTGCTGCCAATGCTGCCATCAAGGACAACTCCCCAGCCATTACAGTACCACACACAATTCGGGCAAGTTGCCGTGCATTTTCTCCAGGATTGTCTTTGCATGCTCCTTGAACACCTAGCATCTGTAATCAGAAACCAACACAAAAGATTACTACAAGGCTCGGAGTAGAACTAGACTCCATTAGAAGTGGTAGATATCAGGCCAGACAGGTAGGATTGACACAACACATACATCCACAAGCTGACTGGCACTATGCACTTACTTGCTTAATTACTGTATTCTCTCATGATTTATTAGGCACATATATCCAAACTCTGTGTGTGTGTATGTATGTATACATATACACACATTTATTATTTATAGAAACATCCAAACTGTGTGTGTGTGTGTGTGTTTGCGTGTGTGTGGAGTCAGAGCTAGGTGTGTGCCAGTCATACCTGCAGACAGGCTTGCTGAGGCAGGAGGTTGGTCCCACCACCCACAGTTCCTATCTCTATGGATGGCATGGTGCAGCTGATATACAGGTCTTCATTCGTGGGACCACTTGCTTCCATCAAAGTAATACAGTTTGAACTACCCACATTCTGTGCTGCATCCTGGAAGAGGAAAAGGAAGAATAAAGGACAGTCCTTTCCCTTAGAGCAGCAGCAGAGCAGAAAGGAAAGTGGGACCGGACAGCTCACCTGACCACACGCAATGTAGATAGCAGTGACGATGTTGGCTGCATGGGCATTGTAGCCTCCTATGCTACCAGCCATGGCGGAGCCCACAAGGTTCTTGTTAATGTTTACGTCAATCATAGCCTCCGTAGTTGTCTTTAACACCTAGAGCACAATGTGCACATTTACACATTCCTCCAAGACAAGCAAGAACCACTCTGTCCCTCTGGAAAGCAAGGGATGGCGCTCCATTTAACCTGTCCAAGAATGCTACATACAGATAAGTATGCAAGTAAAACAGCCATTTTAATGGAAAACACAACCTTACTAAGGTGTTAGTATTCTTTTAATTTTTTTATTATTTTAAAAAACTTCCTTTCAGCCCTGGCTGGCCTAGAACTGACTATGAAGTCCACCGTGGCCTGAGACTTCCAGAGGTCCTCCTGCCTGACTCCCCGGAGCTGGGTCACAGCTGTGGGCCACCACACCTGGTCTCAACTCAACAACGATAGTAACACTTAAAAAGTAGGATAAAATGTTCATCCATCACTTACTTCTCTCACCACCTTGGCTGGAATGACAGCTTCACAAACGACAGTCTTTCCTCTTCCTTCAATCCAGTTAATGGCAGCAGGTTTCTTGTCAGTGCAATAGTTACCACTAACTGCCAGAATCTGCATATCAGGAAAGAACTCTTGAAGCTTCAAAAGTGCTTTCTCCGTACCCTAATAAGAAGCAAAATAAACAAAATGCATGACGGACTCATCAACCCTGACTCCCGTAACTCTCGAAATGCAGTCATTCAGTACAGCCAAGTCATTATGTAATTAGTGTCCAGAATTCTCTTCAGCTGATAAAGCCAATGCTCCATAACCTGCTAAAACACCAGCTGCCCTTCCCTGGTCCCGCTAGCCTGACACTACTCCCCTGCTGTCTATGAACCAGAGGACTGCTTAGCTCAGATAAGTAGAGCCATGCCGGGCAATTTCACTTGGGATAACGTTCTACATGACACGTCTCTCATTTGTCCAGTGTCTGCCTGAGGAACACTTAGGCTGGTGTGAACACGGGTATGCACCAATTATCTCTGAGACTCTGCCGTCAACTCCAAAAGTGGAATGGGGAGATGTCACAGCACTTCTATTTTCAAGCTGTTGAGGAACCACCATACTATTTAATTAATTTTCCTCTTTCTGAATATTCTTTATAAACACATAAAATCTGTACCCTGACTAGGTAATTTTAGTATTTTGTATTTGACACTGGAAAAAAGTTATCAGGAAAATAAAATGTACACCATACAAAAAAAATCTCTCAGGAAACAAAATGAATGGATTATACAAGCAAAACAATTATGTTTGCTATCTGAAAGACAAGTGTTTCTGAACAAAAAGACAAGAAAACTGACCACGAGCTGCAGGTCATCCTGGTCTACATAATGTGCTCCAGGTCACCCAAGAACTACAGAAGTCTCCCAATCTCTCTCTCTCTCTCTCTCTCTCTCACACACACACACACACACACACACACACACACACACACACACTCACACACACACACACACACAAAGATTTGAGAACAAAGCTCTTTGGGGTGGCTGGGGCCCCACACACCCTGCACTCCTGCTCTGCACTAACTAAACCCTTGGTGCCACTTCTTGCAAAGGAGGAGTTGCTGGACAAAGTTCTGAAGTGCTAGCCCCAGATCCCTCCCAACCTTTTTGAGTACATTCAAGATACAGACTATCAAAACTACAGCAATGCAGTGAGACAGACAATTTGACAGAGTTAAGAGCTCTGGCTGCTGTTCCTGAGAACCTAGGTCCACTTCTCAACACCCACTGGTGGCTCACAACTGTATGAAACTTAAGTTCCAGGGAATCTGATGTCCTCGTCTGGCCTCTGTGAACACCAGGCACACATGTGCACAGATATTCGTGCAGGGAAAACACCCATACATTTTTTTAACTAATTGAAACATTTAGTGGACATTTTTTAACTAATTGAAAAAAAAAAGTCAAATAGAAACAACCCCAAACCAAGCTATATCAAACAATATTTAGCTTTTAACAAACATGAAAAATCAATAACTCTTGAAGTATCTAATATATGGACAATGGTATATCAATAAAAAAATATGGCCAGGTACGGTAGCATATAAGTCCAGCACTCAGAAAGCAAAGGCACAAGAATCACCATGAGTTCAAGGCCAGTCTGGTCCACCCCTGAACCCTTTCGGATACAGTGGATATGTGCTCACCTTGGAAACCATGTTCATCCCCATAGCATCCCCAGTCCTGGACTGGAAACGGATGTAGAGGTTGCGTCCCGCCATTGTCACATGAAGTTTCTGTAGACGTGCAAATCTGTAAACACAAGGTTTTTATTTTAATTCAAGAAAAAAAAATCTTATATCTAGTTCACTAGGGAGTATTTTTCTCTAGAAACATGAAGGCTACTACTGTAGCTGCTGAGTCTCGTTCTCAGACACTGAATAGAAGGTGGACTAACTCCTTAAGACTCTTCCAGTCCAAATAAAAGCAAACACACCAGCTTGAACTGTGCAGGAGCTCACAGCTACTGACTGTGCTTCCGTGTGACTTTAACGGTCGCCATTCACAGTTAGCCTATGACTAGACCAACCTACTCTGCCTAGGAAACCTTCTCTAGGACAAAGGGACAGTCTAGTCCACTGCCTGGCTCGTGTCTTTTTAGCTCACTGCCACCTTCCGGGAGTGGCTCCCGCCGTCAGGCTCACACAGCAAATGCTTTTATCTGCTGAGCCATCTCACCAACCTCTAAAGACTATTTCCATAGGGTAATTCATCTGAATAAACATCTGCCCTAACCAAGAATAATTATTGTTCATCCTAAATGAGTGAATTCAGGGTAGTGCTACACTATCTTAAGCAGGCAATATATTTAGCTATCACAAAAAAATAAATTTCCAGATGAACTGCCCCCACCACACCCCCACCCCCACCCCCACACCGACCTGCTAGTGCTATCAAAGGCCTCCTTTATTGCTGCAAAACCTTCAGGTGTTTCAAGCCAGGCCTTCACTTCTGCAGAGTCACAAGCACGAGGAAGACGTACCACTGGGCCTCGGGTCATCCCATCTGCAAGGACCCGGCTGCTGGCACCTCCACCAAGCTAAGCAGAGGGTTATGGGAACATATTAGTCCAGAAAAGACTTCAGCCCTTAACCATCCCCAAATCTATCTTACCCTGCCCAGTTTGTTTTGTACTTTAAACAAATTCCAACTTACACTAATCGCTCTGCAGCCTCTGTTAGTGCTGGCCACAAGACAGCCTTCTGTTGTTGCCATGGGAACCTGGTACTCTTTCCCATCCAGGCACAGAGGTCCTGCAACTCCGACAGGGATGGGCATATATCCAATCACATTCTCACAACAAGCTCCCATCACCTAAAAGACACAGGTGGTGAATGAGCTGGAGAGATGGCTCAGCGATTAAGAGCACTGGCTACTTTTCCAAAGGACCCAGGTTCAAATCCCAGCACCCATATGGCAGCTCACAACTGTCTGTAACTCCTGTTCCAGAGGATCTGATACCCTCACATAGACATACATGCAGTCAAAACATCAATGTGCATAAAAACACAGGTGGGCAGCACATGAAAACCCACACTGTAATAGACAGTAGCTCATCTCAGTCCCTGTCACTAACAATTCTTCAAACAACACTATAAAATACTTCAATATCTCTAATGTATTCTTTTTGTTGTTATGGTACAGGGGGTCAGACCCAGGGCCTCACCAATTCTAGGTAAACATTCTATCACTAAACCAAACCTCACCCCAAATTTATGCTTTAAAAATATTTAAACTGGGGGCTGGAGATGGCTTAGCAGTTAAGAGCCCTGGCTTTTCTTCCAAAGGACCCAGGTTCAAATCCCAGCACCCACATGACAGTTCACAATGTCTATAATTGCTGGGCGTGGTGGCACATGCCTTTAATCCCAGCATTGGGGACACAGAAGCAGGGTGATCTCTTTGAGTTCAAGGCCAGCCTGGTCTACAAAGCAAGTCCAGGACAGCCAGGGCTACACAGGGAAACCCTGTCTCAAAAAAACCACAAAAACAAAAACCCTGTTGGAACTCTTTCAAGCAATGACTACAAAAACATGAAAAACATTTTAAAAGTAGCAGTAGAGGGTTGGCTACAGGTTACAAAGCAAGGCCTCCCTAATCAAATAACATACCAAGGAGTAATTATAATCTCTGTAAGGCAGGTACTGTAGAGAAGATGGCTCTGCGAGCTGTGTGGAGAGAAGCTGCCGTCGGATAGACACACCACGTTCATGAGTTTCCATTAGAGTCTCTAATTTGTAAGCCGGGATATGCTTAGCATTGACCAATTGGATGATCTCTGCATCACTGAGGAACTTCGCACCTTTCTAAAGGAAGGGAAAAGAAAATGAGAAGAAAAGAGTTAGGAGCTGCAGTTCCTAAGGAGAAGGACAAAAAGGCTGAAAGAGCACAACGCAGAGCTGCTTACATGACTGTACAACAGTGTGATGTCAACCTTGTTAACGCGCTCAGCTAGACTCTGTTCCATCATCCCCTCAGGAAAGAACAGTACACAAAACAAAGCCCTGCCTGCCCTCAGCCCAGCCCCAGCTCCACTGTGGGCCTGCACTCTGCAAGCCAAGACCCTCACTGTAAACTTGGACGCTCATGATCAGTGAAAGCCAGTCAACACAGATTTACTTACAATGACGTCAATGCATACATTATACAGTAATAATTTTTTGTATACAAGTTGTGGCCCTTAAATAGCATATAGTAGTATGCTCAGTAGTACCAGTTTTTATTTCCTTTGATTAAAAAAGGTAAGATAGAAACAAAAATATCCTCTTTTAAAGAAAAGCACCAAGTGGACTGCATGCCCTTGTCCTCACCTCTGTGTTCTCCAGTATCTGCAGACATTCTTCATTAGGTCGAGGCTCGCTAGGGAGCTCAATTCCAGGTTCCTGTGTCTCCAGTGCCAGAGGAGGGCTGGCTACCGCGGCGCCAAGCACAAACGTGGCTCTGCTTGCAGTCTCAGTTTCCGCCACTAATGGTTTTATAACCTCAACTGTGTGAGAGGCAAAAAGACATCTCAAAACCCTGCAATCACTTTCAAATGAAGTCAAGTCAGGGAACATCCTCAGACAGGAGGAACTGGAAATGAAGAGGGCAGGACAGTACCTTTTCTATCTTGGTTGGCTCGCGGCTCTTCTTCCACTGACGAAAGCTTCTGGTTCCGTCTCATAAGCAGAGGCTCGCGTCTACAACAGTTGTCTTGAGCTTTTTTCGGGGTTACGACAGGAGATGTGATAGGATTTTTTAATGAGAGTGTCGATTCTGTCTCAGCTTGTTCAAAGAAAATGTACTTGACAGCCAACAGGAAAGCTAAACTCAGGGTAATCACTTGCTCGATGTCCATGCTGATCATCCTGAATGAAAACAGAGATTAACATATCACTTCAGAAGTCACAGCGCAGCCTTGTAAAAGCACAGGGTAAGTACTGTGGAGTTCGGTCAACTTACTTAGAGAGATAAAACTGCCAGAGAGAAACACTTGGTTCAATTCTCTTGGACACATCTTCATCCAGTCCCAAGGAAACCTTAGACTGTTCTGCTGTACTGTTCTGAGGAGAAGGATCAGCTATCCATCGACTGTGAGCGTGGACAAGAACCAAGCCTAAGGACTGAAGGAGCAAATGTTAAATTGTGTATCCTGTTTTCTCATCCCTTACAACAATCTGGTTATGTGCATAATCAGATACTGTCTTCCTTCCCCTCCCCCCAAGTTGGGTGTGTGACTAATAAAAGTGGTTCCATCATAATTAGATATTGAAAAGAACAGGCTTCAAAGATAGAGAAACTTAGCAGGGCAGTGGTGGCGCACGCCTTTAATCCCAGCACTTGGGAGGCAGAGGCAGGCGGATCTTTGCGAGTTCGAGGCCAGCCTGGTCTACAAAGTGAGTCCAGGACAGCCAGGGCTACACAGAGAAACCCTGTCTCGAAAAACCAAAAAAAAAAAAAGATAGAGAAACTTGCAAAATCTACTCAGGAGAGCAAAAACAGCAAAGACCAGAGACCCAGTGGGGCATGGTGGCACACACCTGGAATCCCAGCACTCAGGAGGCTGAGGCAGAAGGATTCAAAGTTCAAAGGCACCCTTGGCTACCCAGTGACATCCTGTCTCAAAACAACAAACTAATATCTCAGAACTTCAAAGAAACAAAGAACAAATTCTCAAGAAAGAAGACAATGGATTATCATATAGTTATATGATATATATATATTTATATATTATCACAAATATTATATAAACAAGATAGGAAACTAAAAACACAAAAAGCCTCCAGATACCCAAAGTATAAGAAACATTAAAACTACGGATTCTACAAAAGAAAAATGGCATTACCATAATCATCTTGACCCTCTGGGTTACAGGGTTTGGTTTATTCTCTTCTTCTTCTAAAACTCTGGCAAAATGGCTGAGCTGCCAAATTGGACGACCCTCGCGGCTTTCCCGAGAAAGCTACAAAGTAAGTCAGCATCGTGTTAGGAGGCATGCAGTTCAGTTTAGGTAAAATGGCAAAATGAGAAGTAACATTTTCTTGACTAATGCCACCAGGAAAGCATTCTTACCTCTAGGACCAGGGACACACACGCTGGGAAAAATGTCATGAACACGAAGTAGTTGGCAAGTACAGACATGCAGCCAAAGCAGCACATGATCTCGAGCTGGCGCACCCCTGGGTGGAGAACAGTGACACACACAGCTGGTAAAGCGTGGGCTTCTGACATGCCATCTGTCTTACAGGTTCTTCCTACAGGTAGACAAGTTCTACTACATCAAGTCCTTTGCCATCAACCAGAACAAAATGAGCAACTCAAAGATTATGCTAAGGCTTTGGGAACAGCTGTTATGAAACTCTTAGTCCCTCAAGGACACAGACCTTAACTTTTCTGTGTCCCCAACATCACAATGCTGTACATAATGGTAGTGTTTAATACACTACCATTTCTTTTGTTCATTTCTCTAACCATTTCAAGAAAAGGCACCAATCTCACTCCATCCTGAGTCAGTTTCAAACATGCTCATTTGTTTGAGGCCTGTGATTTCCAGGCATCTTAAACATCTCACACACTCTTCTGCTTGAAAAAAAAAATCACACAACTGTGTTTTCAATTCATCAATATTTTTTAGTAGTGGTGACACGATGCCATCTTCATTAAAACTCAAAATTATACCTTTAAGAAGGCAATTTTTAAATTGTATGTGTGATTGTGGGGCTCACATGCCACAGAGCATGTTTGGAGTCAAAGGACAATATCAGCGATCTGTCCTTGTGTCTATGTTATTAGAGACAGACACATTTCTTTGTGGTTCCACAGCTTACGCCAGGTTGGCTGGGCCTTGAATGTTTGGATGTCCTCTTTGTCTCTGCCTCCCACCTCATCACAGGAGCACTGAGGTGACACACACACACACACACTACCATGCCGGTGACACGGATTCTAGAGACCCCCAACTCAGTTCTCAGTGCTATACCTTCTGAGCCATCTTCCTAGTTCCCAAAAAGTGGACTTTAAAGTATGCAAACAAACTCTTATGTGACATATTGAACCACTGAGCTGTATCCCCAGAAGTAGGCATATAAATGTTGAAACAATTTTAAAGGTGTGTTTTCAGCTGGGCGGTGGTGGCGCACGCCTTTAATCTCAGCACTTGGGAGGCAGAGGCAGGCGGATCTCTGTGAGTTCGAGGCCAGCCTGGTCCACAAAAGCAAGACCAGGACAGCCACAGTTACACAAAGAAACCCTGTTTCAAAAAACAAAAAAATTAAAAAATTTTAAAAAATAAAAATCTTTGTTAAATAGCAGGAAATCTGACATTACTCTCAGAAATTAAAAGAAATATTGTGTACTTAATGAAATGATGAATACAGAGACAACCAAACATTCCCTCAAACTAAGAAGTTAGGGGCTGGAGCAGCGAGCCCTCAGCAGGGAGACTGCTGGCTCTTGCTCTTGCAGAGGCCTCAGTTTGGCTCCCGCACCCACGTCAGATGGCCCACAGCCACCTGCAACTCCAGCTCCAGGCGACACACGCTCCAGCGCACACACCAAAGATACACAAGTATGGTTTTCATATGAAAGTTATAAAATCTGGTCTAATGACCAGGAAACCTCATAATACCATGATACATTCATTCTGGCAGATTTCTATGCCAGGCTGTACTTTTTATTGTGTGTAATGGAGTCCTGTTTGATGTTCAGTATTAATTCTTTAGTATTCATGTAAGGATGAAGAAGCGCGTTGAGGCTGGTGCTGTCAAGATGATGCTGAGATTAGTATCTAATTAAACCTTCCCAGCCACTTGAGGAAATGAACCTAATTCAGACCCGGCCTCTTGCACCACAACTGAAATACCAGGAGCCAAGTTGCTAATTCAGTCTCGGTAACAGCAAGGATCTCCAGACCAGCCTTGGAATACTGTCTGGGTTACAAACCAACAGCAAACCCAAATCACCACAAAGTGGACACACAAAGAGAAGACAGCATGGAAAACACGAGTAATCTGCTACTACATTCCGTCCACACACCCACACACTAAGAATATTTACAGTACAAGTCATTTACAAGTCTGAATTCAAGAATACACAATGCAAATCTAAGCCCTATTTTCCCTTTTAATGACCTACTTAATTGTAAGTATTAGAAACGTCTTTACAAACCTGACATGGTGCCAACTCCAATCACAAGACATTCCACGAGCGCATCAAGGGTGAATGTGGGGCCCAGAATCGCCATCCCACGAGCTATATTTTCCCTTACTTCATCCTAAAGCGCAGACCAACACATTGATGGTTGTAAAGTACAAGTTAGCCTTTTAAAAGGCTGGCAATCATTCTGGTTCCTACTCTAAACTTGTTTGCTACTCAAAGAACAAATGTGATAGTATAGGATGTGTTCACGAGGTAAAATGGGGTAGTAATACAATTAAACGACAACAACAAAATACCTGATAGGACCCTGCTTCCCCTCCCACTGAGACGTCTTTAGGGAATATTTCTCTGAGGTGGTAGGTTAATCCAACCATTTAAATTCCACCTAATTAAACCCACTAACATTTTATATTATATTACATTTTGGGTCCCACTGAAAGCAGCTTAGTTGAGAACTCTTTGAGGTCACATTAGTACAATAAAACCAAGATACTTTTCTTATCAAAATGTTCAAATGATTGTAAGCATTATCCAGTACATAACTGGAACATAACTATGAGCTTTTTCAGCTTGGGGGATGGGGTAGCTCAGTGACTGAGAACTTTACAGGCCTACAAAAAGGTTCAATGCCTGTCACTGAAGGAAAATTACAAAATCTAAGTAGGACATGATGGTGCATGTCTGCAATCCCAGCACTCAGCTGACCAAGATAGGAGGATCTCTATAATTCAGGACAGACTGAAATACACAGTCTGTCTCAAAATATTGTGGGGACTGGAGAGATGACTCAAAACTTAAGAGCATTGGTTGCTCTTCCAAAGGTCTTGAGTACAATTCCCAGCAACCACATGGTAGCTCAAAACCATCTATAAAGAGATCTGGTGCCCTCTTCTAGCATGCAGGTGTACATGCAGACAGAACACTGTATACATAAAAATAAATAAATCTAAAAAAAAGTATTTAAAAAAATATCGTGATACAAGATGTTAAAGACAATGCTGGGTTTGAAGGACACTAACGGACATCGGGATGAAGCCGTACTTTGAGACTCTATTCCGCTAAATCTGTTAGTGTGAAGGTGAGGTGGCCCAAAGGACTCTTGTGTTGGAACACTGGGTCCCCAGTAGGTGGGGTTCTTTGGGAAAGCTGAGGAGGTAGTCTCATCAGAGGAAGTATACCACAGGGTGTGGGCCTTGTGGTTCCCTAGCTTGGCCCAACTTCCTGTCCACCCTCTTCCTGACTGCCCTCAGCCTCCAGTGCTGCTCCATGCCTGCCCCGCCACAATGAACTGTGTACGCCTCTGGGAACACAAACCCAAACAAACTCTTCTCTCTTAAATTGTTCCATGTCAGTCAGTTGGTCAGACCAATCAGGAAGAGTACCTGAAACACTCACTCTATTCCCTAAGTGCTTCAACAACAGGTAGGTTATTAATCTACATCGCTGCACTATATTTCAGAAGACTTGCAAAGGGAACATGGGGAAGTGAGACACTCACACAAACCAGTCCAAAAGCTTGAAGCAATGGTTAAATTTTGAACAATGAAGAAACCTGACGAATGTAAACAGATGTAGAGGAATGCTATCACACTCCAGGCTTGTAAAGAAAACTCACCTGTGAGTTTGAACTTAGGGCAAACTTTGCTAATGCACTTGCTCTGGAAAGGTCAATCAACAGCAAGAAAAAGGGCAAAGCTTCACTAGGGGGGAAAAAAAATCAAGACAAGTCACATTTAATACAAGGAGAGTATGGATTTAGAAACTGTTCTTTTTAAAACGACCCTTCCATATCACACCACTGGCATGAGCATCCAGGATTAGCCTTTTCTGTTAGCATTCTTCCGAAGCCTCAAAGCTAAGAGACGCTCAAAATATTTGCTGAAGTGTATTTTGTTTCACTTTTTTGAGACCAAGGCTCATGAAGGACAGGTTGACCTGTAACTTGCTATGTAGCTAGAATTAGCCTTGGATCCCTGATCCTCTTCATTCCATCTCCCAGCACTGGAATTATGGGCATTATGCCTAGCTTAACTAAAAATACTTGACAATGTTAAAATGCAAATGCTACACACTGAGACACCATTCTATGTTTTTTGAACAAAGTGTTATGCTAGCTTTATAAAAAACACTTGAGGGGCTGGAGAGATGGCTAAGCGGTTAACAGCACTGAATGTTCTTCAAAGAACCAGGGTTCAAATCCCGGCACCCACATGGCAGTTCACAGCTGTATGTAATTGCCCCGTGTGATAGATTAAAGGTGCACTCCTTTAATCCCAGCACTCAGGAGGCAGAGGCAGGTGAATCTCTGAGAGTTCAGGCCAGTCTAGTCTACAGAGTGAGTCCAGGACAGCCAGGGCTACACAGATAAACCCTACCTCAAAAAAAAAAAAAATACTTGAAGTAATGTTAAGAAAAATGTATAATATACAAATTGATGATAAACAGTACTAAAAAGCTACCCTACCTTCCCCAAAGCAAGAGGTTAAAAAAGTAAAGCTTTAAACTAAGCAAACCCACAGCTGCTATGCTACTCCTGAAATGTATCCCTAGGAGATAATGGCGAATGTAACAAAAATTGTCTATAAAAATATTAATCACTGTGGTTATTTATGAAGAAAAATTAACTTAACCCAATATTAGATTAACAAACTACAAAATATTCATATAGTGGAATACTATATAGCCATCATTAATAATTTACTTTGTTTTGTTTTGTTTTTTGGTTTTTTCAAGACAGGGTTTCTCTGTGTAACAGCCTTGGCTGTCCTGGAACTCACTTTGTAGACCAGACTGGCCTCAAACTCACAGAGATCCACCTGCCTCTCTAATAATTTACTTTGTAAGGACATGAAAAGATGTAGACAAACTGTTTTAGGCAAAAAAGACTTCAGACAGCATATGTCACTCAGAAAATATGTCTGAAATAAATGGGAAAGTACATATATGTCAAAATGTTAAGTGAGAACTAGCTAAGAGCAAGTGCATGAAAAACTTCCATGTTTTCTAAACTTTTAAATTTTGATATCAGGGTATAAAGGTTCTTTAAAATATATTTTAGAAGAAAACACAATTGGGCTTTATATACTTACTTTAAACCTGTCAATTCTTTGTCTAAGAAGTGAATGACGACTGTACTAAAGACAAAACTTGAGAAAATTGTGAACAGGCCAGCAATACCTAAAACGGCAAAATGCAACAGTCAAAACTCTTTATTCTTTACTATACAAATGCTCAAGTTAACATTTAGTCTCTCGTACATATTCTGATAAGAGCAGTATCATTTTCCTCTGTACTGAGGCCTCAGATGTGTGAATATTTCCCAAGAAGAGTCTGGGAAGGTCCCCAGCCACCTCCCAGCATTAGAAATTCCCACAGCAAATCAAATCAAAAGCACGGCAGCCTGCAAAGATGGAAAGCAGCGTTACCCAACATGTACAAAGACGGAAAGCAGCGTTAC
>CAJQZJ010033157.1:0-17924 GCA_907164525.1 Lophiomys imhausi
GTCTGCAAAACCAGGCCGAATGGCTGTATCCTCTATTCCATTCACAGTGTTTCAGCCCTGCCCCCTGCCTTTTTTTTTAGTTAATAAATTTATTTGTTTGTTGCTTCAGGTTACATCCTTATCATATTGTCCTCTTTTCCCGCTTCCCAGCCCCACCCTCCCATGCTCTACCCCCTGACCCTTCCGTCTTGTTCCTCTGGGGTGGAGTGTCCCTGCCTAACAGTCTCTCACCACAGATCAGGAGTCATATGAGGGCCAAGAGCCTCTTCATTCACCAGGGGCCTACGAGGCAGTACTGCCAGTGAAAGGTGTCTCCTTGCTACTGGGGGAATACTAAAAAAAAGACCAATGAACACACAAACCCACAAAAACAAAGAATATCAACAAAAAAAGAGAGGAAAAAGAGAAGGGAAAAGGAAAAAGAAAAAGGAAAAAAAGGAAAAAGATAAAAAAAAATTATGTCCATGTTCCTTTTGGTGTGTTGGTTGTAGTACAGATATCCTGTACGATATAGCTAAAATCCTACTCTAAGTGAATAGATGCCATGTGCATCCTTCTGAGACTGGGTTAGCTCACTCAGGATGAGCTTCTCTAGATCCATCCATTTGGTTGCAAATTGCATGATTTCATTGTTTCTTATAGCTGAGTAATATTCCATTGTATAGATGTACCACAGTTTTTTAATCCATTCTTCAGTTGAGGGACATCTGGGTTGTTTCCAATATCTAGCTATTACAAATAAGGCTGCTATGAACATAGATGAGGAGACTTCCCTATGTCTCCGTGAGAGGTCCTTTGGGTGTATACCCAGAAGTGGTATGGCTGGGTCCTGAGGCAAGGTTATTCCTAAATTTCTAAGATATCACCAGACAGACCTCCATAGTGGTTGCACAAGCCTGCACTCCCACCAGCAATGGAGTAGGGTTCCCCTTTCTCCACACCCCCACCAGCATGCGCTATCATTTGAGCTCTTTATCTTAGCCATTCTAACAGGTGTGAGGTGGAATCTCAGGGTCGTCTTGAGTTTCATTTCTCTGATGATTAAGGATGTTGAACATTTCTTCAGGTGTCTCTCAGCCCTTAGGGATTCCTCCTTTGTGAATTCTCTATTTAGCTCCATCTCCCATACGGAGCGGGGTGGTGAGGGTGCATACTCTTGGTCCCACCATTCAAGAAGAGTACACCCTTGGCCCCAGCTCCCAGCACACTGGAGACAGAAACCGGCAGATCCCGGAGCTCAGGGTCAGCCTGATGCAGGGCAAACTCTAAATAGAGAAAGACTTCGATCCAGGAGTGGTGGAACACATCTTTGATCCCTTCAGATGGGAAACACAGGTCTCTGATCCCAATAATTAGAGTTCAGAGACACACACATGGGATTTGGAGGGACCTAGGTTTGGAGGCTACTTACAAAAGGCCTTCTCGATGCAGGCAGATTGTCCTTTGGGATCTCAAAATATATACACTGGAGCTGGTTTAGCTCCAAGGTGACAGAATGATTTCTTCTTTAACCCGATTGAAAGATAACGCTTTGTATGTTGTCCGAAGGCCAAATTTGCTTCAGGAGAAGTACTACCTAGCCCCCCCCCCCAAAAAAAAAGGGCAATTGTCCCAGGGTTGGGATTGGGGCAGGGCTCTGTTCTTATCTTTCCATGAGAACCGAAGCGTCCATTAGGGGAGCCCGGGGACGGCTGGACAGCAGAAACCTCAGCAGAGAGCAGAATCAGGCACCAAGGAGGACGAGTGACCCAGTTGATTCTGCCTGGCAGACTTCCACAATAGCTGTCTCCTTCGGGGGCCTGCAACCACCACGGCAATCCAATGTCGCTGGGACCGTTCAGCTCTACACAATGCCCCGGCCAGAACCTCAGTGAAGCCTGCAAGATCAGCTTCTGCCTACAAACCCCTTAGGTCATCTAAACAGCTGAGAACAGAAGGACTGAACATAAAAGGAGTGTACTAACATTTTTAACCATTTTTTCCATTTGGGTTTGGGCCCCAAACAGGTCTACTACGACCCAAATCAGCAGGAAGTCACTTTAAGAGAGCAACATCCCATGCCCAGAGGGTGGGGAAGGTGTTTCACCACCCTTCTTTTTGGTTATTTGAAGGATAACTGAAAACTCTGATATTTAAGGGAAGAGATTACAAGCTGATAAATGGTCCTGTTTAATGGGTTTTGGAGGTTAGCCCCAGGGAATTCCTACTTTTCCTTTTCTGTATCCTTCTTCCTCTCCTATGTAGGAGTGCATAGGCTTGAGAAAAATGAGATATAGACATAGCACAGAAGGGGCAGATTATTGAATATGCCCTTATACCTTTGTATATTGATATAAAATTAGTAGTTTATCTGGCTAAAGTGGTATTGACCATTGTTTATTGTGCAAAAATAAGATTGTATTGGATTACATCGGTATTGATCTTTATATATTGATACAAAATTAAGATTATAGTTGGCCACAATGGTATTGACCCTTGTATATGGACGTAATATTAAGATTGTATTGGGCTACATAGGCATTGATCTTTGTATATTGATACATAATTAAGAGTATATTTAACCACAATTGAATAGATCTTTGTATATTGATACAAAATTAAAGGGAACGCTTCCTAATGGTATCATACCTAGAGATACTTAAAAATAAAATGTGAAGCTCTGGCCTCTTGATACCAACCGTCTAAAACGGTCTAGGATAGTTAAGTAAAACAAACTCCTAGTCATGCAAACATGTCACTTTGTTAGCTACTATGACAGTCTATCACAGATATTCTCTAAACTACCCAGTAATCAAGTTGCTAAGAGACAAGCAACATTTGCTTATCTAAATACAAGAGATGGATAGGGCATCTTCAAAAACCCCAAGAGATCTGCAGAATATTGTAACTGAACTTTTAAATTATTATTTAACACATTTATTTATTACTAAATTCACTTATAACAAACACCAACAATTTCTTTTTTTTTTGGTTTTTCGAGACAGGGTTCCTCTGAATATCTCTGGCTGTCCTGGACTTGCTTTGTAGACCAGGCTGGCCTCGAACTCACAAAGATCCGCCTGCCTCTACCTCCCAAGTGCTGGGATTAAAGGCCTGCGCCACCACCGCCCGGCTCAACAATTTCTTAACTATTAATCCTATAAATTCCTACAACCCCTTTAACCTATCCACTAAACCTATTGATAATTATAACAACTACTTTCATAACCTTTTAGAATGATACAGTCTCTGGGGCAGGTCCTCAGTCGTCAGGAATACAGTCTTTGTTGTAGATTCTTTAATGCACTTAGCAGTCCTTCTTCTGGATCTCTCAGATGCAGGTTCGTCAGGGTCGTTGGTTATTGCAGTCTCACCTTAAATAAGGCTTCATGCTTTCTTCTCTGTGGGAGACCCCAGCCGTCTGCAAGCCAACTTACTTCTTTTGAATCAGGAACTCAGCTGCTCTGCCTAGGTCCTTAAAACCAGGCACCGTTTCCTTTAGGCCACTGTTTGGACAGATCAAACCCCTCTAGGCAAAAGCTGAGCCACAGGGTCCAGTCCTTGGCCTTTTGGTGTCTTGCTCAGGCTTTCTTTGCTCACTGGCTTCTTTCTGCTTCAGGGAGAGAGCTGGCCATCAATGGCCAGCCGTTTTTTCAGCAGGACTCTTGGAGCTCTCTAGCATCAGGGGCCTCTTCTCTTCTGGGCTTCACGCACTGTCGTTAGATAGGAGGAACTCTGTTTCAGCTTAATTTGGGCTCCGCCCACTTAGCAGCTGAAAACAATGTCAGGCCAGATACTTTGTTTCTTCAATTCTATTGAGTCTTTCCTGTTTTCCTGACTTCAAACTTGTTTTTCAGTCTATTGAGTCTTTCCTGTTTTTGCTGACTTCATGCTGATAGTGCTCTTCAGGCCCTGAATTAAGAGACAGTATCAGAAACTCCTATATATATTTCTAAATCTAATTTATCTAACCCCTACAGAATATGGCATTCAAAGATGTTATCTTAAATTAGAGACATATCAGCGCCTTACAGCACCCCCTATTCTACTCCAAGTAGAAGATAAGCATCGAAGAACCTCCACTGTAAGATGGTTGAATTAGTGGCAAGCCTATCTCTTGGCATGAAAAAACCCCTTGCACCAACTGCAGACAGACTGCTGTCCAAAAAGGACAAAACTTGGTAGCAGGGAAGTCGACAGCCTAACTCTGCCAAGACAGGGTAGGTAAGTCCTTCATAATCCCTGCTCTACAACAAATGTCTGTCAGAGAAACAGGACCCAAAGGCTTAAGACTGATGCAGGAATGTATGGAGAGAAAATGGGAACTGTCCAGGCAGTCATTGGTATGTCCTTTCTTAGTTTTGGAAGCTGCAGGCCCTGCACTTCCTATATAAGCAGATATACTTATCCCTCTCAGGTCTCTGAGGTGGTTGAAGAATAGACAGCTAGAGTCTCATAGTTAAATTTTGAGTTGTTTAGGAATCAAGAGGGTGTTATAGATCTAAGAAGATACTCTTAAAAGTGTGTTGCAAGATAGTATGAATGTTGAGTCAGATATAGACCTTTAAACTCATGGAGATGGTTAGATAGTAGAATGTTAAAGTCAGGGGCCAAATATGTATAAACTGGACATTGGGAAGGTATACTGGGCCATTTAACTCTCATAAATGTGGCATATTTATATCTGTTGTTTTGTATAATACTTAACTGTTATAAGAGAAGGAACCATCTGTTGGACTGAAAGGGGAAACTTCTGGGGGGAAGAGGGTGGAAGGGCGGGATAGGAAGGGGGAATAGGGAGGGGTTTGTGACTGAGATGTAACTTGAAGAAAAAAAAATAAAGTATTTAAAATAAAAAAAAAAGAAAGAAAAATGATGTGTCACTGGGTGAGAGTGGTACATGCCTT
The DNA here is from genome assembly GCA_907164525.1 of Lophiomys imhausi. Classification (NCBI taxonomy): domain Eukaryota; kingdom Metazoa; phylum Chordata; class Mammalia; order Rodentia; family Muridae; genus Lophiomys; species Lophiomys imhausi. The sequence goes on from CAJQZJ010033157.1 coordinate 4,887, forward strand.
TAATCTCAGCACTTAGAGGCAGAGGGAGGTGGTTTGAGGCCAGCCTGGTCTACAGAGTGAATTCCAGGTTGGCCAGGGCTATACAGAGAAACTTTGTCTTGAAAAAAAAAAAAAAACCAAAAAACCAAACCAAACAAACAAAATGAAAAAAAGAAAAAAGAAGAGAAAAGAGAAAAGTGGCGTGTCTTTGGTTGAGGGCCCAGTGGTCCTCTCACTGAGTCCCTGGGAATGCAATTGCCTGTGCTCTGGCTCCCAAAACTACACATCAGACCTACAGGCCCTCCTTTCTAGCTCTCCTGCGCTGCCTGTTTCCATGCACACAGTTGCTCTTCAGGAAAGCTACCTCTGCTTGATTTCCTGCAGGATAAAAAAAAGGATAGAAGTGTTCTTTTATGACCCTAGAACTCTCCCTCTGTGGGAGCCTGGCATGCACACAGGGGCTGGCCTGGAAGCCTGTGTCCATTCATTCACAGGAGTCGTTCCCTTCCAAAACCTGCCAGTCCAGCCTACTGTGCATGGGAATTTACAAGTACATTGTTATTCTCTAGCTCCTTGAGGGTGGGGTAGGAGTGGGGTTAGATCTCAGCCCTGGTGGTCTATGTAAGCTTCATGTTTCTGAGCCTGGAGTTGGCTGGTTGCTTAGCAACCATACCCCTTAAAGCAGGCAGTGGATGGAGAAGTGACCTCAGGAACAAGGCTTATCTTCTGGAAGCCTTGCTTTTTATAAATAGCAAATGGCTAAAATATATTAATTTCATAATAGATGCAGGGGCATCATGGAATACAGTGTGGAAATTCAGAAACATTTACAAGAAAGCCATTAAGTTCCCGAATGACCAATGGAGACATACATATTTCCTTTGACTTGAACTGAAAGCTACAGTAACACTTTACACTTGTCTCCAGGGCAGTGGTTCTCAACCTTCCTAATGCTGCGACTCTTTAATACAGTTCCTCACATTGTGGCAACCCCCAACCATAAAATTATTTTTGTTGCTATTTGATAACTGGAATTTTGCTACTGTTATGAATCATAATGTAAATATCTGTGTTTTTCAATGGTCTTAGGCGACCCTTGTGAAAAGATCATTCGACCTCCAAAGGAGTCATGACCCACAGGTTGAGAACTGATGCCATAGGGTATGAATTAAGATTACAACTAAAATATTACTGAAGAAACTTTAAAAGTTGCAAACAAGCTGGGCGTGGTGGCATACACCTCTAATCCTAGCACTTGGGAGGCAGAGGCAGGCAGATCTCTATGAGTTCGAGGCCAGCCTGGTCTACAGAGTGAGTTCCAGGATAGCCAGGGTTACACGGAGAAACCCTGTCTCAGGGGAAAAAAAAATCAAACCACTATCACTAACCAAAAAAGGCACAAACAAATGGAAAGACATCTGTGTTCATGGATTGGAAGACTTTATATTGTTCATATGTCAACACCATCCAAAGCAACATACCGACTTAACATCGCCACTAGGAAAATCCCAGTAGCATTTTTTTTTTCCAGAAATAGAAATTGGAGCTGGAGAGATGGCTCAACAGTTAAGAGCACTTGCTACTCTTGTGGAGAACTCAAGTGTGATTCCCAGCACCTGTGTTTGGTTCCCACCCACATCAGCTGTCTTACAACCACCTGCAATTCCAACAACAGGAGATATAATACTGACTTCCATAGGCAGCCACACAAGCGGCATACATTCATATACATGAATAAACATATTTGTTGTTTTTTTTGAGACAGGGTTTCTCTGTGTAGCCCTGGCTGTCCCTGAACTGACTCTGTAGACCAGGCTGGCCTGGAACTCATAAACCATGTGCCTCTGCCTCCTGAGTGCTGGAATTAAAGACATGCACCACCACCACCTGGCACATCAATTTTTTTTTCATTAAAAACATTTTCAGGTTTAGGGCCCGGTGGTGGTGGCACATGTCTTTTTTTAATATTTATTTATTACTTCAGGATACATCTTCATCACAGTGCCCTCTTCCCACCCCTCCCAGTACCGCCCTCCCACCCTCTAACCGCTATCCCTTCCATCCCACTCCCCTGGAGTGGAGTGTCCCTATATAACCCTATATAACAGTCCCCCGCCCCAGTTCAGCAGTCATATGAGGGCCAAGAGCCTCCTCATACACGGGGGGGGGGGGGGGCCTACAAGGCAGTAGGTGGCACATGTCTTTATCCCTAGCACTCAGGACAGAGGCAGGTGGATCTCTGTGGCCAGCCTGGTCTACAGAGTTCCAGGACAGCCAGAGCTACATAGTTAGACCCTGTCTTGAAAAACAAAACAAAACAAAATCAAAATAATAAATAAATAGTGTTTCTATGCAGCTCACATTCTTCTTTAAGACCCATGTATTACATGGGCCAGCAAGATGGCTTAGAGGGCAAGGAGCTTGCCATCGAGCCTCGTGACCTGAGCTCACTCTATCTGACCTACATGGTAGAAGAAAAAACAAACTTACTCCTGAAAGTTGTCCTCTGCTGAGATGTAAGCTCTGTGAAGGCACAGGTTTTTATAACTCCATGGTTGGCATTTTCCAGAGCTAGGAATATTCCAGAAGGTCCATTCCAGAGCCATTTTTGCTGTGCTAGTTAACGCCAACTCAGACCTTTGGGAGGAAAAGCAAAGCTAGGGCAAATGCAATAAGCAGGAGCTGCCTATGCTAATCTTCTGGCTCTCCTGGGCCAGTCATTTTGTCCTGGTGCTGGTGACCTTCTGGAAGTCTTGTTGAATTCAGCTGGTCTTTCTGGGGGAAAACGGGAGGGCGTGGGTAAGATTTCATAAAGAGAATAAGAAGCAGTAAGTCATGAATGCTTCAGTCTTTTCTTACTCAAAGACTTTCTTAACTGGTACTACAGGTCTGTACTGGGAATGCAGCTTAGGAACACACTGCTTAGGTGTCTCTCCCTGTCCCAGAGATCAGGCCACAGTTCCCCTTTCTGGGTCTCTCTCTGGGACAGAGAGTTGGTAAGAGAGCACGCCATGTTGTAGCACCCCTACCCCCTTTTGAGAAAAGGTCTTGCTTTGCAGCTTCATCTAACCTGGAACTCATGTAGGCTGAGCTGGCCTCAAACCTGTGGTCCTACAGGCACCCAACTAGAGAGATTACATGTGTGTGCCACAGCGACAGGCTGAAAAGCTGTTTTAAAATCAACTCTCAGTACAGGTGACAAAAAGTTTGTACCAAAGCACGCGCCCTAGCCATAAAGAAGCTCTAGGTTGTGTTAGAGTTTAAGTGCAGCATAAAGCCCAAACAGGGCAAAAAATGAGCTCTGTGGCTCTGCATGGACCTCTATGGGCAGAGTTTCATTAAAACTGTATTAGGAGCCCTATTTTTGTAATATGATGCCTTTGGTTTTACTCTTTGCTTTTTTTTTTTTTTTTGGTGGGTGGTGGATCATTATGATTGAAACAGGGTCTCCTTGTAGCCAATCCTGACCTGAAGTTGCTGTGTAACCAAGGATGACCCAGAACTCTTGATTCTCCTGCCTCCAGCTCTAGAGTGCTGGGATTTAAAGACATGAACCAAATCACATACCCAATACCATGTGATAGCTATGCTTGATTGTCAACTTGATTGCACCTGAAATGAACTACAATCCAGAAATGGAGGGCATACCTGTGAGAGAATTCTTTTTTTTTTTTTTTTTTTTTGGCTTGGTTTGAAGTGGGTGAATCCACTTCTAGTCTGAGGTAGGAAGACATACACCTTTTTTTTTGTTTTGTTTTTCGAGACAGGGTTTCTCTGTGTATCTCTTGCTGTCCTGGACTCGCTTTTTTAGACCAGGCTGGCCTCGAACTCACAGAGATCCACCTGCCTTTGCCTCCCAAGTGCTGGGATTAAAGGCGTGCGCCACCACCGCCCGGCTCGACACACACCTTTAATCTAGATCTTGAAGTGTGAAGACACGCCTTTGATCTGGGCCATACCTCCTGCTGAAAGTCTGTATAAGGACACAGAAGGAGGAAATTTTTGTTCATTGCTTACTTGCCCTCACCTTGCTAGCACATCCATTCCTTTACTGGCATCACAGCCTACTTCTTTGGGATTCCAGCATATACTGAAGACCAGCCAAGACATCCAGTCTTGTGAACTGAGCAACTACTGGATTCTTGGACTTTCTGTTCACAGCCAGTCATTATTGGATTAGCTGAAATATAGCCTATAAGTCATTCTAATAAATCATATACACACACACACATATATATATACATATATACATATATATATATGGAGAGAAAGAGATTCATTCTTAAGTTCTGTTACTATAGTGAACCCTAAAACACACCATTCCAGATTTATTCTTCCTTTTATTTTCCTATGAAAAAAATCCAACCTTTAACACTATAAACTCTTGCAAACCTTTCTACAATTTGGCATTAGATATTAATAGTTTTAGAATGTTCATAGCCTTTGACCTAGCAATCCCAGCTCTTGGCAACACATTCTAAGAAAAACATTGTGAATACTTGAGACTGCAGCCTTAGTTTAATAGTGCTGTGTTAAAAACAGCCTAAATAAACAACAAGAATAGCAAAAGGGACAAGTAAATATGGATTATTTTGCAACCACTAAAATTTATAATTAGGCAAACTATGTGGTAACTTGGATACTAGCTCCCGGGATAATGTTATTTGAGGTAACTAGGAGACGCATGTATACATGCCTGTGGATTCGACTGTTTTAATTTGCACTTTGAAAAACGAGGAGACAAAAGGGAAACAAGGAAAAACAGAATTAGACAATGAGATTGCGGAGGTTTTGTTTCTTTTAAAATTTACTCTACTGTTACACTCTTGTTTGTGTTATTTTTAAAAATGAGGTGGAGTCCTGGAAATGCAGCTCGGCTTTTGAGAGTTTAAAGGGTTTGGAAGAGTAACTCCCTCCTGGGTTAAAGTGAGAGTTTGGGTTCCCTCAGAGGTGAATGTCTAAACTCATCATGATCACTGGGATTCACTTGAGTACTTGCTTTAAGCATTAAATTAAGACTGTTTTCTGTTTGAAAGTCTTATCTTTCTCATGTATCACTTTCATCAGCTTCTTGGGCTATCTCAGAAGCTTCTTCTGTCACCTTTGATGTGCAACATGACACCTTTGGCTCCTTTCCCCACACCCTGATTCCAACCCTTGTTTTCCTTCTTGGGTTTCCTTCTTGTTCTACTGTGTTACCCAGGCAAGCTGTCCTGGATTTGCTTTGTAGACCAGGCTGGCCTCAAACTCACAGAGATCAACTGCCTCTGCCTCCTGAGTGCTGGGATTAAAGACATGTGCCACTATGCCCTGTTCAAAGTAGGTTTTATGCCTAAATGGACTTGAGATTTCAGTCAGAGACTATAGAATGGCTTCTAGGGCCGGGCATGATGGCACACACCTTTAATCCCAGCACTTGGGAGGCAGAGGCAGGCGGATCTCTGTGAGTTCAAGGCCAGCCTGGTCTACAAAGAGAGTCCAGTATAGTCAGGATTACACAGAGAAACCCTGTCTTGAAAAACAAAAACAATAACAACAAAAAAAGAATGGGTTCTGGGAAGGTGGGTTCTGGAGCGCACTGCAGTGAATTTTTGGTTTCTTTAAGAAAAAACCCAGAAATGTTTTAAGAATGTTTTCATTTTAATCCTAGGCATGGGGATATGGGGCTGTTTAGCAGCACCTGACTATGATTTGCCTCATGCTCCAGCAGAGGCGTGGTTTTGCCAATTGCAGATAGTTTCTGCCATTGTGTGACATTTAGGATTCTGGGGGTTTTTCAGAGGGTATGTAAGTGCTAGGGACCCCAGAGAGGTAGCAAGCTCTTGGTGGCTTGTTGGTTGCTGTTGGTCATGGCTTGCTAAGTAGTCATGTGGAAATAAGAAGCAAGAAAACATTAGATATCCTGATTTCGAAGATCAAACTTGCCCCAAGGAGCTTGATGATCCTAATCACCAGTAAGTAGTCTAATGATAACATCACGCCCCATTTCTGACCCCTGAGTTTATTCAGGGATTGCTTTCCTTGCCTCTCTATCCCTTTTTTCTCTCATATCTAGTGTTAGAGGGCTGAAAGGGTAATAAAAGGGTGGAAGAAAGAAGAAAGCCACTCATAAAGTGGCTAAGTTTGGTTACAGAGCACCCCAATCATTATGTGGGGAGTGAGAAACCACACAGAGCAGGACAGCTAGATAAAACCATTCGGGGAGAATGGGTCCTCTGGCAGTCAAGCTCACTGTCAAGACAACTGATGGGATCTAAGGATTAGATAGATGGTGACGGTGAATCAATAACTTCCTCGTTTGATTTTTTAAATAATAGTTTTTATTACATTTGATCCATTTGCGTGTCTATGTGTCTTTGTATGTTTGTGGAACCATTCAGAGGCCAGAGGACAACTTGTGGGAGTCAGTACTCTCTCTCATATGGGCTCCGGGGATAGAACTCAGGTCGTTGCCTGCTGTGCCATCTTGCTGGCCTTCTTTTAGGGCTACACAGAAATATCCTTGTTTGTAGAAATATATACTTAAGCATTGCAGTGGCTGGCAATGGGGCATTATGTTAGCATCTTAGTCCTATGTGTGTGATATGCACATGTGTGCTTGAATGTCGTGTGTATGATATATGCACGTGTGTGCTTGAATGTGAGAAGGCCCAGAGACCCTCAGGTATCCTCCTCTACTACTCTCTGTTTTATTCTCTGGAGATAAGATCTCTCACTGGCCTGGAACTAGGCTGACATTCAGCAAGCCCACAGATCTTCCTGTCTCTGATGTCACAGGGTTAGGATGACAGGTTAGCATGGACATGCTTAGCTTTTTACTTGGGTGCTGAGGGTTCCAGCTCAGGGCCTTATGTGTGTGCAGCAAACTCACACCCACTGAGTCATCTTCCTAGCCCCAACATCTTACTCTTCAATGATTCTTTTTTTTTTTTTTTTTTTTTTGGTTTTTCAAGATAGGATTTCTCTGTGTAGCGCTGGTTTCCTGGACTCACTTTGTAGACCAGACCAGGCTGGCCTCAAACTCACAGAAATCCATCCGCCTTTGTGTAAGGAGCCTGTAAGCAGTCATAGGAAATGGCTGCTAGGTAGTTAGTAAATAAGTTGAAGTGAAAATAAAATGCATTGAAGTGAGGGAGTGCTTTAAGATAACCAGAAGGCTGTCAGAGGCCAGCTGACGCAGGACTGACAGCTGCTTATCAGCCCTGGCAGAACCCAAAAACTAGGCGTTTCCACTCAAGGAGTTACCCTGAGGAAATGAGTATAAATATGAGCACAGAATTGTAATAGTGCACGCCATGGCCGCCACTTGACGGACAATTCCCAAACGTCAGAGAAAAGCCCTTAACATCTCAGCAATGACCGTACCACTGCCACCAGAGACTGAGACCCAAGATAACACAGTCAAGCCCACTTCATGGTCAAGCTGTCATTATCACAAAAAAGAAGGCAACCATATCCGAGCCCTCAATCGTCAACAGGTTCAGTATGATACTATGTTAGAGTTAGGCTTAAGAAGCATTGCTTTGATGATTGGAGTGTTTATAATATTTTGGTGCTGTGTTGTGCCTAATAGAAGTAAATACTAAAACCACACATTCTCTGCCTCCTGCCTAATCATTCAGCCTTCTCTCTCTGAAATCATGAGAGTTCTGTGAGCTCCTGACACTTTGCCTCTCAAGCGCTCGCTCGGATTAAAGGTGTGCACCACCATGTGTGACTGTCTTCAATGGTTTTTGAAGAGAAAATTCTTTGTACTATAATTACACATTTCCTAGAAGTTTCAAGTTATTTAAAAATGAAAGAAAAAAGGAAAAGCAAAATTTTACATACATATATATGTAAATTAGAGAGAATGAACTGTAAAGGTACACACTAAGCTACTCGAAATGGGTATTTCAGAGAAGACAATAACAAAGCAGAGTAAGAGCAAAAAGATACTTTGAAATGTTATTCTACAAACCTGTGTAGTGTCACAGAAAAGATAAACCTCTAAGGAGAAGGGATCTAACTTGAAATAATTGAATACTTTTGGTCTTTGTTTGTGGTACTGGGGGTCAGACTGGCATTGAGCAGCATGACTCTTGACTTGATGGGGTGCTAAGAGAATGAAAACTGAACAGAAAAACTGGGGTCATCTGTGCAGGCTCTGATGGAGCCACACATACAACTGCACAACCCTGGTGTGTTTGCTGTACAAACCGCTCGGGGTGGGCTAGTCTCGGTAGGAGGTCTCTGTAGGTCAAAGGTTCCCACTGTAAACATCCAGGAGGAGGAAGGTGCAGTTGCTAGTTTTTGTGCACACTCATCAATTGTTCATAAACACTTGTGCACACCCTGTCAGTGTTTGAACTCTGACCCCAGGGAGGCTTTGCTATTCCTCTGAGCTACACTGACTTGGGGTGTGCCATTCGCATCGGTATGAGGCACTGGGCTCTTGACATGGCCATGCCCATGTCAAACAATGCACATTCACTCAAGGCTTCCTTGGCTCCCCACACAAACTTAAGGTCTTTTGCATGCTAGACATATATTTTGCCACTGAGCTGCACCCCAGCTAAATGACAATGCTGCACAAAATTATTAGTCATAAACTACACTTCTGATACTCTGGGGGCATTAAGACTAATGTTTTATTTGTTTTATATTTGTGGTGTTGAGATGTAAACAATAACCTTACCAATGAACTACACTCTAGCCTTAGACTTACAGTTAAAATAAAACTAATTAGTGGGCAGTGGTGGTGCATGCCTTTTATTCCAGCACTTGGGGGACAGAGGCAGTTGGATCTCTGACTCGAGCACTACCCTAGACAACTGGGGAGGAAATAATTACACTTCAGGCAAGAGTGAGTTTGTTATTGGTTTATCTTCAGCTTCAAACATCACACAAAAACAAATCCAAATCAACAATATCACTCCTTCTATCACAACACAGAAGTAAAAAGACATTTCTCTATTACAATCATGGGTACCTCTCCTTACTGGTTGTGGCTGAGTTAACTCAAGTGGTGGTCGAAGATAAGGGCTTACATAGAAGATAAGAACAGTGTGAGTTGATGCGAGAATGTCACTTGTTAGGTTCTGTTCTTTCAGGAAATTGTACAGAGCAGTGTGGTAGTGTTAGTGAAGTTAGTGTAGTGTCTAGCAGCAAAGGGATTTGGAAGTTTGAAAGGTATCATTGTATCCAGTCACATCTGGATGTGATTAACATTGAAGGGCGTGCCTATCTGCTCATGGGACTGTGGATGCACTGTTGGAGGGTGTGCCTTGGAAAGGCCACCAGGAACTATGGCAATGACAATACCAGAATTCACTCTGAGATCATTAAGACACAAGGGATTTAAAATTGGAAGCCCACACCACCTTGCCCCGCCTCTTCCTTGTCATCATCTGGCAGCACATGTTGAAAGACCACACTCCGCTGCTCATCACCATTTTGTGATGACTTGCTAGGAGTCCACGCTAGTGGAGAAAGTAAAGGCAGAACCTCTCTGGAGCTCCAGAAAGTCGGAAAGAACAGAATGCAAAATGGAGTCCTTAGAGCCCCAGAGCATCAGAATGGTGATCAGAAGAGACTTTTAATCTTGCAAACAATTGGGCCCTAGGACTGCAGAGGCAATTCTTCACTGATTAAAAATTGCCTGCATCAATGGTTGGAACAGATTAAATTTATAAACTGGCTTTAAGATCTGACGAATAAGACTCACAGACTTTAAGATTGAAAGACTTGGTGTAAACCAACCACCCATATGGATCCACGCCAAAAATTAACCTTAGAGGATTAATATCCTTTTAAGAAACTTAAATTGGGGCTGGAGAGATGGCTCAGCGGTTAAGAGCACTGGCTGCTCTTCCAGAGGTCATGAGTTCAATTCCCAGCAACCACATGGTGGCTCACAACCATCCATAATGAAATCTGGTGCCCTCTTCTGGCCTGTAGATATACCTGCAGACAGAACACTATATGTAATAAATAAATCTTAAAAAAAAAAGAAATAAAATAAAATTTAAAAAAAAAAAGAAACTTAAATTGGTGTTAAGTGTTTGTTTTTTAAAATATAGAGTATTTTAGGCATTAAGATATTCTTAGATTGTAGGTTTTAGAATTAGGGTTTGAGTTTTAGAATTTAGGAACTTTATAGGTATTTGTTAACTATTAAGAAATATATAAGTATAAAAAAAATTTACTGTTACGAGCAGGACCTATACTGTAAAACTAGACAGATAAAAATGGCATTTAAAACATATTGTGGACATATGAACTAGACTCGTGAAAACATACAAAGGTTATATTGCTATTGAAGGTTTATGCTTGGATTCTAGTTGTCTTTTACTTTGAAACTGCGTGTCTGCTGCCAGCCTGTGCACAATTCAAACTGGATATGGCTGGCTAGATATAATTATTTGCCTTCTGAAAACTGCAAATTAATTAAGTAATGTAGTTATTAGTAAGTATAAACTGTAATATTAGGCTGGCAGAGTGGCAGACGGAGTCGCCGGTGGCTAGGCAGAGGAGCAGGCTGCCTGGCCTGAGTGCCTTCACCGATTGCCTAACCTATCCTGGAGAAAGAGCCCTGGGACCAAAGGTGGCCTACACCACCTATAACCTAAACTCTGTTAATTAATATAAGTTGTTATGTTAGGCCGGTAGAATTACCGGCGGCTTGGCGGGAGATTCGCCTGGGCTCAAGGGGAGTCTGGGAATCCAACAGCCAGGGACTGCTTGGACTGAGGGCCTATAAGCCGCCACAGTCTTTTCCCCAATAATTAAACACACCAAGATCTTTTAATATTTTAACGCTTAGCCCTTAGCTGGGCAGACTCTCAATTAGCTACTCTAAGTTAACCCCAAACCAACATGTGCCTGTGAGTACCTTCCAGACTTCTCCAGAGTCTTTCTCCTTCTGTGTCTCCTGCAGAAAGAGGAAAGAGTCTCTGTGTGTGTGGAATTCCTGCTGATCTGAGGAAGTCCCGCCTTCCCATACTCTTTCTGCCCAGCTAATTGGCCATAAGCAACTTTTATTAACCAATCAAGACAATGCCTCAGAAGGGGCGGTAACCAGATCTCAGCGTTGAATTCAATGTATCAGAAACAATATTAGACCTTCTCTCAACATCCTTCTATACAATATTTAAATCACTTGACCTGCATCCAGGTATGCATGGTTATGACATAATCATTTGGATTGTAATACTATACTACTTAGATATGAGTAAAGGTTAATCACTGCCTACAAGGAAACAAGGGGAATCTAAAAAGAATCCTAATGAATAGTTGTTGAGATTATTGGATAATGAATACAGGAAAATCTGAAACTGCTTGTGTTTGAATGCTCTAAAATCCTGCATAAATAAAGAAAGCTCGATCTATTCTGGCCACTTGCTCAAACTTCAACAAATGGTCATAGTCTTTCTTTGTGCTGATACCACACTTCCATCCTGGGTCACTGAACTTGCCAGATATGTACTCCAGCAAATTTTATATTCATGCTAGACTATAATTTAACTTGCTTTTGATTTTCCTCAACAGGTACAAATGTAGAGAAGAAACAGAGTGGGATGTGGCTCAGTGGATAAAGAGCTTGCTTTGAAAGCTTGAAGACCTGAGTTTATTCTCCAGCCTCCAAGTAGAAAATGGCACAGTAGCATGCTTCACTAACTGCAATGCTGGGCAAGGGGAGACAGGTACATCCAGAAGGCTTGTTGACACACTAGTATAGCTCAAATGCTGAGTTCCAGGTTCAGTGAGTGATCCTATTTCAAAACAAAACAAAACAAACAAACAAACAAAAAAGGGGGGGTTGGGAGTTTTGAGTGTTGGTACACACTTTTAATCCCATCACTTGGGAGGCAGAGGCAAATGAATCCTGTGAGTTTGAGGCCTGTTTTAGGACAGCCTCTGGCAGAGCTCTAAAGAGACCATGCTCCCCACCTCTCTCCCCAAAAGTGAATGCAATTGAAGAAGATATCCTAACTTTAACCTCTGGCCTCTACAAGCATGTGTGTGAGTGTACATACACACACACAAAGAAGAAAGGAAAAAACAAGAATAAATAATTTAAAAACTAATCAGAAGCCGGACATGGTGCTGCACACCTTTAATCTGGGCACTTGGGAAACAGAGGCAGGCAGATCTCTGTGAATTCAAAGCCAGCCTAGTCTACACAGCAAGTTCCAGGACAGCCTGTACTGCTAGATAGAGAAACTGACAGAGAAACCCTGTCTCGAAAGCCGCCCCCCTCCAAAAAAAAAAAAAAAACTAATCAGAGTTTTGCAATTACCTTTTTAAAATTTTTAAAGAAAGTTTTAAGTCCTTGAGAACAGTATGTAGGCAGGGCCACTCAAGGCTTTTGAGCGATAGTGGCATTTGTAATGTGGAGTGTTTTAAAGTCACACACTGTGACTGTTGACATTTTAGGTATATCTCCATACTAGCGAGAATCCTGTGATCCACAGCAATCCCAGGAGTCAATTTCTGGCCCCATTCTCCATCTCTGGACAATAATAGCTGCCATCTGAGACCACATACCACTCAACATTACGAAATATAGCACTATATCGGGGCACGATAGTACATGCCCACAATCCGAGTGCTCAGGAGGCTGAATAAGAGAATCACAGGCTGGGCTGGAGAGATGGCTCAGCGGTTAAGAGCACTGGCTGCTCTTCCAGAGGTCATGAGTTCAATTCCCAGCAACCACATGGTGGCTCACAACCATCCATAATGAAATCTGGTGCCCTCTTCTGGCCTGCAGATACACCTGCAGACAGAACACTGTATACATAATAAATAAATTAAAAAAAAAAATCGGTTAGAAGAGAATCACAGGTTCGAGGCCAGTCTGGACTAAAGTGCAAAGCCTATTAAAGAGAAGGAAAAACAAAACAAAACATAAACACAACCATGCATTTATACATTTATGAAAAACCTTCAAGGTGCTTGATTACAAAATGAACTTATATCAGGGCATGGTGGTGGGTGCCTTTAATCCCAGCATAGGGAGGCAAAAAAAAAAGAAAGAAAGAAAGAAAGAAAGAAAGAAAGAAAGAAAGAAAGAAA
>CAJQZJ010033157.1:47157-84427 GCA_907164525.1 Lophiomys imhausi
ATCTATCTATCTATCTATCTATCTATCTATCTATCTATCTATCTATCATCTATCTATCTATCTATCTATCTATCTATCTATCTATCTATCATCTATCTACCTATCATCTGTCTGTCTGAGACAGTGTCATACGTAGTCCAGGCTGGCCTATAACTCATAGTGTCTGGGTTTCTGAACTCAAATCCTTGTGTTTATAAGGCAAGCATTTTATCCACCAAGCCTTCTTCCCAGCCTGAAACGTCACAGATTTGGATCCTTCTTGTCTGTTTTAGAAGTCTTTTTAAAATTTGTGTTTGTGTGTGTACATAAGTGTCACTGAGACCATGTGGAAGTCAGAGACAGCTTCCCAGAGCTGCAGATTGCAGACACGTGTCACCACCTGTGCTTTCTACTATTTGAGAGGATTTAAGCTCTGCTGTGCATTTCCAGGATGCTTGTCTTGTTTTGTTCTTGTTTGGTTTGAGTTTTTTGTTTTTGTTTTTGTTTTGAGACATGGTTTCTCTGTGTAGCCCTGGCTGTCCTGGTACTCACTCTGTAGATCAGGCTGTAACAATAAATTTTTATTTATTACACATATTTTTATTAATAGTTAACAATTACCTAACAATTGTCTATAAAATTCCTAAATCTTAAACCCAAATCCTAACTCTGAAACCTAGCACCTAAAACTTCTTAGTACCTATAATACAATCATTTAACATTAACCTAAGGTTTCTCAAAAGGATATTTTTCTCTGAGAGTGGGTCCTCATGGATGACTGGTCTTCATACAATTTTTCAGTTTTAAAGTCTCTTTTTTATATAATTTATTTATTTTATGCACATTGGTGTTTTGACTACATGTGTTTCATCAGATTGTTTGGAATAAGAGTTACAGACAGTTGTGAGCTGCCATGTGGGTGCTAGGATTTGAACCCGGGTCCTCTGGAAGAGCAGCCAGTGCTCCTAACCTCTGAGCCATCTCTCCAGCCCCCTAAAGTCTCTTAAAGTCTCTGCATTTCATTCATCAGATTCTAAGATAGTTTATCAAACAGGAATCGCCTCCATGGTTTTAAGACCAATTAACATATGAAAGTTTCCTAGGTGGCTCACCTATTCAGATGCTTATGACCTGCAAAGGCCTGGAGAGCTCAGGGAGAATCCGTCCCTATCCAGACCTGAAACATCAGAGGGTGAAACTTTCTGATGATATTGAAGCAAGTTCTCTGCCAGAGAAGAGGAGGTGAAACAGAAAGAGGAGCCCCGCTCCTTGTCTACGCGCATCTTGACTTATATATCTTCAACGGAGGCTTTCGTGCTCTTTTCAAGTTATGCCCCTGGGCTCAGTCTTTTTCAAAAAAGCTTTTTGCAGAGGGGTGTGAATTCACAGGCGGTCCGCAGATGTGCGCAGGTGCCCCAGGGCATGTCATTCAGATGCTTTTTCCAGAGGGCTGTGAAATGACAGGAGACCTCGACCTCGGGAAGCCAGGCACCTCAGGGGGCAGGCATGTCCTGCCCCTAGCCCTAAGATCAAAGAGGTCCTGGTCCTTGGTGAATTCCCAAGGACATGTCACTTCAGAAGTAAGTCTTTTATCTTTAAGTCCAGCCTTATTCCAAGTTCCCTATGCTATTATATGCTAACACTAAACCTACCACATCAGGCTGGCCTTGAATTCACATAGATTTGCCTGCCTCTGCCTCTCTAGTGCTGGGAGTAAAGGCATGCACCACTATGTCCACCAATTACAGACAGTTTCAAACTGCCATGTGAGTGCTGGGATTTGAACCAGGGTCCTTTGGAAGAGCAGCCAGTGCTCTTAACCACTGAACCATCTCTCTAGCTCCTTACTCGCTGTTTTATACTGTCTTCTTGGGCACAGAGTCCTTTCCCCTGACAAAGTGGGTTGTAATGTTCTTTATGAATACATACGTATTTGTGTGTGTGTGTGTGTGTGTGTGGTGTATACATGTGTGCACACGTGTGTGGATGCACTCACCTGTGTGGGTGCTCCTGGAGGTCCAAAGTTAATATCAATTTCAAGGTATCTTCCTTAATTGCTCTCTACCTTATTACTTTAAAAATGTCATTGATCTCTTTGCATGTGTGTGTGTGCACACACCACAATGCTCCTGTAGAGTCAGAGGACAACTTTCAGGAGTAGTTTCTCTCCTCCTACCATGTGGGACCCAGCAACCACACTCAGGTCTGTCAGGGTGGCAGCAAACAACCTTACTCCCTAAGCTACTGCACCGGCTCCATCTTATTTTTTGAGATAAAGTCTCTTACTGAAATGAATTCTTTTGAATATGTTTTTAGCAGGCCACTAGCTACCACCATCACAAAAGCTAAGATGTCATGAAGCCATCTGATATCTCTAGCAGAAGTGGCACACACACCTGTAAAAAGGAATTGCATTATTCTGTATACAATAACTAATGTTGGAAATCAATGTGGTGGCAGTTAGTTATTCCTTAACCTACTATTTTCTAAATAAAAGACACAGAGACCTATTGGATTTAATACAAGCCTAAAAGTGCTACAGCTAGGAAGATATCAGCCCTTTAAGCTATTTTGTGTGTCTCCCCTGTCAAGAGCCCCATAGTACTTGCATTTGTTCCATTCGGGCTATTTCTAGTTCATCATGTCAATCCACAGAGCAAACTGCTCTCTGCCATGTATTTCTTCTTCTTTTACCTACTTTCATCATTAATTAGTAAAACTAGGTTTTGTTTGTTTTGTGACATGGTCTCACTGCATATCCCTGGTTGGCCTGGAACTCACATAGATTCACCAGCTTCGATCTCCTAAGATCTGGGATTAAAGGTATGTGTCATTACCCTTGGTTGATTGTTTTTCTGTTTTTGTTTTATTTTTTAGGTTTTTTTTGTGACAAGGTTTCTCTGTGTAGCCCTGGCTGTCCTGCAACTTTCTTTGTAGACCAGGCTGGTCTCTCAAAATCAGAGATCTGCTTGCCTTTGCCTGCTGAGTACTGAGATTAATGGTATGCACCACAACTGCCCAGCCTGTTTTGTTTGTTTGTTTGTTTCTTGGATTCCCCCCTCCCCCGAGACAGGATTTCTCTATATAGCCCTGGTTGTCCTAGAACTTGCTCTGTTTACCAGGATGGTCTTGAACTCAGAAATCTGCCTGCCCCTGCCTCTCAAGTTTAAAGACATGCACCACTACTGTCTGGCTTGTTTTTGTTTTGATATGACTTTTTATTAAGTTGCTGGTGCTAGCCTTGAACTTCTAACCTTCTTGGTTCATCCTTAGCATACTTGGGAGCATAAACCTGTGCCATCACACCCATCGTAAAAAATAAAACCAAACACATTTATTTATTTGTATGTATTTTTTTTGGGAGGGGGCACATATTGCCAAGGTACACAGTGGAGGTAAGAGGACAACTTTTGGCAGTTGGATCTCTCCTCCCACCAAATGAATCCTGGTATAGAATTCAGATAGTCAGGCTTGGCAACCAGCTCCTTTGAGCCATCTTGCCTGCCCTGTTTGCTTTTTTTTTTTGTTTTTTTTTTTTTAAGTGAAACAGAGGGGCCAGAGAGATGGCTCAGGGATTAAGAGCACTGGCTGCTCTTCCAGAGGACCTGGGTTCAAATCCCTGCACCCATATAGCAGTTCACAGCTGTCTGAAAGAGAAGCAGAACTTTGGGCTGCAAAGAGTTAATTACTTGGTGGACTTTTCAGTTATTCAAACATGGGCAGGAACAGCTAGCTTTGAAGTGGGCTTTTCTATCCCAGCTGTCCCTCCATGAGGCCCAGATATACAAAGTTGGTCTCCAGGAAGAAGGTAGATTATTTGCATTAGGAAACCAGATGAGGCCCCAGATAAACTTTCCTTCTCGGTTTGCAGTTAGGGAGCTCAGTGGTTAACTTGACAAACTCTGCTCCCTCCACTGCCCTGGGGGGAAAAAGGACCAAAGACAAAGAATACCTTGGGTCTGAAGGGGAGAAAATAGCAACCAGAAAACTCCTCAAAGCACAGACTTCCTTGAGGAAGATAGCTATGCGTGGGTTGGTGACTCAGGCTGTGATAGAGTTCTAAGGTTTTGTGGACACTGCAGTGCTTTGAATAGAAGCATTAGCATGGTGTGCTAGGGCCGGGTGAAACCATTTCTCAAGGCTGACACCTGTGTGCAGTTCAGTAGAGATGGACACAAGGACAGTACAAGGAGGACTGGCCCCATCTGGACAGGGTACAATCATCAGTGGAGGCTGATCTAAGAGAATGACAGGTTTCCGACGTCCTGTGTGGGCTGAGTTGTTGACAGCTTTCTGCTTACATAGAAAATCTATTCTTTCATTTTATAAATATTTATTGAGTTCCTATTCTAGACTGTGGGGGATCAAACTAACAAATGACAACAAAAAAAAAATCCTTGTGGAGGAAGACAGAAAATGTACATGAGCTTACCTAAGATAGCTGACTCTTGGAAGAGACAGAAAGATACTGAATTCTGCTGGGCCTGGTGCTACTTGGGGTGGTGAGAAAGGAAGCTTGCAAGTTCAAGGCCTGCCTAAGTTACAGAGTCTCAAGGTCAGCCTGGGCAATTTAGCAAGACCCTGTCACAAAACAAAACATAGAAAAGGGACTGGGGTATTGCCCAGTGGTAGAGCGGCGGTTTGCACTAGGTTCAGTCTCCAGCACTGGGGGAAAAAGCAAGACTGGTTTGAATAGGTGAGGGAGGGAGTATTTGGAGGGAAGCTGTGTTTCCTGGCATCCAGGAAGAAATAACTGGAAGGACAGGAGTCAGAGGACAGAGAGTGGTATTTTGGGTGCTCCAGTCCCAAGAAGGGCCTTAAGGTCTTAAGGTTTAGGCCAGTGTGGCTTTTCGCTTTTTAGTATGATAGAGATTGGTAGCTACTGGAAGGAAAATTTGAATAAGTAGAAAGAAAAGCAAATGGATTCCACCCAATGATTGTTGTGGCAGCTTTGATCACACTTTCCTCCCCCTGAACCCTTTACCAGCTTCCTTTGCCCTGGGGTAAAGTCCTAAACCCCACTCAGCCCCTGTCTCCACCTTCCTCTACTGTGGCCTACTGTACTTTCATTCCAAACTTAGCCCCCCAAGGTTTTTCTTCTCTACTGCTTCTTTCCTTTATGCCTTTAGCATCTTTTCTTCTGCCTTAGTTTTTTTCTCTTTTTTGTCTTCCCTCTCTTCTCTCCACTTTTCTCCACCCTCCCATTTTCTCCTTCCTTCTTTCCTTCCTCTCTCTCCTTTTGTTTTTTGAAATAAGGTCTCCTGTGAGCCATGTGGTGGTGTCACATGGGAGGAAGAGGCAGGTGCATCTCTGTGAGTTCGAGGTCAGCCTGGTCTACAAAGTGAGTTTCAGGACTGTCAGGGCTACACAGATGAAACCCTGTCACAAGCAAGCAAGCAAGCAAGCAAACAAACTAACAGAGGCAAGGTCTCATGTAGCCCAGATCTAATTGTGTAGCCAAAGATACACAGATGATCATAAACTTTTGATTCTCCTGTCTCTACCTCACCAGTTCTGAGACTACAGGTATCTGTCTTTGGGTCCTGTTTTCTGCAAAGCTGGGATTGACCCCAGAGCTTTGGACATGCTGGACAAGCACCATTCTGCCAACTTAGTTACATCTCCACCAGCCTCCCCCCCAACCCTGTGTGTGTGTGTGTGTGTGTGTGTGTGTACTTGGAGGCCAGAGAAGGGTGTCAGGTGTCCTTCCATATCATTATCAGCCTTGTCTCTTTGAGGCATGGTCTCTTGACTAATCTGGAGCTAATTTTTGGCTAGGTTGGCATTCAGCAATCCTCCGGTTTCTGTGTCCCATTCTCCATGCCCCTGGGTTGAGCTGATCCTGCCTGGTTTTTTGTTTGTTTGTTTGTTTGTTTTTCAAGACAGGGTTTCTCTGTGTATCCTTGACTGTTCTGGACTCACTTTGTAAATGAGGCTGGCCTTGACCTTACAGAGATCCACTTGCCTCTGCCTCCCTGAATGCTGGGATTAAAGGCATGCACCACCACACCGGGCAATTACAGACAGCTGTGAACTGCCATGTGGGTGCTGGGATTTGAACCCGGGCCCTTTGGAAGAACAGCCAGTGCTCTTCACGACCTAGCCATGTCTCCAGCCCCCTGCCTGGTTCTTACGTGGGCAGTAGGATCTGAACGTATCAGCCTCAGTATTATGTTTACACAGCAAGCTCCTTTAGCTGTTGAGCTATCTCTCCAGCTTCCCACCCATTTTAACTTTAATTTCACATTAAACCTTTGTTGTAAGGTCACCTTAGTGTCCTGTAGTGTGTGCGTGTGCGCGCGTGTGCATGCTTGTGTGTGGGGTGTGTGTGTGTGTGTGTGTGTGTGTGTGTGTGTGTGTGTGTGGTGGTCTGAGGCTGAAGTCAGGAGTTTTCCTCAATTACTTTCCACTTTGTCCATTGGCAGTGTCTCAGTGAGCTCTCACTGATTTGACTAGATAGGTTAGTTAAAGGCCCTAAGGATCCACTTTTCTTCTACTTCCCCATCGCTGGGGTTCCTGGAGCTAGCTTGTTTGTTTTTGGAGAGAGGGTTTCTCTGGCTGTCCTGGATTCACTTTGTAGACCAGGCTGGCCTTGAATTCAGAGATCACCTGCCTCTGCCTCCACAGTGCTGGGATTCAAGGTGTGCACCACCACATCTGGCAACTGGAGCTGACTTTTTATGTGGCTGGTGGGGATTGAATTTAAGCCCTTAATTTTAGGACTCCCTAGACCTTTTAAAACTTTTTGAGAAGGGCCACATGAAATTGTTCAGGTTGGTTTGACATCTTCCTGCTCATCTTCTGAGTAGTTGAGATCATAGGCCTGTGCCACAAGGTCAGAAGTAGCCTACATTTAAAAATAATTTGGAACTATGAAGACAATTAGTCTTTCCTTACTCCACTATGTTTTGAGACTAGGAAGTCAGTCTGTATTCTGTGATGGCTTGGAACTCACTATGTAGTCTTGGCCTCTGGAAGATCCTCTTGCTTCAGGCTCTGGAGTACTAAGATTACTGGAGTGAGCCACTGCACTCTGTTTAGAACCATACTTTAACAAAAATGGCCTCTTAAGGGTTTTGAAAGATTATCTGTATGTTCCAGTTCAGAATGGATTTGAGAGGGAAGAGATGAAAGGGATTAGGTTAGGAGATGATAGATTTACCGAGGAGGAGGGCCGCATTAATGTTTATTTAGCAAGCTTTACTGGGAAGTTTTAAGTTAGGTACTGTATTTAGTCACTGGCAAGGCAATGGTTAAAAGAAAGGTGCCAGAAATCCTTCCTGGAATTCTTAGGAAGGGGAGTGGGGCAAACTACTCAGCAGAAAGGGGGGAAGTCCTCACCTCCAACCTCTTCATAAATGTAGCAACCCACAAAAATGGGGAAAGTCTTCCATTAGAAGGCTAGAGACATGATTGCAAACGTTCTGAAAAGTTAGTTCTTTTTTTTTTTTTTTTAAGATTTATTTATTATGTATACAGTGTTCTGTCTGCAGGTATATCTGCAGGCCAGAAGAGGGCACCAGATTGTGGATGGCTGTGAGCCACCATGTGGTTGCTGGGAATTGAACTCATGACCTCTGGAAGAGCAGTCAGTGCTCTTAACCGCTGAGCCATCTCTCCAGCCCCTGAAAAGTTAGTTCTAATGGAGTATTTTCTCTGAGAGATTTCTCTATTTCTATTAGTGTAGCTTTCTTTTCTAGTAGTGGTTTTGATTGTTTGTTTTTTTTACATTATTGCCTTAAAAGAAATCCAAAGTAAATGCTAAAGAAAAAAGAATGGCTCCGACATTGCCCTCTTTTTGTACGTAAGATGATCATCTTGAACCCCAGGTCCTCTTGCCTCCATCTCCCCAGCGCTGGGATTCCAGGCATGCATTGCTATGCCCATTTCATGCACATGCCTTGTCTGAAAATTAGTCATTGGTTTGTTTGTTTGTTTGTTTTTGTTTTTTGTACTTTGACTTTTCACTGAGTGTCCTGTCTTGAAGAAAACATCCAACTGGAAAAAAGTATCAGCGGTCTCGGGGCATACTAACCCCTTTCGCTTTTAAAGACATTCATTTCACACAGTCCTAGTTTGAAAGGCAGTAGATTATAAAGGAATAGCATGTACGCTGCAAGTTGACACCACCTTCACCTTGTCCCACATGTTGCAAGAGAAAATGTGTGGAGAAAAACATCAGCAAACTGAACTCTCCTAGTAAAACTATGACGAAAGGAAAGGACACTTCCATTATAGAGACCAAGGTGCTTAGGTTGCTGAAACGTTTGCTCAGAACAAAAGGACCCAGACGAAACAGGTGTTAAAAATAGGTTTACTGAACGATGGGCTGCTTCGAAGGTTCGTTGCTTCCTGGGGAGATAGATGGAGAGAGGGGGTGGAGACTGGAGCTTTGCTCTATAACCTAGCTCACGTCATCGAAACTTGTCTAAACCCTTGTCTTAGCATAAGAGTTTGGACTATGCATCAGTAAGATTCTTTCATCTCAAATTCCATGGTTCTATGATTACGTGGGTGAAAATGGACCATTCTGTGTATTTCCTAGTTTCCAGGAGTGAAGAAATTAGCTTGGGTGTGGAACTAACTCGATGGAGAATTATCGACGTAGAGGTGGGCAGCTTCCCAATGACTGTGGTGGTGCGCTTGGCAAACTTCCAAGAGAATTTTCTTCCCTCATCTTTTGACATGGTGTGACGTGCCCTGCTGTTTTGGAATGGGGGCGCGAGAAGGACTTATTTCAGACTGAGATTATTCATTTGACTAAACATTTTCTCTCTTTGTTTTCAGACTCCTAAGATGCCAAGAAACAGATTCTAAAGGGGTGGGAAGGAGAATTAGGATAGGCCGACCTAGAAAGGCCTGTACAATCCTGCTTCCGCCTCTGAACCTCTTCTTCGGGTACTAGGATCGTCCTTTAAATGTGTGTTTTCGGCAGAGTGAGCCCGGAGTCAGAGGCTCAGAACGGCAGAGGAGGGCTGACGGAAGCAGTTCCTGCTGGAAGGACGGCGTGAGAGCTCAGGGTTGGACCCGCGCGGGCCGCCGGGCGGGCTGCGAGCGTCAAGGGCGCGGCTGCGGGCGGACCCCGGGGAGGGGCTTCGCGGAGAAGCCGCGGCCCTAGCCGAGCGGGGCCGCCCGGGCTCGGCGCGCGGAGCTGCCGAGCGGGCGGTGGCGCTGCGGAGGCGGCGGGCGCGGAGGAGGGGCCCGGGATCCGGGCGGCCCGCGCGGCAGCTGCCCGGGTGACGACTACTGCCCGCGCGGCGCCCTGAGGAGTCCGAGCCGCAGGCCCCAGGCGTCGCGGCCTCGCCAGCAGCACGCCTGGTCCTCGTCTCCACCCCGGGGCTGGGGAAACGGGCCTTCACCGCCGCGGGCCCTGCATCCCGCGCTGCCCGTAGGCCCTAGTGGCCCGCTGGCTTGTCACTGCCCCTCTCCCCAGTCGGGCCACCCCCACCCCAGGTCCCCGGGAAGGAAGATGAGGGAGACGGGCCCGGCGATCGGCAGCCAGAGAAGCAGCAGCGGTCGGGGGAGGGTGTTTCGCCGTTTCCTCTCAGCCGCCAGGACAAGATGGCAGCGGCCGCCGAGAGGGGCTGAGCCCCGGCTGGGTGGCGCCGCCTGCTGAAGCGCTTGGCTCCCGGTCCCCGCACGGCCCCCGCGACCCACCCGGGACATGCTCAGGGCTGCGGCCGCCCGAAGCGGGGAGAGCGCGGGCCTCTAGGAAGGTAAGGGAGCCGGGCAAGGGCGGGGAGCTCCGCGACGTCGCGGGCCTCGGGGTGGGGGGAACCCTCTGAGCGCCGCTGCGGCGTTTCCGCCCGGTTGTTGCCCAGGGCGGCCGGCCCGGGCAGTTCCCAGAGGCCGGCGCCACGCCAGGCCCGAGGCGGCCGGACGCAGGGACCGCGCGAGCTTTTCGCGCGCGCTTGGCTGGCCTCCGGGAAGCCGCCCTGGCCGCGCCGGGCGGTCCGGCCTTCCCCCCAAGCCAAGGTTGCGCAACGGCTCTTCCCAGCCACCGAAGTTAGGGACCCCCGCGTCGGCTCGGCGGCTCTAGGCCGTCACTACGGAGACCTCGTTCCTTTCATTGATGGGAGCTAACACCAACGTGCACGCAGGCCGCCGGAGCGCCCAGCCCCGTGGCTGCGCCGCGGAGGCTTGGCCCTGTCACCGGCGTCGCGGGGCGGCGGGTTTGAAGGGTGTCAACCCTGGGGACGTGCGTGCGTGTGATTGTTGGGGAGGAGAAATGTGATCCGCGGCGGCTCCGCGTCCCCAGCGGCGGCGGGAGGAAGGCGTGGCGGCCGCGCGGCGGGGCTGTTGCCGGCTTCTCTCGTTACGGCGGCCGCGGCCCTCTTCCTTTCGCGCTGGAGGAGATCAGCGGAAAGGACTCGGGACCAGAATGTCTGTTTTCCTGTCTTAGGGGAGACGGCTGTTGTAACATGGTACGTGGATCTCCGGGGAAGCCTGTTGTTTCCCAGTCTTATCTGTGCTCGAGGGATTGCGCTGAAGGGTGTGTGCGTAAATTACCTTGGACCTGTTACAGAGTAGTCACAACACGTTCGGTCCGTGAACCGTGTTTTCACAACCTCTGGCAGGCCTGCTAGGGAATTTATTTTTCCACCTGTCAGTTCGCTGCTTATAAGGAGCTTCTATTAGCAGTAGCAGCAGCGGATTTTTTTTTTTCTTTCAGGTTTCAGATTATGGCCCAGTTTACAGGGAAAACTCATGGTTTTACCGTCAACTTTGTTTTGGTATCTTTCAGGTACATGGCTGTAAAACTTACCTGGAAAACCAGTCTCTGTTTTTTTATGTTCCTCCGAGTTGTTTGGCGATCTGCTGGTTTTCATTTTCCTATTTTGGTTTCTTCTGTAAACTACAGCCTCTGAAGTGGAGGTACTTCAAACAGTTTCACATAATTTCAAGATTTTAATTGCTTTGGTGCTTGAAAAATTTTAAGGATGCTTTTTGTTTTGTTTTTTTGTTTTTCTTTCTGATTAGATTATGAAAACATTTCTAGGTCTGTTTTTCTGTTATTTACCAAGAGAAATATTATAATGGTTAGCCACATTTTCTATTTCAGAAACTGGGCAAGTCTCACCATATGTTTGATAAGTCTAGATTCTGCTTAGGTTTGCAAGTGCAGTGCTAATTTTATACAATGAGCAAAGATAAGGTTTAGACAGGTCATGATTAAGCTTAGTGTTTTAAGCAAACAAAATGACTGACCTTTAAAAATGGTTTTGTATTGATTCTTCTGTTTTCATGACACTAAAACAGTAACTGACATTTAACCAAACAACCCAAGTTCTTTATTTTTAAATTAACAAGATATTTCGAGGTTTTGTTTATGGCTGCATTTGTAAAATGTAGAGAACTCTCATTTGTGAAATTTAGTGTGTAACCTGTATCAGTTTATTTTTTCTTGAATTATTTTGTTTATTTTTTTAATTTGTTATGGTAGAGATACACAGAAATGTGTGATTTTTCAGTATTTGGATATTTCATTGTATTTTGGGGAGCATTTATTTCTTAGGTCCTCCTTTCCACCTTAGGGAATATATTTGGAAAAAGAAAATATATTTTAGAGATAGATAAAAAAACAGCACCAGTATTTTAAACAGGTAAGATGAGCTTGAAATCTAGCACAGTACTGGCCATTAAATGTTTTAAGTTTATATTTGGACATTGCTGACTACAGTTGCTAAACATACATATTAGGCAAGCAGATCATAACATGGTGAGACAGTCTTAGCATTTTGTCATAATGCCTTTTCCATTGAACTAGTCATTATCTTGTTTATAAACCTGCCATTGGCTTCTGGGCATTGGGTTTTTAGTGTCTCATTAAAGTAGATGGTTTCTATGAGATAATTCTTGTAAACGTGCTTGAGAAGAAGCTGAAGATTATACTCTGTTAATTTTTTGGATGATCTGTCATAGGGTACTATAAAGTAGGGTTGCAAATTACAGAGGTTGGTTGCTGTAGCAAGTACAGCATTTGACACATGTTTTTTTTTTTTTTGGTTTTTCGAGACAGGGTTTCTCTGAATATCTCTGGCTGTCCTGGACTCGCTTTGTAGACCAGGCTGGCATCAAACTCACAAAGATCCGCCTGCCTCTGCCTCCCAAGTGCTGGGATTAAAGGCGTGCGCCACCACCGCCCGGCTGACACATGTTTTTTAATGCCAGTGCTGAATGTTTGCTTTCTTGAAACTTCAAAAAGCAATAGCTGTCAAACAACCTTCTTGATTGAATTTTTGTTTTTAAATATTTGCTGCATGAACACTGAAGGCATAGGGAAAAGAGGAAGGAGAAAATGTCAGCCTCACAATGTGGAACTGATATAAGATGTAATTCATGCACATCCATTTAACTGGAATAATTGTTTGCATCTATGTTGCGACTTCCTCCATTAACTTTTGAAGTTAACCTTGCTTTTTTGAGGTGGAGGAGTTAGCTCCCAGTACAGTTCTCCTTGCTACAGTAGGATCTGGGTAGATGAGAATTGTCCTACTGGTGGTTGATTCAGAGGCATAGAAACATTGTTTGCGTTGCAGCGTTAACTGAGCTTGGATAGGAACGGATGTGGATGTCATGACAATGCTTTAAGTTAGTGTCAAGAACTTGGAATTTCTCTATTTTCCACAAGTTGTTACTTTTGTCTTGTAGTTGTTAGAGCACACAGCCTAATTTTGATACATGATTATATTGTTGCTGCCAAAGTAAACATCCCCTGTGTAAAATTTGTGGGTTTCAGCTGTCCTGATTTTTTAATGTCCACAGTTCAGACTTAGTGTTTTATGTTTAAGCTGGAAACTACTTCAGAAGAAGGGACTCCAAGAGCTTTGTGAGAAGGAGAAGTTTTACTGGTGCTTGTTTAGAAGTACTCCCCCTCCTCCACTTTAGCTACGATGTAGTGTTATTTTTCTGTGGGAAAAGAGAGCTTTCTCAGAACACTTGTCAGGAACAACGTTTGCATGTGATGATGTAAATGTACGATGAAAGGAATTATCCTAAATGTCCTTATTGGCTCAGGTCCATCTGCTTAAAAGTTACAACCTTCTCTAGTACCTTTAAAAGGTTATAACCTATAAAGTAGAATATGTATTTGGAGCAGAAGGTTTGAATCAATGTAGGTTTGCTTATTTTATTCTTTTTGGTTTTTCTACACAGGGTTTCTCTGTGTAGTACTGGTTGTCCTGGAAGTCTATAGAACAGGCTAGCTTGGAGCTCAGAGATCCTCCTGTCTCTGCCTCCAAAGTGCTGGACTTAAAGGCGTGCACCCACCACCTCTTGGCTTATTTATTTAATTATTATTATTATTATTTTTTTTTGGTTTTTCGAGACAGGGTTTCTCTGTGTAACAGCTCTGGCTGTCCTGGTCTCACTTTTGTAGACCAGGCTGGCCTCGAACTCACAGAGATCCACCTGCCTCTGCCTCCCAAGTGCTGGAATTAAAGGCGTGCGCCACCACCGCCCGGCTATTTATTTAATTTTTTAAATAGAGTACTGTGTGGCCATTTTAAGGAAGCAGTTAATTTCTTTTTGGTTGGTTTGGTCTAGTTAAGAATGGTTGAGAAAGCGACTTTAGAGTGCTTTTTCTATACAGCTCTGTTGTAGTTGTTCTTTTGGATGTTAGTGATTCTCTAAGACCCAAGTAGACTAGACACAGTAAGGAGGTGTATACATATACTCAAAACAACAACAATAACACAAACACAAAACAGTATAAAAGTTCATTACTTCTGTCATTACAGGCCCTTTAAAAAGTTCAGATTACAGGTTTCTCTGAAATCAGAAGGGTGAAGAGCATGCAGTTTAATACTGGTAAGAAATCAGAGTCTAACCTACAGGATTTCTAAAAAGTGAAGTCTAGGTGCGTATCAAATTTTACAGATCTTGTGTTTTCAGACTGAATTAAAATCCAGATTTCTGATACCTGTCACACAGTCCACTTCCCAAGGCATACATGCATGCCTTTATTTATATCTGTCCGTGCTGGGAGTGAGCCCAAGATCTCACACATTGAACATGCTCTCTATAACTGAGTTATATATTCTTAGCTTAATCATCTGTTTTTATTTATTTATTTAAATTTAATTATTTTGTTTTATTTTATGTGCATGGGTGTATTGTCTGCATATTTATCTGTACTACTTGTGTGCCTTGTGCTCATAGAGGCCAGGATAGGGCATTGAATTCTCCAGAACTGGAGTCACGGATGGTTGTGAGCCACAGTGCAGTTGCTAAGAATTGTATGTGGGTCCTCTGGAAGATCATCCAGTGCTTTAGTTGCTGAACCATCTCTTCAGCCTGCCTCCTATTTTTGTATTTATATTGGTCTTACTGTATAGCTCAGGATAGTCTTCTCTTAATCCTCCAGCTTCTGTCTCCTCAGTGCCAGGATTACCAGTGCTAGTATACATGCCTGTTTCACCCTTGACCTCTCTTCAGAATCAATCCAATGAATCTCTTCCCCCACCACCTAACTCCCATGTTTTTGAGACAGACTTCTGTAATCCAGGCTGACCTCAAACTTCTGCTCCTTCTATTTCCATCTCAGCACTATGCCCAGCTTAAGCATTTCTCTTTCTCTCCCTCTTTAAAGACAGGGTCTCACTTTGTAGCACTGGCTAACCTGGAACTCACTAAGTAGACCAGGCTAGCCTCAATCTCAGAGAGGTCCACCTGCCTCTGCTTCCACTAAACTAAGCATCTCCTTTTTTAAATGGGTAGATTTACAGATTCATTTTTACTTTACATTTTCTTTGCTCCTATTCTTTAAAAAATGGTGTGTGTTTGTGCGTGCGCACACATGCCTGCACTTAACATGATGGGCATGTTTGCTATAGTGTGTGTGGTAGTTAGAGGACAATTTTAAGACGTTGTTCTCCTTCAACCACAAGATCTGTGGTCAAGCTCAGGTTCATGCTCCCTTCCCCCAACCGTTAATAAGCAAAACCAAAAAGATTATTTTTTTTTTTTTTAAAGATTTATTATGTATACAGTGTTCTGTCTGCAGGTATATCTGCAGGCCAGAAGAGGGCCCCAGATTTCATTATGGATGGTTGTGAGCCACCATGTGGTTGCTGGGAATTGAACTCATGACCTCTGGAAGAGCAGCCAGTGCTCTTAACCGCTGAGCCATCTCTCCAGCCCAAGATTATGTTTTTTAAAGGGGGGGGGGATTTAGTATATATAGGGAAGAATAATAAAAGGAAGTGTATTACTCATTTGAGCTGTAAATTTTTTGTTTGGGCAAAGATTTAAGTTGTCAAGCTTGTTTTTGTTTTTTTTTTTAATTAAAAGATCTATTTATTTTTGGCCTTACGTCTTGGTGCACATCTTTAATTCCAGCATTTGGGAAACAGAGGCAGGTGGTTATCTGTGAGTTTGAGGCCAACCTGGTTTACATAGTGAGTTTAAGGACAGCCAGAGAACTGCATAGTGAGACCCTATCTCAAATTAAAAAAAAATGGTTTTATGTATATGAATCTTTTGCCCGCATGTATGGATGCCTGTAGAGGCCAGAAGATGGTGTTGGATCCTCCTAAACTGGAGTTAAATTTTGTGAGTTGCTAGGGGGGTGCTAGTAACCAAACCCAGGGCTTCTGCAAGAATGAATGACAAGTACTCTTAGATGTTGAGCCATTTCTCCAGCCCCAAAGACTGGTTCTTTAGTGTAACTCTTGGTCACATTGAGAATAAAGACTTGCTAACTTTAGTCACATGTATGTCCTCTCTTCCCAGTAACTTTATGTGGAGAACATTGTCGAGTTGAAATATTTGTTTACATTTGATGAGTATTACGTTAATCAGATTAAGACTGGGGTTGTAGCTCAGTTGGTAAAGTATTGTCTAGCATTTCCCCAGTAGCACAGAAACTGAACATAGTGGTCCATACTGGTAGTTCGAGCAGCACACAGGAGGTAGAGAACAGGATCAGAAGTTCCACATCATCCTCAGGTACATGTTGAGTTCAAAGCCAGCCTGGGCTATGAAAAAAAAAAATTGTAGAATATATGTCATTCAGCGTTTACATACATATATTTGTTTGTTTGTTTATAGTTTTTGAGGCAAGGTTTCTTCTCTGTGTAGTTCTGGCTGTCCTGGAACTTGCTCTAGGCTGAATTTATACTCACAGAGATATGCCTGCCTCTGCCTCCTGAGTGCTGGGATTAAATGCATGTGCCACTGTTGCCCAGCTACTCTTAATTATTATTATTATTATTTATTTATTTTGTTGTTTTTTTTTTTTTTGAGACAGGGTTTCTCTTTGTAGTCCTGGCTGTAGACCAGGCTGGCCTTGAATTCACCGAGATCTGCCTGCCTCTGCATGCAGAGTGTTGGGATTAAAGGCTTGTACCACTATGCCCAGCTTTGTTAATAGTCTTCTTTGTTAATTTCATACTTTTTTTTTGAGACAGGGCTCACCATTTGTTTCTGACTGATCTGGAGGAATTCTTTGTTGAGGTCAGGTTGGCTTAGAGCTCTGGTCCTGCCTCCCCCACTCCCACTCAAGGATTGGTATTAAAGGTGTGTGGCCCCATGTCTGTATTTGATGTTTATTCCATGTATTCCTTTAAGTCCTCCCAGATCCACCCCTACTTTCCTGCTTCTGCCAACTTCATGGCTTTGTTTTTTTTCTGTTTTGTTTTTTTTTATATAACCCATCAAGTCTAATTTGTGTTGTCCATATATTCCCAAGTGTGGGCTATTATATTCTTAAAACAAAATGAAAGAAAACATATTTTTGTGCCAATTCTAGTCATTTTTGGTAAAGGTAATATAAGTGTTTTTGTATTATATTAGTTGTAAATATAAAATTAGATAATAATTATTCTAAGTCTCAAAATAATTGAGTTTGTAATTTCTTTAGTATGCTTTGATTTTTTTAATAGCAGGCTATTAAAAATGAAACGTCATTGTATCTGGCAAAATATTTTACATGTTTGATTTCTAGAAAGATACTATTCCCCATCTTGTATC
Source organism: Lophiomys imhausi (assembly GCA_907164525.1). Classification (NCBI taxonomy): domain Eukaryota; kingdom Metazoa; phylum Chordata; class Mammalia; order Rodentia; family Muridae; genus Lophiomys; species Lophiomys imhausi. The sequence continues at coordinate 64,108 of CAJQZJ010033157.1, forward strand.
ATCCTTTCTTTTGCTTAAAAAAATTATAGCTAGGTATGATACCCTAATTCTTAAAAACCAGCTTGTGGGAAGCAGGGGCAGGTGGAACTCTGTAAGTTCAAAGCCAGCCTGATGTACAAATTCCAGGCAGCCAGGTCTATGTGGAGAAAGTCTGTCTTCAAAAATCAAAAGTAAAAACAAACACAAAATATGGCTGGGGGTGGCGGCACACGCCTTTAATCCCAGCACTCGGGAGGCAGAGGCAAGTGGATCTCTGTGAGTTGGAAGACAGCCTGATCTACAAATGGAGTCCAGGACAGCCAGGGCTACACAGAGAAACCCTGTCTTGAGAAAAAAAAATAACCAAAAATATTTATTTACTTATTGTGTGTGGTGGTCAGAAGTAAATGTGCATGCCAAAGCTCATGTGTACAAGTTAGAGGACAACTTTTGAACTCAAGTTGTTAAAACTTTAAAAACTTGGTTTTGGTAGTTGTATTAGTAAAATTTGTGCAGTTGTACCTTACAAAATATTATGCCCTCTTTCTGTGTATCTCTACTAAGAAAAGAATATCAGGTCCATTACAATTTTAAAAATGGGGAAAGCAGTTCAATAAATTATACAATCATGAGTGGACTGTTAGTTACCCTATTATTTACAATAGTAGGACTAAGGCTCAAGGAGCATATAAAGGATGGAAAGACTGTAAGAGTCTGATGCATTTGAGAGGCAATTGTACAACACTTCTGGACATGGCAAGACTATTGTTCTCTCTCCTTTCTTTATATATTTATTAGTTTTTTTGTTTGTTTGTTTTTTGAGACAGGGTTTCTCTGTGTAGCCCTGGCTATACAACCAGGCTCGAACTCAGAGTTCTGCCTGTCTCTGCCTCCCAAGTGCTGGGATTAAAGGTGTGCATCACAACTGATTGGCCTGTATTCTTTTTAAAATTAATTTTTAATTAAAAATTTTTGTGTGTGTGTGTGTGTGTGCGCGTGGCACAAATAATTCCGTGCCAGAAGAGGGCATCAGATCCCTTGAAGCTGGAGTTTCAAGCAGTTAGGTACTGTCTGAAGTAGGTGCTGGGAACTATTGAGTGTCTCTCTAGCCCCATGCAGCTGAACTCTTGGACTCCCAGCACTTTCTCACCCTCTGTAGAAGATTGGGCCTGTCACCACCGTGTCATGGGAAGGAGAGGGGTTCATGGGCCCTTCTACTTCCTGAAGATTTATATGCAGTCAGTGGTTGGTTGGGGAGGGAAGAGACATGTTTGTTCGTCAGTTGTGTGACCACTGGTAAGATGCCTGTGCTCTGTACACGTTCTTGTGTGTTCCAACGAGCAAACCTAATGAAACTCAGTTGGTCACAGACACACATGGCATGAAAAGAAGTAGGGCAAGTTTGGGAAGAAGGGGCTTAGTAGGAGTGAGGGGAAGAAGAGAGGATAAAGTTGTGAATATGATTACAATATGTTATGTACATGTGTGAAAATGTCATGATGAGACCCATTATTATGTCTAATATATTCTAATAAACAGAATGAGAGATGTCCTGTAAAAGAACTAAATCAGTATGTCAGATTTTACATGTATTTTGATTGAATAAATGCACATTAAAACAACTAAGAAAATAGTTTTCTGATTACTTTATAATTTTTTTTTTTTAAAGATTTATTTATTATGTATACAGTGTTCTGTCTGCAGGTATATCTGCAGGCCAGAAGAGGGCACCAGATTTCATTATGGATGGTTGTGAGCCACCATGTGGTTGCTGGGAATTGAACTCATGACCTCTGGAAGAGCAGCCAGTGCTCTTAACCGCTGAGCCATCTCTCCAGCCCTACTTTATAATTTTATAGTAATTGAATAACTTAAAGACATTTGCTACACTAAATGGTTTTTTTGTTTTGTTTTTCCAGACAGTGTTTCTCTGTGTATCCCTGGCTGTCCTGGACTCACTTTGTAGACCAGGCTAACCTTGAACTTACAGAGATCCACCTGCCTCTGCCTCCCTAGTGCTGGGATTAAAGGCGTGTACCACCACACCCAACTGTGCTACACTAAAATTTAACCTCTTTCAAATATGTCTTATGTATCCTTACATGATTTTATAGTATAATATTTGTGTGCATGTGCACACAAGCAGAGGGTAGAGGTTGATGTGGGGTGTGTTCTTCTGTCCTTCCTTAGCTGAGATAGGGTTTCTTACTGAACATGGAATTCACTGACTAGTTAGATTTTCTGACTAGCCACACCGTTGAGATCTTCCTGTCTGTCTCCCAGAGTTGAGGGACACACACCCACACCCACACACCCCACATACTAACCCCCTCCCAGCCCACACCCAAGCCTGACTTTCTATTGGGGTCTGGGGATCTGAACTCAGGCTTGTGCCCCAGACATTTAACCTGCTGTCTCCTGAGCCATCCCCACAGGTCTGTTTAATTAATTAATTAATTTTGAGGCTGGGTCTCTGTGTAACCCTGAGTTGAACTCTCAGAGATCCATATGCCTCTGTCACCAGGCATGGACCCCTGACTGTCTCGGATCCGACCTGGGTGCTCATGTCAGGTTTAAAAATATTTTGCTAGGGCTGATTTACAGCCATCCTGGAGGCAGAGGCAGGTGGTTCTCTGCAAGTTCAAAACCAAACCTAGCAAAATATTTTTGAACTTGGCACTAGTAAACATACTGTAGAAGTTTGATTCTAAGTCATGATACTGACTTAATAGTGGTTTTAACCTAGTTTCCCCCTCCCCTTCAATACAAGGTTTCTCTGTGTAATAGTCCCAGCTGTCCTGGACTCGATTTGTAGACCAGGCTGGTCTTGAACTCACAGAGATCCGCCTGCCTCTGCCTACCAAGTGCTGTGTTAACCTAGTTTTTAAGGTTCTATGAATAGATAACTTTACAATTATTTTTTTAAATATTTACTATCTTTCTCCCTTAAAAGGCAAGATTGCACCCTAGCCCTGGTTGGATTGGCATTTATAGTGTAGCCTAGGTTGGTTGCACCATTGTAGCCAGTTCTTTGGTATGAGCCTCCTCAGTGCTGGAATTATGTAAAGGCATTTCCTAGCCTGCCTGACTTTTTTGTTGTATTTTATTTATTGTTGGTATTATTTTGAAATCTCTTCACCCACATAAATTTGAGTAGGTTTTAATTTTAATATATATAAAGTATAATAGATACATTTTAGTATATGTATATTTACTTATATATAAATATCTAAAAATTTTAGATCTTAGAACTGTTAGAACTTGGAGTTCTTGGGTAGCCTAGACTGGTTGCCCAGTGAGCACCAGGAATGCACCTTTGTCCACTCCAGTGCTGGCGTTATAGGTATGCGCTGTGTTGCTTGGCTTTTACATGGGTTTACAGATAGTGTGCTGTGTTGCTGACTTTTACATGGGGTTACAGATATGCACTCTACTGCTGGCTTTCACATGGGGTTACAGATAATGTACTGTATTGCTGGCTTTTCCATGGGGGCTGGAGATCTTAATTCAGTTCCTCATGTTTCCCCAGCACACACTATATGAGCTATCTCCTCAATTCCTTAGCTTCTATTTTATTTTTCTGAGACAGGGTCTCATTATGTAGCCGTGGCGGGCCTGGGACTTACTCTGTAGACTAGGCTGGTGTTGAACCCACAGAGCTCTACCTGCTTCTGCCTCATGACTACTGGGATTAAAGGTGTGGGTCACCAAGCTTGGCTCATAGCTTCTAACTTTTGTATATGTGTATTTGTGTGGGAGTGTAAATTCTAGTAATCTAGAAAGTGGCCCATGAAAGGGGTAAAGGTTCTAAGGGAGTGGAGTGAAGTGGGTAATAGAACACATGTGGTATGAGGAGGAATAGTGGGGGTGAAAGGGTTTAAGTGGGGCAGAGGAGGGGGTGGGAGAGAATATCAGACAAATAAGTATGAATAAAGGGCTGTAAAGAAATTTACTACTTTGCAAACTAATTTAGAAAAAACACAGTTTTGTAAATGTTACTTTTTTTTTTTTGGTTTTTCGAGACAGGGTTTCTCTGTTTAACAGCTCTGGCTGTCCTGGACTCGCTTTGTAGACCAGGCTGGCCTCGAACTCGCAAAGATCCGCCTGCCTCTGCCTCCCAAGTGCTGGGATTAAAGGCGTGCGCCACCACCACCCGGCGTAAATGTTACTATTATTACAAGGTTTGTGGCGATACTTTTGGGACAAAACTGGGAAGTAGAACAACTATGCATGTACTTGGCTTTGTGTTAAGGGAATTGTTCATAAACCAAACCTTTAGCTACCTATTTTAGAAACAGTCCATTGGTAGACATTAATGAAAACAATCTTTTGAACTGAAACTTTATGAACTGATTCTTTTTCCTTGAGACGGGGTCTCATTATGTATCTTGGGCTGTCCTGGATCTCACTGTGTAGACCAGGCTGACCTCAAAATCACAGAAAAACACCTGCTTCCATCTCCTGATTGCTGGGTTTAAAGGTGTGTGGCACTATGCCCAGCTTATGAGCTAAATTTTGATTTCTAATTTTAAGCTTACTTCAAGTATTAGGTAAACCTTATCTTCAGCCAATCAGTATTTCTTTTTTTAAAAATTCATTTATTTTGCATATATATGAGAGCTTTTACCTGCATGTACCCCTGCATGCCAGAAGAGGGCATCAGATTTCATTAAAGATGGTTGTGAGCCACCATATGGTTGCTGGGAATTGAACTCTGGACTTCTGGAAGAGCAGACAGTGCTCTTAACCGCTGAGTCATCTCTCCAGCCCCCCAATCAGTATTTCTACTTCTGATGTTTATCTTACAGCTTAAGAGAAATCTAGGAAATTACCTGTTCTAGTAGGAATAATCCCCTGTTTAGACTGATTTAGACTGGTAGGGTGATTTCCAGCACCTTTGAAATATCCAGCAGGCCATTTTCTGTTCCAGAAGTTGGAGTGTTTTGCTAAGTCAAATCAGGCTTGTTATTTAACACGGAGATTGTGTATAGTCAACACATTCTCTAGATGCCTTCTTCATAATACTGCTGGAAAATACCCAAGACTTTAGTATTTTCAAATACAATGCTTTATAGGCACCTCAGATAATAAGCTTCATTTATGAAGCTTTTATATGTGTGGTTCAATTTTGTGCAAATGTTTGTGTAAAGTGGTTCAGCGTAATTTACTAGATAGAGTTTAGTAGTCAAGTGAACATATGAAATAGTGCAGGTATTTTAAATTGTGACAATTAATGATTGAAAGATGGAACATCAACAGCTTATTTCCTAGTGTGTCTTGCCTCCTATATCAAAGAAGACACGTTTTTGTCATTTATACTTATGTGTAGAGTAATGACAGACTGACTAGGCATTGCTTTGACAGAAAATTCCATACTATGCAATTCCATTCTCCAAGTTCTACTTCCAGTACAGACTCCTGAAGAAAGAAATGTCAGGTCTTCCAGTCGTGCAGTCCTGGCTACTTGGGGAGGCAGAGGCAGGAGGATCACAAATTTAAGGCCTGATTTTGCTTCAGAACAGCAGATTCAAGGTCTGCTTGGGTGAGACCCCATTTCAAAGTAAAAAACAAAAAACAAAAAACAACAAACCACATGCTAGGAATATAGCTTATTGGGAGAGGCTTGCCTAACAAGTTTGAGAACTTGAATTCAGTTACCAGAAGTATGAAAAGAGAGGGAAGAAAAAAAGCCTTTTATATTGTAAAACATTTATTGAATCACATAATGAAATTCTGGCTTTAGACTACTGATTAATCAAATAATGTAATCAAAAGCTCTAAAAACTTAACCTAATGTTCTTTACTTTTAAATAAAGACATTCGTACTTATTACTTAGGAATACTTTTTATTTCATTATTTTTTAAAAGTCCAAAATAGGCCAGCAAGATAGGTGTGGTAGCCCTTAATCCATCACTTGGCAGGCTATTTGGTGCATTTAATTTGAGTCCAGCCTGGGCTATATAGTGGAGAGTGTCTCAGAAAGCAGAAATAAAACAAAGACTGGCCAGTGATCCCAGGGACTTGAGTGATATTTGGGGATTTTATGTGCTTTACAGTTCAGTCATAGTGAGTGACCTGAACAGAAAAGAAGTAATTGCTTAGTTACAAGAATTTTACAGATTTCCTGTCTCTTTCATCTGGAATCTTCAGATATTAACATTCATTGTTCCCCTTTAAAAGCAATTAAAATATTTACATGTTTTATTTTATACATTTATATGTGTGTGTGTATACATATCTTGTGTGCAGTACCCAGGGAGTCCTGAAGAGGGCATCAGATCTCCTGGAACTGGAGTTGCAGATGGTTGTGAGCAACCATGTGGGTGGTGGGAACCAAACTGGGGTGTTAAGCAAGAACAAGTAGGTACTCTTACCTGCTGAGCCATCTCTCCAGCTGCAGCGCCATGTCACTTTGTATTAGGGACTTGAACATCTACTGGAATTGTCTCCTTGGTATTCTGCACCTGGCTCCTTTGGATCTTGAGGATGTTAGAGCTTTGTTTCAGTTAGAGTAGACGGTACTTTATAATAAATGATGTACGATCTGCAACAACATCATCGATTTTTGGTTCATTCTATTCTTATTCTTAAAAATATTTACATGTTTTATTTTATACGTGTATGTGTGTAACACCTGTGTAGGTTGGGAATGCACCTGGAAAACTGCTCTGTGGAGTGTGTTCGCTTTGGCTTTGCTGTCTAAGTCAACTGCACTTTTTACCAGCAGTTACAAATACTCTTGTTCTCTTTGGGTACTCTTCTGCTGCTTTTTGGGAGTCAGATGGCTATAAAATGGCATTTGACTGTGAGTTTTATGTTTTCCTTATTATCAGTGAGGTTGAATTTTTTTCTAAAAAGTCTTTTGGCTTGCATTTCCTTTCTGTGACTTACCTATTATATATCATTTGCTCATTTTTCTTTGTTATTATTATTTTGTTTTGTTTTGTTTTGTTTTTTTTGAGATAAGGTTTTTCTGTGTAACAGCCCTGGCTGTTCTGGACTTGATCCATAGACCAGGCTGGCCTCGAACTCACAGAGACCTGTCTGCCTCTGCCTCTCAAGTGCTGGGATTAAAAGCGTGTGCCACCACATCTAGCCCTGTTTTCTCATTTTTTTTTTTTTATTGAATTTTGCCAACTACAGTAATGTATATTGTAAAGTAATGTGTATTGTAAATATTTTCTCTGTGTTGATGGCTTATTTTATTTTTCGTATTGTTGGCTGAATTAAAGTTGTAATTTTAATAAAATTACATTAAAAAGTAAATATTTTTAGAACTTTCTCTTTTTAAATTTCTTTCTTTAAAAAGTTTTTATGTGCATTGGTGTTTTACGTGCATGTATGTCTGTGTGAGGGTGTCAGATCTTGGAATTACAGACAGCTAGCTATGAGCTGCCATGTGGGTGCTGGGAATTGAACCATATATTATGGCTTATAACATATGAACCTCCTCTTCATATCTTATAAGCCATCCTGAGCTACATGGTGAGATTCTGTTTCAAAACCCAGACAGGGAGAATGGCACACCTGAGCCCTCCCAAATGAAACTGGTCTTCCTCTGGAAGAATAGTCAGCGCTCTTAACCACTGAGTCATCTCTCCACCCCCCCCCCCCAAGTAAATTTTAATAAAGTAAAAATATGTCTTATTTTGGAGTTTGGAACAGGAGTTTTCATATAGCCTAGGCTAGCATGGATGGAACTAGCTAGATAGCCAAGAATGACCCTAATTCTCTATTTTGCTGCTTATATCTGGAAAGCTCCAGGACTTAAACATGTACTACACACCCAGCTGAATAAAGTCAAACTTGTCTGCTCACAGTGTATTCCTTTTTTTCTTCATAGTATGTATTTTTTGTATCTTTGGTTTTTCTTTTAAAGGTTGATTAACTTGTTAAAAATATAGCATGCATTTTAAACTCAAAGGGATAAAAATAAAAATGTACGTCTGTGTGGGCACTTATGTTTACCTAAAGTGTTGAGACATTTAGAAACTCAGATTTCTTTTGACTTTAGTCTTTGGAATAGAAAGGTGGGAGCATATATGATTAGTATTAGTCCTCTTGAAGGAAATTCTGTCCTTTAATTGAGGAATAATTTGAGCACATGAGTGAAATATAATGAAAGACAAATGCAGCAGTGTAAACATCTCATGCTGAACCACAGATGTGCATTTTAGGAGTACATTTGGGGAATCACTAGCTAGAGGCATCTAGACTCTCCTCCCCTCATGAAGAACCTCCTCTTCATATGTTATAAGCCATCTTGAGCTACATGGTGAGATTGTGTCTCAAAACCCAGACAGGGAGAATTGCATACCTGAGCCCTCCAAAACGAAAAACCAAACTAACCAAAATAACAAAACATGCTGTAACTCCCTAACTTCCTTGTATTTGTTTTGTTCTTTTCTTTTTTGGATGGTATGGGGTGAGGTGGATCACTACACTGCACTGAAATAGTTGACTAGTTCTGACTGTAGAAAACACAAAGTAATTATAGCACAGTGGGGCAAGTAACTTTTTATTATAGGTTTGAATGTGTCTCCTGTATCCCAGTGTGGCAGAGGGTGACCATGAACTCTTAAGTCTCCTGTCTCCACTTTCTTAAGTGCTGAGATTATGGGCATATGCTGCCACCACACCAATATTTTTTATGCTACCTTGATTATTTGAAAAATATTACACAAAATTATGAATTTAAAAATGAAAGCAAAATTAGGTAGTCTTCAATAAAATAATGATATAGGAAACAACAGCAGTTTCTATAGATTTTATGGTCATAAATGAAAGTTTAGGAATTTAAAACTCTTTAAAAATGCTAGAACATTTTTGTTTTTCATAGCCTTGGTTAACTAGTCTGGATGCTGCCATGTAGTCCTTGCTTGCCTCAATAGATCTGCCTGCTTCTGTTTTTCAAGTACGGATACAGCCACTGTGCCCAGCTTATAATATTTTTTGTAACATTTATTGTGTGTGTGTGTGTGTGTGTGTGTGTGTGCGCGCGCGCGCGCGCTGGGGACATGCTTGTGAGGTCAGAAGACACACAGTCCTGGGAATTGAACCTTAGTCATCATCATGTAACTCAGATAACTATGCCAAACCTTGTGGCTTCAGATAAGTGAGGTGGTGGTAGAATTAGACTAACATTAAAACATTTTCATAACCACTGTGTTGTAGATACAACACTGATAGTCTCTGAAACTGACTGGGTTTATTAGGCCCTTTCCTGCCAGAGTAATCAATAAAAGCTGAGAGCTCCTCTCAGACCAGGGAGTTGAACTGTAAAGAAGATTCTCAGACCATAGACCAGGTACCTGGAAGAAGCAGGAACCGGCTGAGTTGTCTGAAGAGGTTTAGACTGAGGCACTCTCCAGCCTGCTGAGCTGCTTCCAGGCCGTGCAGTGTGCTCCAGGTTCCCAGCTTTGTGAGCTGTCACCCATGCTGGGGTGGGCTTTGGTGATGCAGCTCTCTTTGAGCCATTTCTGCTCCTGTAAGTGACCCCTCACCCATAACCCTGTAAGTGACCCCAATAAAACTCATTGGTTCACCAAGTTGGACTTTGTTGGTATCTGTTCTTTAGTCTGTTGTGGGCTCCCTGTCTGGGGTGAGTAGATGTGTGGATAGTGTCTCTTTGGGAAAAATTTTGTCACACAACAGTCATTCACCTCATAAGGCAACTTTAACTGCATGTTTAATTTCCTGTTCTAGCCTCTCTTTCTTTAAAGTGGCACTTTCATTTCATTTCACATTCATACCTTTTTGAAAGTATCAGTGAACCCATATCTACTTATTTTAATGTGTTTGGAAGAGTTGGTAGGTGATTTCTTTCTTTTTTTTCTTTTTTGCTTTATTTATTTTTGGTTTTTCGGAACAAGGTTTCTCTGTGTAGCCTTGTTTCTCTGTTACAGCCCTGGTTTCGCTTTGTAGACCAGGCTGGCCTTGACTCGAAGAGATCCGCCTGTCTCTGCCTCTTGAGTGCTGGGATTAAAGGTGTGTAACATTACACTGACAATTACAACTCTGAACTGCCATGTGGGTGCTGGGATTTGAACCGGGGTCCTTTGGAAGGACAGCCAGAATGCTCTTAACAGCTAGGCCATCTCTCCAGCCCCTCTTTTTTGTTTTTGAGACAGGGTCTTTCTCTGTAGCTCTGGTTGTCCTGGAATTTGATATGTGGGCCAGGCTGGCCTTGAACTCACAGAGATCCATCTGCCTCTGCCTCCTGAGTGGAGTTGATGGTTCATTAAGATTAAAGATGCAAGCCTTTAATCCCAGCATTGTGGAGGAGCAGAGGTAGGCTGCTCTCTGTCAATTCAAGTCCAGCTTGGAATACATAGCAAACAACAACAAAATAACCCCAAAAAGTAGAAGCAACTCTAGTGTCCATCCATGGATGGGTGAATAAAATGTCATATATACATGCATGAAATACTATTTAATCTTACAAAGGAAGAAAATCCAGTTACATGTTAAGCATGGACAAACCTTGACATTATTCTAAATCATAAAAAGGCAAATATGAGTCCACTTAGGTATATTTTGAAGTCAGGTTCATGGAACAGAAAATAAATGGTGGTTGACAGAATCATGAGATGGGAAGATAGGGAAATACCGTTTTAAGGATCAGAGTTTCAATGGGAAAAGAAGGCTAGTGTTAGGAGGGAGGTGTAATCAATACAGCATTGGGAATGCATTTAATGCCACCAAATAGTAATTTAAAAATGGCTAAAATGGTAAGATATATATATATATATATACACACACACACACATACACACACACACACACACAAATACAGGTATATACACACACACACACAACTGTAGTTTTCAAGAAGGAAGAGATTTTAAAAATGGTAGTTTGGACAAGTGGAAAAAATTGAATGAGGAGACAGGGTTCAGATAGGATTTCAAGTTTACTATAGGATTAAAGGGGTAAAACCCATGCCTGTCCATTTTGGTCTGCCACCATAAATTTGTAAAGAACATAGGTTAATTGCTCATTCTTCTGTGGGCTGGGGAGGCCTTCATAAGAAAGGTACACCCAGATGCAGGGTTTGTTGAAGGCTTGCTCTCTGCTCCAAAGATAGCACTCAGCTGTTACTTCACATTGTGGAGGGGCAGTCAAAGGGAGCCCTCATGGCCTGAACAACCCAAAGCCCCTTTGTATTTTTGAGATAGAGTCTCACTCTGTAGCCCAGGCTGGACTTGAACTCATGGCAATCTCTCTGCCTCAGCCTCCCAGCTTCTAGGATTACACTTGGTAGGGAGGCCTTTCAATGTACATTTTTTTTTTCCAAGACAGGGTTTTTCTGTGTAGCTCTGGCTGTCCTGGTACTTGCTCTGTAGACCAGGCTGTCCTCTAACTAAGAGATCCCCTTGCTTCTGCCTCCTGTCCTGAGTGCTGGGGTTAAATGTGTGGGCCACCACACTTGGCTCAGTGTAGACATTCTGAGAGTCCCTAAACATTCAGAACAAAGTACCTGAAATGAGCTCTGGGTGTGGTTGTGCACACCTGGAGTGCTTCACTTGGGCCTAAGGCAGTTGGATTGTGGGTTTTAGGCCACTCACAGCAACAAAGAATCTTTAGTAGGCCTGAGAAACAAAAGCTTTAATGACTGCTGCATTAGGAAGCTTCACTATAGTCCTAAGTAACAGCTGTAGGTAGCCCTGCTGTCAAAGAGGTGGCATTTCAAAACCTCATCCCTAATTCTGCTGACAAGAACAAGGGGCAAAGACATGAGTAATATAGTTGCAGAGTGCAACATAACTTGTAACATAAACTATTATGTTACAAGGAAAAATAAAGAGGCGTAATGGACAAAAACTGTTTTGGATTCCATGGTGTTTATTAGCTGTTGGGTATACAGCAACTGGTACTAATAAGTGATTTTCACATTTGTCATTTTGGATCTATGGGTATAGATTATATAGGTGTTTTGAAAATTAGGAGTATCATAGAGTTTTCATCGAGTCTTTGGACAGCCTTACAAAAATGAGAATATATAAGTTTGGTATATCTAGAAAGAGTTCTCATTTTGATTTTATTTTGTTAAATTAGCTGGGGATTTAATCCCAGCACTAGAGAGGCAGAGACAGATAGGTCTGTTTGTTTGTTGCCAGCCTGATCTAAATAGGGAGCTCCATGTCTGCCACATTTACATAGTGAGAACCTGCCTTAAATGTGGTGAATTAGTGCAGCTGTGGAACTGCCTTGGGTAAAGGGGTAGGCTAGATGCTGGGGATCGATTTAAGGAAGCAGATGAACTTCCTTAAAGGTTTAAATCCCCAGAGTTTCAGTTTCCAATATTTTCTTACTGAGTGAATATCAAGTCTTGATCTGTCTGTGAAGTTTGTTTCTGACCTTATACTAGGGCAACTTAGTGCACGGGAAACTTTTGGAAGTGTTACCTCAGGTGTGGTGTATTTATTTCTTGGTTTTTTTTTTTTAACATCATAGTTTTGAGACCTTCGGTAAATTACTTTATCCCTTTCAACTTTGGTTTTCTTGTTTTAATTTTTGTCTATCATTTGTGTGTGCATACATGATGCATGTGAAAGTGTGTCCATGCTCTATGGCTCTCGTAGGGGTCAGAAGACAATTTTGTGGAGTTGGTTCTCTCCATCTAGCTCATGTAGGTTCTTTATTAAACATGCCTTTACTCACTGGACTTCAGTGATCTTAACAGAAAATTGGAAAGATACCAGTATCATTAAGCCAAGTATTATAAAGCGTTTAATGAACAATTGCATGCTTATTTGCCCATCGGTTGTAGCTTTTTCTAAAATTTTTCCTACTTTGTTATTTTTAATAGTGTAGATATTATATGCTGTGATAACTCATTATTTCTGATAAAAACAGTTGATAGCTGCGATTTGTTGAAATATGAGACAACACAGTTAATGGAGTACAGAGTTTAAAAGTGGGTTGAATAAAGGTAATTTTTGTGTGTCTGTGTGGTATATGTGCATGTGTGAGAGTGGACATGTGCAGGTCAGAGGAGGATGTGCGTGTCCTTGTGTATCACTCTTCTCCTTGGTTCTTGACATGGTTTCAGTTAGATTGGCTGGCCAGCAAGTCCCTGCCATTCTTTCTCTAGAGGACCAGCTTTCCACATGAGTGTTTGGATTGAACTCAGCTTCTCATGCTTGCGCTTAAGTGTTCTTACCCATCTCCTCAGCCTACTAAAAATATTTTGAAGTTAATAGAACCATCCAATCTTTATTAAACATCAACTTTATGTCCTAGACAGTTCCATTCAGATCTCGTGTGAAGGATATATTTGTGTAGTCACAGTCACAGTACAGTGATTCTAAAGGAGAAGAATGAGGGGTTCTGTATACCTCACACTATTGGAGGTTATGTGCTGAGTATGTGTGTCTCATGAGAACTTAAGCAAGAAAGTCAGATCCTAAAGGAGTTTGCAATGTGCTCAAGGATAGAGGCAAAGAAAGACATAACTAAAGACAGTATGTGGGACTTTTTGTGCAAGAAAGAACATGAACTATCAATGTAATGGTTTTGTCAAGTGGTGATTTTGACTTGTGTTACATGTTGTTGTATGATAGACTAAATAGTTTGAGAACTTTAATAGTTAAAGAACTGTAGTTAATATGTTTTGAGCTGTGGTACTGAGGATGTGTGTGTGTGTGTTTTAAATTTGTGTATATGGATTAGAAGTTGTTGGATTATATATTACATGAATTTTAAGTCCGTAAAATAAGATTATGGGAGAGAGAGAGTCAGCTGTGCCAGTAAGCTGTTAAATCCCCTCTGTGCCTGTTTTACACTGGAGTCAGGAACTATTTACAAAGCCATTGTGCACTTGATGGCTGTGTAGATGGAGTAAGAATAAATTCCATAGAAAGTCTTTTAACGTCTGGGAACTTAGGCAGCATGAAGGGAACTGGATAGAAAGCCATTAAGTTGTCTTTGTAGTGTAATGAATGCCCTTTAAGATCAAAGGATATATATTTGGCAAGTAGAATATAGGATCAGAGCTGTTCATGAAAAGGATGGCCCTTTTAAATTAATCCCTGTATGTGTATATATACTTAAAACATGCATAGTTGTTTCTTCCTGGTTAAAAACTGTGTTGGCTGGCTCATAATTGTGTGTGTGAAAGGTGTATTCATGTGAGAGTGTACACACAGTTCAGAGGAAGATGTCAGGCATCTCCTACCATACTCTGCTTTGTTCCTTTGAGGCTAAATACGGAGTTCCCATTTTTCAGCAAGGCCAGAAACCAGCAAGCCCCAACAGTCCTCCTGCCTCAGTTCTCAGACTGGAGTTCTGGGTGTGCATGGTGTGCATGGAACCATATCCACTTGTCCGTGGGCACTGGGCTCTGACCTCCAGTCCGCCGACTGCCGAACTGCCTCTCTAGCTGCTGCTTCATAGGTTATATTTTGGTGAGAGAATACTTTTGCCACATGTGTGCCATTTGTTTAAGGAGCTGTACTTTTCCTGTCATGGGGAAAATGGTACAGTTTTCACTGCATAGCCAGGCCATTATAGATGTTCAGTAAGTATTTCCCCCAAATAACTGAAATCCTGAAGAACTAACATGGAGAAACTGAAGATCTTATCTCCTCCCGGGGAAAAAATCTTAATAGAATTTTAAATTATTATTATTGTTGTTTTAGCCTATTATGAATTTGACCCTAAAAGTTTTCTTCCTACAGTTTAAAGTTGAAAACACTTTTTCTTTTTGTGTGGTTAACGTTTCCTTTCTTCTTTTCTAGGTATGGCCTCACAGGTCTTGGTCTACCCACCATATGTTTATCAAACTCAGTCAAGTGCCTTTTGTAGTGTGAAGAGACTCAGAGTAGAGCCGAGCTGTTGTGTTTTCCAGGAAAGAAGCTATCCACAGACCTATGTGAATGGTAGACACTTTGGAAATTCTTATCCTTCCGCGAAGGGTAGTGGTTTTCAGACAAAGATACCATTTACTAAACCGCGAGGACACAGCTTTTCACTGCAGGCAGGTGCCGTTGTTGTCAGAGACACCGCCGGTGCTACGAAGGTCATAGCAACTCAGGCGCAGCAAGCTGGAGTGGGAGCGCCTCGGACTGTGGTGTGGCGAAACAGGTTACATTTCCTAGAAGGTCCTCAGCGATGTGGATTGAAGCGCAAGAGTGAGGAGTTGGATAACCACAGCAGCGCGATGCAGATTGTCGATGAACTGTCCATAATTCCTGCAATGTTGCAAACCAACATGGGAAATCCAGTGACAGTTGTGACAACGACCACAGGGTCAAAACAGAACTGTACCAGTGGAGAAGGCGATTACCAGTTAGTGCAGCACGAAGTCTTATGCTCTATCAAAAACACGTATGAAGTCCTTGATTTTCTTGGCCGTGGCACTTTTGGCCAGGTTGTTAAATGCTGGAAGAGAGGGACAAATGAAATCGTAGCCATCAAAATTTTGAAGAATCATCCTTCGTACGCCCGTCAAGGGCAGATAGAAGTGAGCATCTTAGCAAGGCTCAGCACTGAGAATGCTGATGAGTATAACTTTGTGCGAGCCTATGAGTGCTTCCAGCACCGCAGCCATACCTGCCTAGTCTTCGAGATGCTGGAGCAGAACCTGTACGACTTTCTGAAGCAGAATAAGTTCAGCCCCCTGCCCCTGAAGGTGATCCGGCCGGTTCTCCAGCAAGTGGCCACTGCACTGAAGAAGTTAAAAAGTCTTGGTTTAATTCATGCTGACCTCAAGCCAGAGAATATTATGTTGGTGGACCCTGTCCGACAGCCGTACAGGGTTAAGGTTATAGACTTTGGGTCGGCCAGTCATGTATCAAAGACTGTCTGCTCAACCTACCTACAGTCTCGGTACTACAGGTAGGCCACACATACTTTTTGGCTATTTAACAGATACTGAGTTTCTGCTAAGCGAAATTTGATAATGTGTATGTGGTGAGAGACAGCTGCTTCGGTTAAAAAAGGAAATCAATTAGATCTATTTAGGTTTGAAGTTTTAAAAGACATGAAAAGTCAAGGCATAAAATTGCTTTAAGGACAATAGAAACCTCCACTAGCTCCATGCTAAAGACACCTGGTTTTTGTTTTTTTGAGAAAGGTTTCTCTGTGTAGCCCTGGCTGTCCTGGAACTCACTTTGTAGACCAGGCTGGCCTAGAACTCAAGAGATCCACCTGCCTCTGTCTTCCAAGTGCTGGGATTAAAGGCATGAGCCACCACACCCGGCGATATCTGGTTATTTTTATTATTAATAGAAGATAGGAAAGAATGATGCACAAATAATATGAAAAGCTCAAGTCTTTTAAATGTTGAAAAATGTTCTTAGATGTAGTTTCTGTATATTTCTTGGAGCATTTCAGTGCTTTGGAGAAATAATTTTTAATTTTTTGCTTTTGCTTTTTTTCGAGACAAGCTTTCTCTGTGTAATAGCCCTAGCTGTCCTGGACTCGCTTTGTAGACCAACCTGGCATTGAACTCACCTGTCTCTGCCTCCCAAGTGCTGGGATTTAAGGCATGTGCCCGGCTGTAATTTTTAATTTGTAAAGTTTTGCCTTTTACATTTATTTGTTTGTTTATTTAGTGTGTGTGTTTGTGTATGTATGTATGTGTACTTGCCATGGTGCACATGTGGAAGTCTGAGGACAACTTGTGGGAGTGAGTCTGGTCTCTTCCCTCTACCATGTGGGTCCCTGGGAGTGAACCCGGTCATCAGGCTTGATGGTAGATGCCTTTACCTACTGGGCCATCTCGCTGGTCCTGGAGAAATAATTTAATAAAGACATACTCTCATATAACAACATTTAGAAAAATTTGGAATTCAGTCTAATTAATGACTTTAAGATTCACATGTATTTATATAGGTACAATGAATTTTTCTGTTTATATGCTGTGAGTAATGTCATCTTAGTATTGGTGCTGTGTGTGGAAAAAATTGAAGACAAAAATAATTTCTACATAGCTACTGACAGAGATCTGCAGTGTCAAGATTTAGTGTAATGCTAGCCTGAAATACTGCAGTTTCAGAGGGTAGCTAATGCTCAGTAAGGTTCAAAATAGCAAAAGTTCCTTTCTGAGCATGAAAATGTCTTTGATTTCATAGTTTGAATTCCCAATTCATAAATTGGAGATTGAGCTGTTTACATTTCAGCATGAACACTGAAATGTGCCATGCTCTCCAGCACAGTGGGGACAAATATTGGAGCAGTACTGGCAGCAGGAGTGGTTGTTCACAAGTTACTAAATAGATGGAAATGCAGTTTATGGTCAGAGGTTGCTACAACATGAGGGTTATCAACTTTGATCCAAAACAATGGGTAATTTAGTACATGAAGATCACAGAACCAGTCAACCTAGACTCCTAGAGACTTACAGAGACTGAAACACTAACCAGAAAAAGAAGAAAAAGATTAGACGAGACCTAGACTCCTCTATACAAATAGATGATAGGCAACTTGGTCTTCCTACAGATTCCTTAGCAAATAGTGGGGGCTAGTCTCAGTGATGGACTTTGTTACCTGTTAGTGAGACACTTTACCCTAGCTGAGCTGCCATGTTGGGCCCCAGAGCAAGAGGGGCCATTAGCCTTCATTTGACTGATGAAATGAGGGTGGTTGATATGTGGGGGCTCCCTCACCTGAGGTGAAGGTTAGAAGGAAGAGGGGATAGAGGGTGGAAGGGTTGGCCTGGGAGGGGAGGAGGGAGGGGGCTATGATCAAGATGTAATTTGAATTAATAAGTTTTTAAAAGGGGGGGTAGTTGTTTTAGGTGTCAACATCTGCCTTTGTGCTACTTCTGGTTTTCCTGACTAGTCTTCTGTAAACATGCTGTGATACCTTGCACAAATAAGAAGTCAGTCAGTCAACTTCTAAAAACCAACTCTGTGTGCCTTGTTACTAGTAGGTTACCAGAAGGAATCCCATGTTCATGTAATTTAATCATAATTAAGTTTATTGACATAAGTATTAGGAATTAAAAATGTAGTCTGATTTACCCTTAGTATATTTTGGGTTGCATTATTTCTAGTATTAGAGTGTTTGATACCATTCGTAAAACTATTTAGATGTGGAATTTGGAGGCAGAAGTAGGTGGGTCTCCCTGAGTTAGAGGCCAGCCAGGGCTACACAGTGAGACCCTATCTCAAAACACACACGCATGCACATGCACACATACACAAAACAAAAACAAAGACCAAACCCAAAATGGCAATAAAAACACATTTTCAATAGCAAAAGGGTGTTTTGCTCTGTTGCAGTAGGGTAGCAGATCTTACTTAATTTCATATTAGATTTTCTTGATCCTCTGTCCTCCTAATTACTCTTTTCTTTCTTTTTCTAGTTTATTGAAATGTAAGATGCAATTTTAACTAATTTTTTTCCCCTTGAAAAAAAAAGATTTTGAAGTCTTATTCAATTACATGAAAAGAATAGTGCTTCTCCTGACTCCCATCCTTACACGTCATAGACTGTGGGCTCAGACCTCTTAGCAGGTTATATATTATATAAACTCTAGCTCCAGCTTATTCGGGCCTATATTTAGTTTCCTTGTTAGTAAATTACTTCATTACATTTGGGTCCTGCATGATTTCCATGTCAGGTTCTGTGCTGTGTGATGTCTAGCCTCCTGTTCATGACTGAAATGTTTGGGATGAGAGTAAACAAGAGCAGAAACATTTTTATACGTGAGACTTTCTGCTGGTTTTTTGAATGTTTCAAAAATGTAAAGAGAACCCTTTAAAAAGCAATCTAAGGGCTGGAGAGATGGCTCAGCCGTTAAAGGCTAGGCTCACAACCAAAAAGCAATCTAAAATGCTGAATGTTTTATGACCCTGTTTTCTAGCATTAGGCCTTTGCATAAACATTAGCCTCTGTTGTTGAGAATGGAAGAAAATTCCAAATAATTGCTAAGTATAACTTCCATTCTGTCTATTTATAAATTCAGGTTAATATTTACCTGGCTTTCAGAAGCTGTACAGAGCTAAGATTAGTCACAGATTCTGTGTTTAGAGTTCAAAAGAATGAAGTTTGTATTTAATAAATAAAAGCTTATGTTTTGGATGATTCTGTTGTGATAATAGTTAAATTTTGAGTTGTTTAGGAATCAAGAGGTCGTTCTGGATCTAAGAAGATATTTTTAAAATTATGAGGCAAGTTAGTATGAAAGCTGAGTTAGATATAGAACTTTAAACACATGGAGATGGTTAGATAGTAGAATGTTAAAGTCAGGTGCCAAATACATATGGACTGGACATTGGGAATGTGTGCTAAGCCATATAACTCTCATAATTGTGTCCTATTTATTTCTGTTGTTTTGTATTGTATTTATAGTTATAAGAGAAAGTACCATTTGTTGGACTGAAAGGGAGAGCTGTTGGGGGGAAAAAAGAAATACCTTAAACAAAAAAAAAAAAGAAGGGAAGAGGATGGGGGGGTTGAGGGGGAGGAGGGTGGAAGGGTGGGACTGGAGGGGGGAGTAGGGAGGGGATTGTGACTGAGATGTAACTTGAAGAAATAAAAAATAAATTATTAAAAAAAAGACATTCAAATACAAAAAAAATACTGAAAATGGACTTGATGGTGGAATAGTTAGTAAATATTAAGGTAGATCAGTGAAAATGCAGTATAGTTCTTAATTAGGTACCATCCTAATATCTGGAATATTTTTACATGAAAATGGTAGCTAGCTATTACTTTATTTCAAATTTTGCACATTATTTTTTGAACCCTGCTGTTTCTGTCTTAGCTTATAACAAAGTTACTTAGAAATTGTTTTATACTTGATTTTTTTCACTCTTTTCAAAAGATACTGTGTGATTAGATGTAATACATAGACATTTTAAGGTAGGACAGTACAGGTATATCCTAGTTCCTGAATTCAGGGTTGATTTAGACATGGATTCACATGTTACCCGACTGAACTGTGCGACACAAATGTAGTAGGGATATCTTAAAATAGACAGAGGTAGTGGCCAGAGATTGCAGACTGCTATAGATGGTGAGGCTGTCTAGCTCCTGCAGTGATGGAAGCCAGAAGTACATGCTAAGGGCACTGATTTGCTCAGGGTCAGCGTGTTCTAAATTCAGCTGCCTGAGCATGGTTTCTGTCAGGAGCACGTGGGGCTTTTGAATGTGGAAAGATTTAGCAGTAGAAGGTGCTGGTTTATGAGGTGTGGTGGCAATATTCAGGTCATGATGTTCTTTTTTTTTTAAATATAGAATTTTAGCCTGTGGGTCTCAGCTATTTCAGAGCAGAAACAGGAAAGTGGGCTATAAAGTAACCTGCTTACCAGGATACGCACACACTTGCACACACACACTTGCACACACACACACACACACACACACACACACACACACACACACACA
>CAJQZJ010033157.1:84437-103091 GCA_907164525.1 Lophiomys imhausi
CACACACACACACACACACACACACACACACACACACACACACACAGTTTCAGATGTAGAGCCCCTTTACCTCTAAATGGTTCAGTGTACATTTTCTAGATACAGGGACATTTTTGGGCCAGCGAGATGGCTCAGTAGGTCCTTGACAGCCTGAATTCAAAACCCTGAACCCATGTAAAAGCATGCCCATCAACACATCCTTTGCACACAATAATAATAATTATAACAATAAAAATAGTAACAGCAACAATAATAACTTGTGTAACCTTATAATTTTCAAAATTAGTTAACTTCAGTATTTAGATTTAATAAACTTATTTTACCTATTTAAATTTGCTTTTGTGTTTGTGCATACATATGTGTGATACAGAATACATGGTCAGAGAACAACTTTCAGGAGTTAGTTATTGCCTTCTACTGAGTAGAGGCAGGGTCTTTTGTTGTTTCTCTTGCTGCACTGCCTGCTCCAGGCTAACTGGCCCCAGAACTTTCCAGCTGTTCTTTCATCTCTGCCTCCCATGTTGTGCAGATCTCTTCAGATTGCCCAGTGAAAGAAAGCCCCTGTAAACTTGCCCCCAGCCTCTGTGACATGACCTCAGCCTTCATTAAGTGCTTGGTTTCTGGCAAGATGTTCTGCCCTGTCTTGTACTCAGTTGCCCCAGCCCTCAGCTTTCTTTCTTTCTTTCTTTCTTTTTTTTTTTTTTTTGAGATAGGATTTCTCTGTGTAGCCCTGGCTGTCCTGGAACTAATTCTGTAGACCAGACTGGCCTCGAAATCACAGAGATTTGCCTGCCTCTGCCTCCCGAGTGCGAAGGCGTATCCTACTCCCCCCAACTTCTTTACTTTTATTTGAGAATGGTTATTTAGCAAACAAGATCTGTATGCTAATTCAAGTGTACTTATTAGTATGAGAGAATCTGTGCCTTCAGTGCCCTTCTTGTACTAAAACTAGAAAATGCACAGCACGTGTTTATGCTCTACTTTTCTACAGGGTTATATAGTCATGCTGTGGATGTATCCCCGTATATCCGGTTCTCACACCTTGAGTTTCAGTCTTTTTTTTTTTCCTGTTTGAAAGGCTCTATATTTTATTACTAGGTAAGCCACACCCCTAATTTAGACATGACCAAGTCTCTAGGTTAAAAATGTGGAACTCTATCTGGTAGGTCTGATTGATGGCCATGATTCAGAATAAACCTGCATCAGTCTTGCCACCGAGTGAATCCTTCCAGACCCAGCTTTGTTCTCCTCCAGTGTCTTCTCTTGGAGTTGTACCTGATTTTATTACCAGTTTTTATCCGAATCCACTGAGGAACAGGACGATTTTGCTTTTGTTTCTTGGCCAGGAATCGCTTGATTCTGAAAGTCTTTTGAGAAGACATGGTGAGAAACTGAGTCAGCTGTATTTAGTTTCATTCTTTTTTATTTGTTTTGAGACAGGGTCTCTCTTTGTAATCCTGGCTGTGCTGGATCTCACTGTGAATGCACAGAGATCTTTCTGCTCCTGTTTCTGGAATGTTGGGATTAAAAGCATAAGTTGTTACACCCAGCTGGGTTACTATTTTAAACATTAGAGTCATATACAGACAATTTTTTTTTTTTCAAGACAGGGTTTCTCCGTGTAGCCCTGGCTGTCCTGGAAGTAGTTCTGTAGACCAGACTGGCCTCGAACTCACAGAGATCCACCTGCCTCCGCCTCCCTAGTGCTGGGATTAAAGGCATGCACCACCACACCTGGCAGTTACAGACAGCTGTGAACTGCCATGTGGGTGCTGGGATTTGAACCTGGGTTCTTTGGAAGAACAGCCAGTGCTTTTAACTGCTGAGCCATCTCTTCAGCCCAGAACGTGATGTTTCTAAAAACTACAGTTTGGAGTTCTTTTTTACATTACTTAATCCTTTTCTATATATGTTCTACCTTGGACACACTAGGTCAGTACTGTCCCTGTGTATTAGGAAAACCCAAAGACTACATTTGTAAACTCCACTGCTCTCTTGAGCTCACGTTTTTAATATTTATTTATTAATTTTTTGTTTTATTTATTTCTGTTTTTTTTTCTTCTTCTTCTTCAAGACAGCCCTGTCCTTAGAACTACCTCTAGACCAGGCTGGCCTTGAATTTAGAGTTCTGCCTGCCTCTGCCTCCCAAGTGCTGGGAGTAAAGGGGACACCTGGCACACATTTTAGTGGAGATTTTTTTTTTTTTAGATTTTTATTTATTTTACTTTATGTGTGTGGATAGTTTGCCTGTGTGCATGTATATACACCACACACGTGCCCATTGGATGCCTGGGAACTGGTATTATAGATAGTTGTAGGTTAGTTACCATGTAGGTGATGAGTATTGAACCCGTGCTCTTAACCACTAAGCCATCTCTCCAGCCCTTTTGTGCTAACATTTTAATAATGTTATTCACTTTTTAACAGTTAGTGTTTTGAGACTTGTTTTTGCTATGTAGCCAAAGAGAGAGTTGGCCTTGAACTCTCAGTAATCCCATGCCCAGTACAGAAATTATGTTTAATTTCTATTACTATTCATGTATTTATTATATATACAGTATTCAGCCAGCATGTATGCCTACAGGCCAGAAGAGGGCTCCATATCTCATTATGGATGGTTGTAAGCCACCATGTGGTTGCTGGGAATTGAACTCAGGACCTCTGGAAGAGCAGTCAGCATTCTTAACCTCTGAGCCATCTCTCCAGCCCCTTCTATTATTATTCATTACATGTATTTGTTTATTGGGGGTCATGCTGTGCCACAGTATGAGTGTGGTGGTCAGAGGACAACTTGTAGGCACTGGTTCTTCTCCACTGTGTGGGTCTTGCGGATTGTCAGATCGTCAGCCTTGGTGCCATGTGCCTTTGACCACTGAGCCACATTGTGAGCCCAAAAAAGTATTTTATTCTGGGACATATTTCTCATTTTTTGCCTGATGTAAAAATATATATTTATTATCTAACTATTTTCAAGCATATAGTTCATAGTATTAAGTATATTCACATTGTTGTGAAACACATCTCCAGAGCATTTTCTTCTTCCACACCTCACATGTGTTCTTTGAACAATATCTATTATTCCAATTCCCAGTAAGCACTGTTCTTTCCCATCCTGTTGCTTGGACTCCCCCTGAAAGCTCATCTGAGTGGCTGCTGTGGACATGGTGGTGCAACTGTCTCTTCAAGACTCCCTCTTCAGTTGCTGGGTCCATATTGTGGTTCTGTTTTGAACTTTTTGAGGAGCCTCCATGTTTCTGTAACATTCTACAATCTTAGTACTGTAGCAGGGATCCAGCTTTCCATGTCCCTATTGGTTCTTGTCTTTTTTTTTCTCTTTCTTTTTCAATATTTAAGAATATCCTACATAATAAAGTTGGAAAGACCAATATTAAAAAAAAAAAAGAATATCCTAAAAATTATTTTTTTGAATCATATACAGAAAACTATCATTATATAAAAATAATTGAAGAATCATCATACAGGAGGTAAACGTGAATAATGAAGCATGAACATACAATAAAGGGGAAAGATTACATGGGAAGGATATCATCTTTTTGTTTCATCTAAGGAAAGCTCTACTATTCAATGGGTACATTAATTCCAATGTTCCTTTCATGTGCATAGTGAAAAGGACATGGCCAATTCATTCTCCTCCTTTCTATGGCTTTTAGTTCCCTAGGTACAATACTAAAGGTTCCTGGTACATGCCTGGTGCCAAGGAGGTGAGAAGAGGATTGGATGGGCTGGAACTGGAGTTAGAGGTGGTTGAGAGCCAGCATGTAGGTGCAGGGAATGGAACCCAGGTCCTGTGGAAGAGGTGCTCTTGTCTGCTGAGCCATCTCTCCAGCCTCCTTTCTTCTATTCTCATGGCCGCAGTATGCTTTCTTGCTCTTTGGCTGGAGCTGGACTCTTGTGTTTCTGTGGAAAGCAATGCCGAACATCTCTGTAAGCTCGCAGACTCTTTGCTTCTTTGTTAAATTTTCTTGTCTGACACGCAAAGATTGAACACATTCTGAGTTCATTCATATAAAACAAGTATATTTGCTCACCATAAGAATACTGGCTAGTTAGCAGAGTCAGCGTATATGTTTTATTTTTTCTTAAAATACTGAGAAGTGTTAGATCCTAATACATTATTTAGAGCACTGTCCTTGTAGTTTGTGCTGTGGAAAATATTCCAGAAACTATCTGTTTTAGTATTGTACCTAAGGGACTAAAAGCCATAGAAAGGAGGAGAATGAATTGGCCATGTCCTTTTCACTATGCACATGAAAGGAACATTGGAATTAATGTACCCATTGAATAGTAGAGCTTTCCTTAGATGAAACAAAAAGATGATATCCTTCCCATGTAATCTTTCCCCTTTATTGTATGTTCATGCTTCATTATTCACGTTTACCTCCTGTATGATGATTTTTCAATTATTTTTATATAATGATAGTTTTCTGTATATGATTCAAAAAAAGATATCAGTAACCAGAAGAAGAAGTAGTAAGATGAATAAATAATAGACTTGGTGCAGAACCAGGACACGGGGAACTCTGAATTTTAATTTCTGTCATTGACTTTGTAAATGAGGAGGCTACTTAACCTTATACTTCTGCATAAACAGGGAAAGGGAACTATACTGTCCTCGTGTCTTATAGGCCTGGATTAGAGTACAAAGCTTTAATGTGTAAATGTTCAATGGTACTATTCAGGCATATGTCAAAAGCATTTTTTTTTTTTTTTTGGTTTTTCGAGACAGGGTTTCTCTGTTTAACAGCCCTGGCTCTCCTGGACTCGCTTTGTAGACCAGGCTGGCCTCGAACTCGCAAAGATCCGCCTGCCTCTGCCTCCCAAGTGCTGGGATTAAAGGCGTGCACCACCACCGCCCGGCGTCTTAAAGCTTCATCACAGTTGTTTAATTCTGTACATGGTAGCTATAAAATATAGAATAAACCTAATGCTCTGTAAGCTAGACTGATTAGTCATGTTCTCTCAGACTTGAAAGGCTGTATGCTAAAACTTGTACCTATTATAGTCATTCACAGGTTAAAAGAAGATTTTTATGATGGCCTTTAATTCTATCCAATAAAAGCTTTTGATTTCAAAGGCTGTCATATCTCCCATGGGCTGTCCTTAACACTATTGGAAAGGTACATCTAGCCTCATGAATGTACAGTGACAGTGGACTGTCAAGAGGACATGGGTTATTTGCGAGGCTTACACACCTGAAAGCATGTATGCCTATTTATTTCTATGTCTTCAGCATCTTCCTGTGGCTGGAACTTAGTACCCTGAATGTTATTAACAAGTGTGTTACCATGAAAGGATGCCAGTTCTGTGCTGGTGAATAATTTAGGTATCAGCTGGTCAAGTGAGATTATATTACTTAGGAGACAGACTCCAATATTTGCTAAACTTTGACACTAAATAGAAAACGTTTCTTTTGTGAGAAAGTGCTGAATTACAAAAAATGCATATGTTTATTTAATTAAAAGTTATTTCACTTAATATTTTTAAATTAAGAAATGTTTTTAAAGATATTTTTATCTAAAAAATTCTGTGTCTGGGTATGTGCATATGAATGCAGGTGCTTACACAGGCCAGAGATATCAGATCTGGGAGCTAGCGTTTGTAAGTAGTTGTGAGCCAGGAGTGGGGGGCTGAACTCAAGTCTTCTGTAAAAGCAGAAGGCAAGCCGGGCGTGGTGGCGCACGCCTTTAATCCCAGCACTTGGGAGGCAGAGGCAGGCGGATCTCTGTGAGTTCGAGGCCAGCCTGGTCTACAAAGCAAGTCCAGGACAGCCAGGGCTGTTACACAGAGAAACCCTGTCTCGAAAAACCAAAAAAAAAAAAAAAAAAAGCAGAAGGCACTCTGAACTGCTAAGCCCTCTCTCTAGCCACGTGATCATCTTTAAAAGCTAGTAAGAGGCTTCTCCCTTTATATTGTGCTTTTATTTTATAATTTTTTTGTTTTGTTTTTTGAGACAGGGTTTCTCTGTGTAACAGCCTGGCTGTCCTGGACTCACTATGTAGACCAGGCTGGCCTCGAACTCACAGAGATCCACCTGCCTCTGCCTCCCGAGTGCTGGGATTAAAGGTGTGCACCACCATGCCTGGCTTTATTTTATAATTTTATAGAACATGTTTACTCTTCATTTAAAACAAGCCTGTTAAATGGATATGATTTTCACATAATGTCATAGGGATCCTGCTTGTGTGAACTGCATCCCCACAGGTATACTCAGACATTTTTATGAGGGAGAATTTTAGGTTAGTGAGTATATGCATTTTGCTGAAAGATATTATAAACCCTCCTAAATATTACACTGTTCCAGTGAAAATGGCCTTTTGGGACTGGGGATGTAGTTCACTTAATTTCTAGAGTGCTTGCCTGGCATACAGGAAGCATTTGCATTTGGTCCCAGCATTGTATGTATTGGGTGTGGTGGTGTGTACCTGTAATCTTAGCATCCAGGAAGGGGAGGCAGGAGGACCAGAAGTCCAGCATCATTCAGTTGCATAGTGAGTTCTGATACACACCAGACCCTTTCATTTCCTTCTCTTCTTTTCCTTGCCTAGAAGTCTTTTTTTTAAAAATTATTATAATGTTTATTTATTACATCAAGTTGCATCTCCATCATAGTGCCCTCTTTCCACCCCTCCTGGTTCTACCCTCCCACCCTCTCTTCCCTCTCCCACGCATCTCGTTCCTCCGATGTGGAGTGTCCCTACATATCAGCCCCTCTCAGTTCAGCAGTCATATGAGGGCTAAGAGCTTCCTCTTGCACTGGAGGCCTACATGGTAGCACCCCTAGGGCAAATTGTCCCCTTGATAGTAACAAAGTCTATGTTCCTGATCTTTTTGGTGTGTTGGTTGTAGGATAGTTATCCTGTACTATATGGCTAAAATCCAATTATAAGTGAATAGATGCCATGTGCATCTTTCTGAGTCTGGGTTAGCTCACTCAGGATGAACTTTTCTAGTTCCATCCATTTGGCTGTGAATTGCATGATTTCCTGTTTCTGATAGCTGAGTAGTATTCCATTGTGTAAATATACCATACTTTTTTTTTTATCCATTCGTCAGTCCAGTTTCTAGCAATTACAAATAAGGCTGCTATGAACATAGATGAAGATATGCCCTTGTGGTTTGGTGAGGAATCATTTGGGTGGATACTAAGAAGTGGTATGGCTGGGTCTTGAGGTAGGGCTATTCCAAGTTTTCTAAGATACCACCAGACTGATTTCCATAATGGTTGTACAAGTTTGCACTCCCACCAGCAATGGAGAAGTGTTCCCTTTGTCCACAACCTTGCCAGCAGGTGCTGTCATTTGAGTTTTTGATCTTAGCCATTCTGACAGGTGTGAGATGGAATCTCAGAGTCATCTTGAGTTGCATTTCTCTGATAATTAAGGATGTGGAGCATGTCTTCAAATGTCTCACTGCCATTAGAGATTCCTCCTTTGTGAATTCTCGGTTTAGCTCTGTTTCCCATGTTTTGATTGGATTATTTGGTTTGAAGGTATCACCGTCCCAGATTTCAAGCTATACTACAGAGCAATAGTAATAAAAACAGCATGGTACTGGTATAGAAACAGACCACTGGATCAATGGAATCAAATTGAAGACCAAGAAATGAACCCACACACCTACTGTCACTTAATTTTTGACAAAGGAGCCAAAACTCTATAATGAAAAAAGGACAGCATCTTCAACCTGTGGTGCTGGTCTAACTGGATGTTGACATGAAAAAGAATGAAATTAGACCCATATTTATCACCTTGCACAAAACTTAAGTCAAAGAGGATCAAAGACCTTAACACAAAGTCTGACACTCTATATCTAATAGAAGAGAAAGTGGGAAAAGCCTTGAACTCATTGGCACAGGTGCAACTTCCTGAATAGAACACCAATAGCTCAGGATCTAAGACCAACAATCAATACATGGGACCTCATGAAACTGAAAAGCTTTTGTACAGCAAAGGACATTGTCACTAGAACAAAACAGCAGCCTACAGACTGGGAAAAAATCTTCACCAACCCCACATTAGCCCGTCCGACAGAGGGCTAATATGCAAAATTTATAGAAGTTTTTTTTTTTTTTTAAAAAGAAGAAAGCATCTTTCTTCACAAGGTAACTTCTAAAACCAGGTGTGGTAGTGCATGCCTTTAATCCGAGCACTCAGGTGGCAGAGGCAGACAGATCTCTGTGAGTTTGAGGCCAGCCTGGTCTACAAAGTGAGTCCAGGACAGCCAGAGCTCTTGTTTACACAGAGAAACCTTGTGTCGAATACCAAAAAAAAAAAAGGAAAAAAAAATGAACTTCTAATTTTCATATAAGTGGGTTCACTAGATAAACTCACAAAATTTGAAGTGTTTTAGCCACTTTTCACAACATTAAAAATGTAGATCTGTTTGTGTATGTGTGTGTATAGATCTGTTTTATGTGTCAGGTGTAGATAATTTTTAATGTGGAGAATAAGAATGTAAAGTGAAATAATGATGTTTCTTGACTGATTTGTCCTCATCACTATGCTGAAGAGCTTATAGTTACCTCTGGCCCTTAGGGTAGCTATAAAAATAGTAACATCATGTGTGTTTTGTGAACAGGAACTTATGATTCAGATGTGTTGAACAACAATCTGATACAAGCCTCCAAGCTGCACAACTGTGCTTTGAACTCGGTTGTACCTTCTCATGTCCCACTCTTCGGGATCCTCCATTGGAGGACACTGGGGACACCAATTATAGTGACCTGCCTCTGGCTGATCACCTGCCACTGACTGTTGGTGCTGCCTGAGACATTGTGCTTCTTCCTGATGTCATGGCCTCAGACTTGTTTTTTTTTTTTTTTTTTACTTCTCTGACAGTGTTTCTTGTTCCTTTCTTCTCTTCCTCTGAATTCATGGAGATCTTGCCTTCCCTATGACTTTTTAAAATTTGTTTTTTGAGACTATAATATAATTGCAATTGATTGTTACTTGAATAGATGTGTATTTGTCTACATATATATTTTTCTGAATATAACCTCCTTTGTCTACATAATGTTACTTATATATATATATTTTTTCGGGGTTGACCATTTGATATTAGATAACTAATTGTTATGCTCTTCCCAAGGGAAGACTACTTCTGCTCTCAATATTCCTTAGTGTTTTGTAGGGTGGGTGTGTGTGTGTGTAGATGAGGCTTCATCATCTTCCTCCCATCCACTTTGACATCTAATGTTGTTGTCCTTGTCCAACTCATGTTTAGGCAGTCATGTTAATGAGTAGCTTCTAACATCATTTAGGAGACATAGTATCATAGCAAACTCCCTGATAATCTGGTTCTTAAATTCTTTCCTCCCCTCCTTCAGCAGTGTTCCCTAGGCCTTAGGTTTGGGAGGTGTATGTAGAGGTATCAGTGTGACAGGGCTCCACAACTCTGCATTTTATTGCTGTGGCTTTCTGTAAAGTATTGGCTATCATTCTCCTCCATGATCCATGCCTTCACTAGTCCCGATTACTTAAGTAGGTTCTAAGTACCAGGTGTGATTTTTTTCCTTTTTGTTGAGTGGTATTTAAGTCTGATTAGAGAGCTGTTGGTTACCTCTAAAGGTATGTGAACCTTTAGGGTTATTATGCCCTGATGTCACTGCTGTGGTTCAGAGTCATCAAAGCTGGGTAAGACTGTTAGTTGTTTTCTTTTCTTTTTCTTTCTTTCTTTCTTTCTTTCTTTCTTTCTTTCTTTCTTTCTTTCTTTCTTTCTTTTCTTTCTTTCTTTTCGTTTTTTGAGACAGGGTTTCTCTGTGTATACCTGGCTGTCCTGGACTCACTTTGTAGACCAGACTAGCCTTGAACTCACAGAGATCCTCCTGCCTCTGCCTCCCCAGTGCTGAGATTAAAGGCGTGTGCCACCACCACACCTGGCAAATACAGACAGCTGTGAACTGCCATGTGGGTGCTGGGATTTGAACCCGGGTCCTTTGGAAGAACAACCAGTGCTCTTAATTGCTGAGCCACCTCTCCAGCCTGTTAGTTGCTTTCTTACTTTGGAAGTTTCATTAAACTTCCATTAGTCTTCTTTAAACGTGAGATTCTTTTCTAGCCATGTCTCCCTTTGAACACCTTTCTGTTCCTGACTGCTCTTGAATAATCTTTATAGAGGTATCACCTACATCAGGTACAGTTAATTAATTTATTAATTAATTTTAAATTTTTTGGTTTTTCGAGATAGGGTTTCTCTGTCTAACAAAGAGTCCTGGCTGTCCTGGGCTCACTTTGTAGACCAGGCTGGCCTTGAACTCACAGAGATGCTGGCCTCTACCTCTCGTGTGCTGACATTAAACATGCCCAGCTAGTACAGTTAACCTTAACATATCTTTTCCTCCTCCCATATCACAAGTCAACATTAAGAACCCATACTCTCGGCCATTTAGTATTAGAAACAGTTCTTTGATGTCAGTTTTCTGTAGCTGGTCTTTGCTACTTTGTGAGCTCTTCTTTTTCCCCATCCTTTATAGCCCCCCCCCCCCCCCCCCCGCTCCCTGGTTTACCCCTTAACACTACATAGGAGAGAAACAAGGATAGAGGGGGAGAGGAATTTGGAAAATCTCTGAATTTGATTTTTTCCCTTTTGCTGCTTCTTTGACCATGAGTACTAGCAAACCACAAACAAGCTCCCTAAACAACTAGTAATTACACCCCCGCCCCCTTGGATCCTAGCATTTCTATGCTTTGTGAAAAGTTCCCAGAATTCCAAACATCACAGTCTGAAGAGACTATCTGCGGCTGGCAAAACCCTGCTTCTGCTAGAGCATGAGGCAAATCAGTCAGCTGCTACAGATAGTCCAAAGCAGCCCCACAACCCCACACCTGGAATTAAAACAAAAGCATATTTTTATTATAATTCTTTGTTTTTAAAGAAACCAAAATACCAGAATTGTCACTATACTTTCCCCTATTGTTTATGTAATCACTGTGTGACCAGATCCTATTGATTAACTTCAAATATTCCCACCTGTAAGTTTGCCATACCTTTCTCTATGTCTTATTTTTGTTCTGCTCTGGACCTCTGCACTGTAATTTTTTTCACTAGCTAACACACAGTGTTTTATGTGTGTCTTAGGATTTCTATTGCTGTGATAAAACACTGCAGTCAAAAAGCAACTTGGGAAACAAAGGCTTTGTTTTGTTTTCCATTTTCACATCTCAGTCCATCACTGAGGGAAGTCAAGGCTGTGAGGTTGATGGTGAGGCTATGGAGGAGTGCTGCTTACTGGTTTGTTCTTCATGGCTTGCTTGGGGAGGCTGAAGAGAGCATGAGCTCCTCTGGAGCTGGAGTTACAGGTGCTTGTAAGCTACCCCGTGTTTATGCTGAGAACTGAACTCGGGTCCCCTGGAAGAGCAAGAAGGGCTCTTAACTGCAGAGGCACATCGCCCCAGTCCCTCTCAAGCCATCCTTGGTATTTTACAAAATTTTTTGTGTTAACTAAGCACAGTTTTCTAGTTTTTGTTGTTGCTGTTGTCTATGCTTGAAGCCTAACATTTAAGAAACTGTTGTCAAATTCAAGGTTATGAAGGTATGTACCTATATTCTAATAATGTAATACTATGTTCTAGTAATTTATTGCCTTAGTTCATGAAGAATTAAATATCCTGTTTTCAGACAAGGCAGAATTTAAGTCATGAAACAACAGAAGCATAGGACTGATGGGGCTTAGTAAGGACAGGAAATTGTTACTGTGTTAATCCATGTGCTTATGAGTCTACTTCTCCTGCTTTGTCAGTTGCAGCAAGCCACTGACCCTTTCTGAACCTCAGTTTACTCATCTTGGAAATGTTAATAGTTACTTCAAAGGTTGTTGTGAAGATGAATTAATTCATAATGCAGGTAAAGCACTAATATGTTGGGACCCTGCATGCACTTTATATGTAGGAGCTACACAGAAGAGCCCTGTGTTTTACAGGACTCGTGTACAGTGGGAATGATTCAGTGACAGGGAGTCTCCCGGGGATAGTTCTTGGTAGCGTGTGTACTTCTGCTAATCTTTAGAGTCAAATCAGTCTGTATTATGTAGTTGAATTTGTGTGAATTAATGCCATTTACCAATCTGTTTATTTGACACAGGTCTTGTTTGTTAGCCTTGTGTGGCCTGGGATGTCTCAGGGCTTATGTAGGGCGATCACCACAACCACATAAGGGGTTCTCAGGGAAAAGTGAGTGCATTGCCCACCGGACTCTCCAGCCTTCATTACGAAGACAAACAGATATGACAGGGAGGGGTGATGTCTAAGGATTTCCTGTTTTTAATGTTTTCTCCCCTAGCTTATATAACAGAACCAAATGGGTGTTTCCATATGAGACTACGTGGGCCAATCACATTAAAGGTCACCCTGTTACATCTAGCACAAGCTAGGTAACACGGTGATCATGCACTGATCACTAGTACGGAAGTCTTGCTCACCCAATCGGCTATACCCGGGCTTTAGCTTCTCCCCAGCATCTTTCGGCCTGCACCATCTTAGATATCTCCCACAAGTTACACTCATTTTCCCAGCCACGAGGCATTTCTCATAAGCCTCCATTTCCTGGGTCCCCACACTGGGAATCATTGTGCAGCCCAGGCAGGGCTTGAACTCAGCTCTTTTTCTTCAGTGCCTTGACAGTCCAAGTGCCTGGATACAGGTGTGCAACATCTATCCTCGATTAGTGCATCCACTGTTTTTTCTCTCCTAGATTTATTTTTATGTGTATAACTATTTTGCCTGCATGTGTGTCTGTGCACCATGTGCATGCAGTGCCCTTGGAGGCTGGAAGAGGATGTCAGATCCTCTGAAACTGAAGTTACAGACAGTTTGCTGAGTGTGGGTGCTGGGAATGAAACTTAGGTCCTTGGCAAGAATAACAAATGCTCTCAACCATAGAGCCATTCTCCAGCTCTGCATTCTGCATCCTTTCTGTTTTTTTGTTTTGTTTTAGTAAACCATTTTATTGGAACAGAAGATAACACATAGTACACTGATAATAAGCTTGTAGCTTGCTACATTTTATAATGTGAACGTACCCATAGAAGAACTACATGTCATATTTACTAACAAGCTGTAGATTCTACTTTAAGAAGTAACTTTTAGCTGTGGGTTTTTTGTTTTTTGTTTTCTAAGACAGGATTTCATTGTGTAGTTCGCTTTGTAGACCACCAGGCTGGCCTCAAACTCACAGAGATCCACCTGCCTCTGCCTCCTGAGTGCTGGGATTAAAGGTGTGTGCCACCATGCCCTACACACTTGATTTAAAAAAATGTTTTTAACTTTCTTTTGAGAATGCTTATTTTATGTGTATTGTGTTTTACCTGCATGTATGTATGTGCACCACATGTAGGTCAGAAGAAGACATTACATCTCCTGGAACTGGAGTTATGGTGGATGTTTATGAGCCAGTAACTGAATGCTGAGAACTGAATCCAGGTCTTAGGCATGAGCAACAAATATTCTTGACCATCCACCTATCTCTGCAGCTCCTTGAAATTGTGTGTCTTTTAAAAACAGTAGATTAGAAATTAAATGCCAAGAAACCAAATAATCCAATCAAAAAATGGGAAATAGAGCTAAACAGAGAATTCACACAGGAGGATTCCCTAATGGTTGAGAGACTTGAAGAAATGCTCAGCATCCTTAATCATCAGAGAAATGCAACTCAAAACGACTCTGAGATTCCATCTTACACCTGTCAGAATGGCTAGGATCAAAAACTCAAATGACAGCACATGCTGGTGAGGTTGTGGAGAAAGGGGAACACGCCTCCATTGCTGGTGGGAGTGCAAACTTGTACAACCACTATGGAATTCAGTCTGGTGATATCTTAGAAAACTTGGAATAGCTCTACCTCAAGACCCAGCCATACCACTTCTGCGTATACATCCACATGATTCCTCACCAAACCACAAGGAAGTTTCCTCATCTATGTTCATAGCAGCCTTATTTGTAATAACTAGAAACTGGAAACAACCCAGATGTCCCTCAACCGAGGAATGGATAAAAAAACTGTGGTACATCTACACAATGGAATACTTCTCAGCCATCAGAAACAAGGAAATCATGCAATTTGCAGCCAAATGGATGGAACTAGAGAAGCTCATCCTGAGTGAGCTAACCCAGACTCAGAAGGATGCACATGGCGTCTATTCACTTATAATCGGATTTTAGCCATATAGTACAGGATAACTATACTACAACCAATGCACCAAAGGGAATAGGAACATAGACTTCGTTACCTGTCAATGAAACACTTTGCCCTAGTGGTGCTGCCTTGTAGACTCCCAGTGTATTAGGAGGCTCTTGGCCCTCATATGATTGCTGAACTGGGGCAGGGGACTGATATGTAGGGACACTCCATTCAGGAGGAATGGGATGGAAGGGATAGGGAGTAGAGCGTGGGAGGGCAGGACTGGGAGGGGTGGAAAGAGAGCAGTGTGATGGAGCTGTAGTAAATAAGTATACTGAAGTAATAAATATTAAAAAAAAGAACGCCCCCCCCCAAAAAAAAAACATAAACAGAAACAGTAGATTAGAATTTTTCTGGTGAACGTCTGTTCTTCAGCTGTTTTCTCAAATGTTTTTATGTACCCTTTTTATAATTTCAGTACCTCAGTTACTGTAGGAGGCTTCTGTTGATTGCTTCCCTTTGGATTTTGGCATTGGATTGTGTTTTGTACCTGGCTGAGAGTGTTGTGTTAGCACTGACTGTGGGCATGACAAGTTCTTGAGTTGTGGCATTTAGTGTGGTAGCCAGTAGTCGCTAATGGTATGTAATAGGTGTGAACTAATTTAAAGTCTTTGAAATGGCATAAGCTGAGTCATCTCCTCTACTACATTATTCAATCTGAAGTGACCAACATGTCCAGGTGCATGGTACAGACAATGGCTCCATCATTTTGGACATCTGTTGTATCTGGAGACTTTGTGAGATTCTGTTACCTTGGGTGAATTCAGTTTTAGCATACAAGGTGGGTAGTAGTGGGCTGCTGGTCTCTTTGTTTACCCTTTGTGATTGTTTTTGAAAAGCCTGGGCCAGGGCTTCCTTCCCTAACAGCTCTGAACTGTAGTTTTTGTGTTTCCAAGTCAATGAGAGACAGTTGCAGGCTCCAGGCTCCTGCCTTCCGTTTAGCCTTTATGTCTTGCTATTAGTTAACAATTGTTAGAACATGAGATGGGACACTGCTCAAGTCACTTCTCTATCTCCATCTTTATAGATGATTCTGGGATCCCAGCTGTTACAGGGAGAGATGGA
Source organism: Lophiomys imhausi (assembly GCA_907164525.1). NCBI lineage: Eukaryota > Metazoa > Chordata > Mammalia > Rodentia > Muridae > Lophiomys > Lophiomys imhausi. The sequence goes on from CAJQZJ010033157.1 coordinate 99,696, forward strand.
CACTATCGAGATCCCTTCTACATGTCTGTAAACAGACTCCACACCTAGATTCCAGGAGAGTGACAGGTGCCATTCTCACTTTACCAGACAAGCTTCCAGGCCAGGTTGCCAGAGTCAGAGACATTAGGAAGATACCAATGGCAATGCATCTTCCATCCTTGTAATGAGTATACTTTAATTAGGTGTGCTTCTCTTCTTTCCTTGCCCCACCCCCATCCTCCAAGGTGCACATGCCTTCCCTGGAATTCCCTCCTCTCCTTGCCACCGAGGAATTAGGGACTATCTGGCTACAGGTTCTTCCTGTGAAACTTTACCCCTTCCTCCTGTATCTTTAAAGAAGGGATCCCCAACTCTGCCTCATTGGCCTGAACTCTCATCTGAGCTCCACAGTGCTGCTTGCTGTATGCCTGCCTGCCTGTCCATTTTTCTATTTTTTAAAAAAAATGTCTAAAATGTTTCTATTTATTTGTTTGTTTTGGTAGTCTTGCTATGTAGTATTGGCTTTTCTGGAATTCACTATGTAGATCAGGCTAGCCTTGAACTCAGAGATCCCCTTGCCTTTGATTCTTGAATGTTGCTGGGATTAAATGTATATACACCACCATACCCACCAATAACTTTTCTAATTAAACTTCTTACCCAAAAGGATAATCTACCTTAGTGTCTCTTTTGAACTCAAAACTCAACAACTATCTCAGGAAATGTAGTTTCAGTCCAATTATGTATTCTTTTTGTAGTAGGATTTCTTTGAGTTTGTGTCTTGTCCTTTTTAAGTTACTTTCCATAGACTTAAAATAGACTTTGTTTTTTAGAGTAATTTAGTTTCATTGCAAGCTATATAAGAGACACAGAGTTCCTATGTACTCCTGTCTTCACACACAGTGACTTACATTCCTGCATAGCTGGTGTTTGCTACTTTAAGGGTTTTTCTTTCTTTTTTTCCTTCTCCACCCCTTTTCTTCCACCCTTTCAGTCTCCTAACACTACATATGAGAGGAAAAAGGATAGAGAGGAAAGGAAATAGTCCTTGAATAAAGTCAGGAGTCAGAAAGGGGGGTGCAGTCAGAATATCTCATTTCTTCTTGTTTCTTGTTTGTGCACGACTACATAACAAACCACAGCCAACAACCAACCAACAACCCACCACCAATCTTGGGGTCCTAGCATTTATATACCCTCTGAAAAGTCCCCAGAATTCCAAACATCTCACAATCACAGAAACTATCTGTAGCTAGCAAGATCATGCCTCTGCCAGAGAATAAGGCAAATCATAGTTGACTGCTGTAAAGCAGCTCCACATCCCCACACTTGGGATTAAGATGAAAACATTCTTATAACATTTTTGTGTGTTTGTTTTTTGAGACAGGGTTTCTCTGTGTAACAACCCTGGCTGTCCTGGACTTGCTTTGTAGACCAGGGTGGCCTCGAACTCACAGAGATCCGCCTGCCTCTGCCTCCCGAGTGTTGGGATTAAAGGTGTGCGCCACCACGCCTGGCCATTTTTGTGTTTTTAAAGAAACAAAAATTCCAAAAATCTTACACCCCTGCCTACACACACCCCTGCCTTCACACATCCCCTGCCTTCATACACACACATCTTCACACACCCCTGCCTTCACACACTCGTGTCTTCACACACCCCTGCTTTCACACACCCTTGCCTTCATATACCCCTGCCTTCTTAGACCCCTGCCTTCATACACTCCGACCTTCTCACATACATTCCTCCTCTTCCTGGCACTTTATGTACCACCAGTACAAATAATGATCCTATGTACATATTTCCATTCAAAGTCTATACGTCAAGTTGTTTGTATATTATCTAATATTTATAGTTAAATCCTCTTATTACCTGTACTCAGAGTACAATTCAGAGTGGTGACAATTGTTTTTAGTACAATTATGTTAGGAAATTAGTGGTTTTAGTAGGAAATCATGTATGGTTGTGTTTTAGAGGAGATTTGCATTCATGTTCTTTTACATTCTAGTAGTCTGGGGATTCAGGAGTTACTTAATGCAGTTAGCTATTTGTAGGTTATTCAGTATCTGAGAATTTTGTTTAAAACATTGAAGTGGAATGTATTTTGGGGAGCATTGTATGTAATTGGATATCTTATATTCACTGAATGCTTCTTAGATTTTATTTATTATTACTGTGTACACATATGATGTATGTGGGGTGTGCCCGTGTACCATGGCGCAGGTGTGGTGGTCAGTAGACAATCTTTAGGAGTAGGTTATTTCCTCCACTGCTTACTAGGCTTTTAAGTGCTTTTACCAGCTGAGCCATCTGCTGTCACAGTGAATCTTTCTTTAAGGGGTCTTAAGGAACTCCTAGTCTTTTTAAGCCCACGGATGATTGATTGTCTTGATTGTCTGTAGAGAGCTCGCTTTATTCCTTGCCAGCTTTATACTTTACCTTAAGTTTTTGTTGTGATATAACATAAACACCGTGGAAGTCACTCTAGTACTCTTAATTTTAGATGAGTTTTTGGATGAGAAAATGAATAAATTTAATAAAAATTAAAATAAAAACCAGTCCCAGTGTCACACAGGACTACTAATATTAGCTACTCAGATAGCTAAAGCAAGAGGAACCCAAGTTCAAGGCCTGTCTGATCTACAGAGCGAGTTCTAGGGCAGCACAGGCAGTTTAGAGAGTCTCAAAACTAAAAAAACCAAAAACCAAACAGGGCTGAGACTGTTTCTCAAGGGTCTATGGGCTTGCTTGGTGTACGTGTGAGGCCCTGGTTTCAATCTCCAACACTACAATAAAAATTAATAAGTGTATACATTCTTTAGTTACTATCTCTAGGCTTTAGTTGGTTCTATTGTTACAGTCTGGAAATGCAACTTTGTCCTTGTCATGCATTTGTTGTAAAGACATGGGCAGTTCTTTCTTTTTGTTTGGTTTTATTTGCTTTTTTTTTTGAGCCCTGGCTGTCCCGGACTTGCTTTGTAGAACAGGCTGGCCTCCAACTCACAGACATCTTCCTGCCTCTGCCTCCAGAGTGCTGAGATTAAAGGCGTGTACCACCATGCCCAACATTAAGAAGGTGGGCAATTAAGAACTATTAATTTTCTGTTCAATTCTTGTAGCTGATATCTACATATCATTGATGCAGAGTTGTGCAGAGGGTTTGTGTGACTATGGTACAGCATGGTAAAGTGGGAAAGGAACCAGCCTCATGCGGAAGGGGTACAAATGCCAGCAAGATGTGAGGAGGACCAGCCTTGACCCTTTCATAGCAACCTTCTGTGAGAACAGATTTTCTCCTGTGAGACTGATGTACTCCCATAGACCAGCATTAGCCCTTTTGTAGGTGGAAATTACCTTCCTGTAGAGTCAGTCTCTCTCTCTCTCTCTCTCTCTCTCTCCCTCTCCCTCTCCCTCTC
>CAJQZJ010033157.1:111128-167870 GCA_907164525.1 Lophiomys imhausi
CACACACACACACACACACACACACACACACACACACACACACACACGACTAAAGAATGCAGGTGATTGATTTGTTGTGATCACTCAGTGGAAGTAAATGCAGAAAGAGAAGGTCCATGTTCAAAGTTTGAAACTAGGTACAAGAGTTAATGAAATAGAGCTAAGTCATGGCCAATATGATTGGTTATTGAGAACATTATGCCTCTGACCTAAACACTGAATGTAATGTAATGGTTGCACAATTCTATGACGTCTCAGAACTTCTCAGAACAGTGCTATTTAGACAGGGTATGTGAAATAACATAGTAAATCTCTTATTGTATTAATAACTACTTTTAAACCATTCTGAGATAGGCTGACTTGGGACTTGTCATGTATGTAGTCCAGGCTGGTCTGGAACCCTCCATGTCCATCTTCCTGCCTCAGCATCCTGATTGCAGGGATTTCAGTCCCCTCCTTCTGGTTTTTGTTATTGTTTTAAAAGTCTCCCCCATACCTGTCTTTCTCTACCTTAGAGAAGACCTCTGGTTTGAATAGTTTCATGTATATTGAGATTAACCATTTCTTCATCTTTTGTAAATTGGTGCTGTGTATCTCTGTTGTCCTTGTTCTCTCCAAGTAGAGCAATCATACAGGTGCACACTTTTGGATTGTCATGAAGTAGCACAGAGCAGTACTTGGCTTTTAATTTTATTTAGTGAGTTACTAACAGAACCACCACTTTTATATTTACGAAATTATCATTGCCTTGATCAGACCTGGCTTTGTTCTTATGAGTACTTAAGTCTGAAGTAGCTGAACACATCAGCAGTACACCCAGTTTATTAACACGAAGAAATGAAGATCAGATATTTATAATCTCTGCTTGTAAAATCACTCCAGTAGGAGCCATTTTATGATCAGTTTTCCTCCCGACTCTCTTCCTTCCTTGCACCCTAGGACCTCACGTTTTCTGGGAAAGCTTTCTAGGGTTGAACTACATCCATAGCTCAATACTTTCTTGATGAATATGCCACAAATATAAATTCATAGTTTAGTTGCATTTCCAGTGATAAGCTGTGGTATCTTCCTACTATAGGTATAATTGTTTCCAGAATTGGACATACTGGGTTCCTAAACCAAGACAACCCTTCCCCTAATAGGGCTGGGTTTCTTCTGCTAGTAATTCAACATCTGTCTTAAGTAAGTAGGTAAAAATGGAATAAAAAATGAGATGTTCCATTAATAGCCATCTTTTCTGAGTGACTCTTACTTCACTGCATTCTTATTTGAAGAATTGTGAGCATTCCCTTCCAGTACTCTTATCAACAGTCTGCGGGTCCTTTCAGTTCTGCTCTCACAGAGAACAATTTCCTTTCAACTTAGCAATTGTCACTGTTAAGCTGGGTTTATATCAGCGTTTCAAGTTTTTAGAAAGACAGAAAGTGTTTTCTTGTAATGAGCATCAGTAGATTTGACTAAAAACACAAGGCAGAAGAAGAAACATCATTTTATATATAGATAGACTTTGTTACCATGTGACCTCAACGTTTGAGCTGTGGGCTTCACATTGCACTCCTAACTGTGAGTAATTACTTAAAAGCAAGCCCTTTATTCTTACATTATTACATATTTCATAGTACTATTTTCCACTAAAACAAATACCAGGTATTCTTGAAAGAAATGGATGCTTCTGGGGCTGTAGGATGAAAAGAACAAACTGAGTCTGGAATATCTTCTTATGTCAGAGATCTGTGAAAGTGGGAGGCCAAGGTGCAGGAGCGCACTTTGAGGCAGATCCAAGTGGCCCATTCTGGGAAAATTCTGTATTAAAATAATTATAGCAATGGATTGTAGACTACTGAATAAAATAGGAATTCATAAATTTGTATTCATAGAGGGAAATGTCATGAATAGATTTAAAAGCTATTTTTTTTGAGCAGGTTCTCACCTATATAGCTCAGCCTAGCCTTAGTTTGTGTTCCTGCCTCAGCCTTACAGGAGTGCACACACACCTCTAATGTATAATAAGAAATAGGACATTTAAATGGTTTTAAATGGCAACTAATCTTTACAGAATAAGTTAATTACAATGAAAAAGGAGGAACATATTACATTAGTCAGTTGATGAGAATGAAACATAGTAAAATTGTGTGTCATCTGCTTAAACTTGATGAGAAAACAACATGACCAGAGCAGATTTATAACATAAACTGGCCTTTGTGGAGCCATCAGACAAATCCACACTCAAGAGACATTTCTGCAAGTAGCAGACCTGTTGTATTTTATTCCAGAGCCAGGAATACTATTCCGCATTGGAAAAAAACTAAAAAAGATATAGGTCTGAATTAGGTCCCTTTTTACCAGAAAAGACTCTCTCTCTCTCTCTCTCTCTCTCTCTCTCTCTCTCTCTCTGTGTGTGTGTGTGTGTGTGTGTGTGTACGTGTGCGTGCACTCAAGCACACTTGTGTACTTGTGTCACAGCGCTGCATGTGTGGAGGTCAGAGAATACTGCTGGAGTTCCTCTCTCTTCTTCCCATGTGGAGTCCAGGGACTGAGGTCACTTTGCCTGGTCGGTTGTGACCTGTTTACCTGCTGAGCTGTTTGATTGGGCTGACATTGTTTTTTTTTTTTTTTTTTGGTTTTTCGAGACAGGGTTTCTCTGTGTAGCCCTGGCTGTCCTGGACTCACTTTGTAGACCAGGCTGGCCTCGAACTTGCAAAGATCCGCCTGCCTCTGCCTCCCAAGTGCTGGGATTAAAGGCGTGCGCCACCACTGCCCGGCGTGGGCCGACATTGTTAATACAATTGGCCAACTTGGCATAGAGTCTGAGACTTAGATGGTAGAGATGGTAGAGATGCTCTGTGGTCAATTCCTGATGTTTGTCATTACATTGTGGTTGCACAGGAGAATATCCGTGTTTGTAGGAGAAAAACATGCTAGTTATTCTCAAATCTTTTAGGAGAAAATATTCATTGTTCTGTGCTTGAAAGTCTTGGGATGTAGGCATAAAGTTATTGTGTAATTCAAATGCTGATTTCTGTACCCCCCATATCTGGTTGCAATCCTTGTTCTGAGAATTTTCAGTCTGAATGTTGTGTTAGCACTACTCCCCAATTGTCCCCTCATATGCCAATAAAGCAGTTTACAGCCAATCACTGAGCAGGGGAGAGAACAGGACTGAACTTCCTGCCCTCCAGGGGAAGAGAAGTTAGAGGAGGAAGTAGGGCATTGGCCAGAGGAGAGGTCCAGGAGACATCAGGAGAGAACCAGATGAAGCAGGAAAGCCACAAAGTACAAGTAACCCTGGGATTTATACTGGGAGGAAGTCAGATTAGTTTAAGGGGTTAAGAATAGAGTAATAACTGCTCAGATCTTACGTTGTGAAGCTTGTTTAACAAATAATATAATAAAATTTCAATTATTTGGGCGATAGCCACGTAAACTGAGAAACAAACACAATTATGTAAAGTTACACACTAACATTTGGATATTAAGACAAGTCTGTTTTAAAGTTAAACACACAAATGACCATAGACCCAGGATAGCTGTGTGCATGGTTCCTCTGCAGCTATAGAGCTGCATGGAGGCTCTCTTATAGCATGGTAGTTCTCCGAAGAAAGTGGACGGAGGCTCCCACCATGTTCGACTCCTCATAAGAAAGCCACATAATAATATAGCAGCATAATTGACCTGAGAATGATACGTTGTTCTAAATAACCAGTGTTTCAAATGCCAAGATGTTTTATCTTATACCATGCTTAATATAAATTAGCTTAAAACTCATCTAATTTTTATGTGTTATTGGTGTTTTGCCTACATGTAAATCTATGCCCACATGTGTGCTTGGTGCTGGTGGAGGCCAGAAGAAGGGATAGGATACCCTGGTAGTGGAGTTTCATGCAGTTGTAGCTGCTATGTAGGTGCTGGGAATTGAACTATGGAAGAATAAGTGGTGTTCTTAAACACTGAGCCGTTCCTCTAGCCCGTACTTTTTACCTTTTAAAACTTAATGCACCGCAGTAGTCTCTTATGGATGACTGAGGACTGCTCATTATACTATTATGTTCTGAAATAACATGTAGGTCAAGTTCAACTTTTAACTTCAAGAATTTTTTTGTCATTTAGTCTTAACTTCACTGCCTACGTTTCAGTTCTTTTGATATTACAAATGTTTAGTGTTTTTTTGCCAGCTTTCTTTCTGTGTATTATTTCTAATCTGCTGTAGCTTGAAAAGCAAGGTGTATGCTGTTTTCTTCTTTTTGAAGTGTTAACGGGATCTTGTTAAGGGAAAAGCATTATGGGGAAGAGACTTCATTACAGTGCTGCTGTGCTCATAGTCCCTTCACCTTGATTAGGGTTAGGGTTGGGATTTGAAGAGTTCTTAGAGAGTCATTACTATAAAGATTTCTCTTGTCATTTTACAACCTTTCTTATAATGTCAAATACAATCAGATAATTTAAAATGAAAAGGAACCTTATTTATTTATTTATTTATTCATTCATTCATTCATTTATTTTAATTTCAGAGCTCCAGAGATTATATTGGGTTTGCCATTTTGTGAAGCCATAGACATGTGGTCATTGGGATGTGTGATTGCAGAGTTATTCCTTGGATGGCCACTCTACCCAGGAGCCTTGGAGTATGATCAGGTAACAGAACCGTCAGTGATTTGAATTGTTACAAAGTAGGAATAGTTTATAGTCTTAGAGCAATGCATGATTCTCCATACACAAAATGTGAAAAATCTCCATAAAGTGTCAAAACTTAGCATCTTATGGAATTTAAATTCACTTAACATTAGATCTCGACTTAAAAGCCCTTTTATAATACTCTAGTAATGTATTACTTTTATAGTGCCATGCGAAAACATGATCAAGGCAACTTATAGAAGGAGGAGTTTATTTTGGGCTTACAGTTCCAAAAGTTAGAGTCCATGATGGCAGAGCAGAGGCAGCAAGCAGCAGGTAGCTGGAGCTGGGGCTGAGAGCTCATATCTCAAACTACAAACCAGAAACAGAGAGAGCTAGTACAAAACAGCAAAAGTCTTTGGAAACTCAAAGCCCACCCCTAATGACATACTTCCTCCAGGAAGGGCACATACCTGCCTATCCTCCCCAAACTGCCACCAACTGGGGACCAGGTGTTCAATTGCTAAAAACTTATTGGGGACATCATATTCAAACTACCACAGATAAATTTTTATAAGCTAAGTTACAATCTACAGACTTCAAACCAGTTTTATCAAACAGTTCATCATCCCGTATATCACATACGTAGGTCACTCTCACTTCAGTTGTGTATGCCTTTAATCCCAGCCCTTGGGAGACAGAGGCATACACAACTATGCCTGACCTTAATTCTGACTTTTGTTGTTGATTTTCTGTATCAAAAAGCATGTGAGGGGTTGAAATGATGCCTCAGTGGTCTGACATTTTGCTCTTCTAGAGGACCTGAGTTTTGTTCCTACCTCCCATGTCAGGTGGCTCACAATTGCCTGTAACCCCAGCTCCTGAGACCCAGCACCTACTTCTGCCCTCCATGGGTGCCATGGGTACCTGTACACATATGCATCTACACACAGTCACATAAATATACATAATTCAAAATAAAATGAATGTTTTTTTTAAAAAGGATGTGAGAAGTAATTAATTTGGGTGACTTAAATGTTTCTGAGATGATTCAGTATTATTATTAACATGAGATGATATCATTGACATTAATCTTATCATTTACAGTGACCTTCTACCAGTGAAACTTCTCTTTTAGGTCAGATTTCTAAATTGTCTGCTTTGCCTCTTTTATAGTCAAAGTCCTCTAAAAGACAGTTTATCTAACAGTTTTCTGTACATCTTCTCTTCTGTTGTGTTTTTAGTCAACTTTGGATGTTTATGCAGCTGCTTCTGAAGGACTTGGCAGTCTAACCAGAGTCCCATAATATTCCGAGCTGGTGAAGCACCAAAGCACAAGTCAGCTGCTAGAAACTTGTACTTTATGGATTAGTTTATGACATGCTTAGTCCTACGGAGCAGGGGGCCATCTAGTGGCAATTTCAAGTTGACATGCTGCTGTACTCTGGATTTGGGATGGACAGGGTCATGGGCAGTCTTGTTTTTTTTCCGAGACAGGGTTACTCTGTGTATCCCTGGCTGTCCTGGACTCACTCTGTAGATCAGGTTAGCTTTGAACTCACAGAGATTCGCCTGCCTTTGCCTCCCGAGTGCTGGGATTAAAGGCGTGTGCCACCACATCCGGCCATTACAGACAGCTATGAACTGCCATGTGGGTGCTGGGATTTGAACCTTTGGAAGAGCAGCCAGTGCTCTTAACCGCCGAACCATCTTTCCAGCCCTCATGTTAGTCTTATCAGAACTTCAGCGTGAGTTACTGCTCCCTCCCTCAACATCCCACGTCTCCAAATGAATAGACTTGTTAGATCAAATGGTAATTTTAAAGGCAAAAGCCTGACCCAAACCTGATTTCTCTAAGTCCTATAATTTTTTTTTTTTTTAAAGACAGAGAAGTAGGGGAAACCAAACCAAACTTGGAGCAGGTGTTACCTGGTTCGGATGAACAATATTTTCAGATATTACATGTATCCACATATGTGAATTTTCCAAAGGAACTGAAGAAAGTCATTATCACAGGCAGCAATAATTGTAGGTTTCATTTAGTGTTTTAAAGTTATTTTAAAAAATACATACAAATAAATCCTGTACATCCTTATTTTGTTCCTAATATTAGGAAAATTTTCCTCCTTTTGAGATAGGATTTCACACTGTAGACCAAGATGCCCTGGAATTCATTAGGTGGGCCATGCTGTCCTCAAACTTAAATACTCTTTCCTCAACCTCCTGAGTTCTGGGAGGGAAGAGAAACAATTTTTACAAATGTTAGTATTTAATTTTCATAGGTTCCATCTATCTCCTTAAGATTATGATCACCTAATTTAGAATGTAGTAGAATGTATTTCTTTCTCTTTCTGTTCCCTTTTCCCAGTAATCAGTTGCCTCTGTACGCTTAGGTACTTCAAATAAGGTACTGAGTTCTTTTCATTTCTTTGAAGCATGTTCTTAGGTAGCTTAGAATGGCTTCAAGGTCTTCTTGGAACTGAGGTTGGTCTTGAACTCCTGATTCTCTTGGTTCCATCTCACAAGTGCTAAGATTATAGTTGTGTGCCATCATGCCCAGCTAAAAACTTTGTGATCCCCCTCCCAAGGCTCAGGATTCAGTGTTCTACCACTGAATTATAGCCTTAGCCTTTGTATATTATCTTAAAAATGCATTATTATTATTTTTTACCTTACACTGACAGTGGGCAATAGTAATATTTCTAATTAATACTTACTGAGTCCCATGCCAGGCGCACGCCTTTAACCCCAGCACTAGGGAGGCTATGTCTACACTCCCCCAGAATAGCTCATGTAGTCTATCAATCCAAACCCCTCTCCTTCCTTCCTGGTAAGTTATTGGTTGGGAATAGCTCAGTGGTAGAGCACTTGCCTAGCATGCATGAGGCCATAGGTTCAAACCTCCACCAGTATTGTCTTCCCTTTCTCCCAAAGATAATTCATCTCTTGCTATTTTTCCCGTAGTAAATCTCTGTACTTGCAGGCTTTGAACATGTTGGTTTCCTCTCTTGATTTATATGGAACCATAATATTTTATATTACATTAATAATTTACATAAAATATACATCAAGGTTTTCTCAAGAAACTCTGACTATATTTTAGGTATCCTTCCTTGACTTTCTTTACAGTGTACATTTAATTTACTATGTACTTAAAACGCTTCAGATTCCTTCCTTATGTGAATTTATTGAGGGCATAGTTGGTATCTTTTCTTTATAGCCAGAGATCTAGTGTAGTCACTGATAAAATGTTTAATTAACGCCTGTCATATGAAAGAATAAATTGTTTTTTTAAATTATTTTTCAGATTCGATACATTTCTCAGACTCAAGGTTTACCAGGAGAACAATTGTTAAATGTGGGTACAAAATCCACAAGGTTTTTTTTTGCAGAGAAACAGATATGTCTCATTCTGGTTGGAGATTAAAGGTAATTCACTAAGAATATATCTATTAAACAGCTTTCTAAGATGCCTCATATGGATAATCCCTTCCATACCTCTTTTTATTGCTCATTCTTTAAAGTTTTAAAGAGTTTGTGTGTGTGTATCTGTGTATGTAATGTTATTTTCCACTCTATATTAATATATATTACTAAGTACTATAGGATAGGGTCTGAATCTATCTGCTTTCCACCTTTACCAGCTTTGGTTTCTTTAATAGGGTTGAGATGAGTATCTTAGTTTGGCTTACTGTCTATAATAAACACCATGACAAACAGCAGCTTGATGAGGAAAGGGTTTACTTGGTTTTCAGGACCCTATCACAATCCATCACTGAGGGAGTCAGGGCAGGATCTCAAGCAGACACCCTGGAGGAAAGCAGCTTAATGGCTTGCTCAACTCCCACCCTCCTTTAAATGAAAAAAAAAATGTTTTAGATTTATTTATTTTACTTTTTAATGTGTGTTTTTCTTGCATGTATATATGTGTACCACATGTGTGCCTGGTACCCTGAGAGACCAGAAGAAGGTGTCAGGTCCTTTGGAACTGGAGTTATAAGGTGTTTGTTAGCTACCATGCAGGTTCTGGAAAAGAGAAGCTGGATCTTCTGTAGGAGCCACAAGTGTTCTTGAGCACTGAGCTATCTCTCCAGCCCTTCCACTTGCTTTCTTATACCATGTGAGATTGCATGCCTGGGTGTGGTACCACACCAGTGAGCTGGGCCCTCCCAAATCAGCCATTGGTCAAGAAAAGCCTCACAGACTTGCCCATAGGCCATCTGATAGAGGTATTTTCTCAGCTGAGGCATCAAGTTGACAAACTAATCAGCACAATAGGGTTTTACTGTGTATGTGTAGCCCAGGCTGGCCTCCAACTTGATCCTTCTATCTCAGCCTCCTCAGTACTGGTCTTATGTGAGGTTACACTTCCTGGCTTCATATTTATTCATTTATTTGTAATATAAAATACACTTTTACTTGTTATTCTTCTGAAACTGCTATACCCAGTATTAGTGTTAGGCTTAAAGGAATAGAAATTGGGATATAATGAGTAATAATGTTATTTTCTCTTTAATGGATATAATAAGACACTGGAAGAGCATGAGGCAGAGACAGGAATGAAGTCTAAGGAAGCCAGAAAGTACATATTCAACAGTCTGGACGATATAGTGCATGTGAGTATGAAGTCACATAATAATATTGTATGTTGAACGTGCTCCTTGAGTGCCAAGGATTGAAAACAAGTTACTCATTTTCTAAATGCTTACTTTTTAAGTGTTTCAAACAGAATTAACTTGAAATTTCAAACTTTCAGGGGCTAAGTTGTATTTGTTTTTTATCAAATTTTTAATTTGCCTATGCTGTCATTTTCTAAGGGTTTTTTTTTTACTTGTTTGTTTTTTAATTTTTAAGAGGAAAACTAACAGGAAGACTTCTTTTACTGTCTTCAGAATAAGTCTGTGTTTAGTAAACATCTGGACTGGTGGCGTGGCTCAGTGGGAAAGCATTGGCCAGGTAAACCTGGCCACCTGGTTCTGGTCCTGGAACACATTTGAAGGTGGAAGGAAAGATATCTGCAAGTCTATCCATGCACACAAACACACTCAACACAGAGTTGATACATACATACAGAGGCATATACACAGAGATAGACACACATACACACATGTATGCACACTCAACACAATTACTCACACAGATACATATATGTGTGTGTGTATATACATACACAAACATACAGACACACAGATGTACATTCACATGGATGCACACACAGGCATATACACGCACTCACTTATGTAGTAGTAATTAAGGTTGTTTTTTTTTTTTTTTTTTTGGTTTTTCAAGACAGGGTTTCTCTGTGTATCTCTGGCTGTCCTGGACTCCCTTTGTAGACCAGGCTGGCCTCGAACTCACACAGATCCACCTGCCTCTGCCTCCCAAGTGCTGGGATTAAAGGCATGAGCCACCACTGCCCAGCTTAATTAAGGTTTTTTAAATTCCTCCTTTGAATCCTGTTTGTTACCTCAAAAAATTTCATAGATTTGTGAATTTCAGTTCTTTTTGTTTCAAATAACTGTAGTTCACTGGTTTTTATTTTTAAGATGTGAAATGTCAACAGGCCCTTCTTTCTGTAGCTTATTTTTATTTCATGGCTTGAAACATTGCTGTTATAGGTGAACACAGTGATGGACTTGGAAGGAAGTGATCTTTTGGCTGAGAAAGCTGATAGAAGAGAATTTGTTAGTCTTTTGAAGAAAATGTTACTGATTGATGCAGATTTAAGAATTACTCCAGTTGAGACACTGAACCATCCATTCGTTAATATGAAGCATCTTCTAGATTTCCCTCACAGCAACCAGTATGTCACTTTATAATCTCTTATAGTGTTTTTTTTTTTGAATAATGGTAGGTATATAGAAAATCAATGTCTTCACTAAATGTTAATCAACCAAATCGAAAGAGATTGCGCTAACTCGGCTGAGGTCACATAGATTATTAGTAAGATTAGAATTACAACACAAATTGGAAGGCAGTTCAGCTCCTGACTCCCAAAGTTCCAACTGCTAAGGAGGTGGAGATTTTCCTATTGGAACAACGAGGCTGTGGAAGGAGTGGTGGAGGCTCACTCTTAGGTTCCCATTTCCACTGACTCTCCCTAGGTGCTGTCCTTTTTTTGAGACCTATAACTCTGTTGTCTGTTTTCCTTATATATCTTTTGATCCTCTAAATTCTAGAAGGAAAGGAGGGTTTTTATGGGTTAGTAAGGAAGAAGGTATGCTCACATTCTGAAGGCCTTTTCAGCTGCCATAGCAAAACTTGTGACATTTTCTTCTTTCTTTCTTTCTTTCTTTCTTTCTTTCTTTCTTTCTTTCTTTCTTTCTCTCTCTCTTTCTCTCTTTCTCTCTCTCTCTCTCTCTCTCTCTCTCTCTCTCTCTCTTTCTTTCTTTCCTTTTTTTTTTGGTTTTTCGAGACATGGTTTCTCTATGTACCCCTGGCTGTCCTGGACTCACTTTGTAGATAGACCAGGTTGGCCTTGAACTCACAGATCTGCCTGCCTCTGCCTCCAGAGTGCTGGGATTAAAGGCGTGCACCACCACACCTGGCAACTTGAGATAGTTTCGTCTCCCAGATCCTTCTGGGTAGGGAAAGGTAATAGAATCATGTGACATTAGAACAGAAGAAAGGACTGTCCTGGGGGAGGAGTGAACCAGCAAGAGGGAAATGGAGAGGCATGGGAGAGAGCAGGGAGGGAAAGGAATAAATAATGATATGTATGTGTGGAAATGCCACATGGAAGCTCACCACTTTAAATATTAATAAGCACTCCATCACTGCTTAAGGCAACTTAATTATTATTTTAACAATAGTAAAGAAAGTTATTATGTGAGTGAATCAGTAGTCATTATTATGAAATGCTCTGTATTTGTATTTTTATAAAATCCAAGTATTCTTTTCTTAAACGCTGAAGATATTCTATGGATTTCCATAAATAATTATTTCAAAAATAGCATCATAATGAAATTCTTGGTACCATTAAATTAGTGATTTGTTACTAAAACTTAGGAAAAATTATATATAAGGTAGAGATTATTAAATGATGTACAAAAAGTATAATACTCTTTGGTCTCAAAGTCTTACCAGCATAATATACATTTGCTTTGATATATTTCTTATAGAAGTTGCTGTTAGAAAAAGTATAAAAAATAAAGTACAAATTGTAGAATTTATTCTTTTCCAAATAATTTTTATTTTGTTAGTATACATTAATCTTTAACATTTTAAATAATGTTACAATATTTTCAAACTTTCTTGTGCAGTGTAAAGTCCTGTTTTCATATCATGGATATTTGTAAGTCTCCAAATTCATGTGAAACAAATAACCACAGTAAAATGTCACTCTTACGACCAGTTGCGTCAAACAGCACTGCTGCTCTAACGGCAAACTTCACTAAAATCGGAACATTAAGAAGTCAGGTAAGAATTTACAGTTGTTAATACTTTATGAAAAGTCTTTTGATTGGTCATATGTGCAGCAGATACAGCAAGGTGAGCATTTAATATGGCTGTTCTGTTATGTCTAAAACAAATAGAATGTATCTTTTTATTCATTCTCTCAAATCTTCCTTTTCTGCTGTTAGGACCACAACTCTATCAAATAGAGTTCAATAAACCCAACTTAAGTTGATCAGTCTGCATTTTGTCTCATTACATTTTATTGTAGAATGGTGATTTTTAAGTATGTGTGGATTATAGTGTATTTGTAGCATTTGGAAGACTGCCCTGCGTAATGTGAAATACATTGATTGTTTCAGGCATTAACCACATCTGCTCACTCCGTTGTGCACCATGGCATACCTCTGCAGGCGGGAACTGCACAGTTCGGCTGTGGTGATGCTTTTCATCAAACCCTGATTATCTGTCCCCCAGCTATCCAAGGTATTTTCATTTAGAATACAATGTAGACTTTTTCTTTTCTTTTTTCTCTCCTCCCTCTCTCCCCCCTCCCTCTCCCCCTCCTCCTCCCCGGCTCCCTCTCCCTCTCCCTCTCCTCTTTTTTTAAGATAAGTTCTTACTATGTAGCTCAGGCTGACCTGGTACTCACCTCACCATGCAGATGCCTCTGCATCTGGAGTGTTGGAATTCAAGTCATGCATCCCCACACTCTGCCAGCTTTCCCACTTTAAAGCAACAGGTTGATTACAAATAAGGCCACAAACGCCTCTGTCCAGCTTCGCCTAGTGAAAGTGATTGAGTCAGGTGACCTGGAAATACACTTGAGGGTTGACCTTTTTTAGCTCTATAAAGGAAAATAGACTGCATAGGTGATATCATGACCATCCCTGCACTGTAGTGTATTTTATGCAGGAATGGAATAGCAGTGTTTTTCAAAGCATAATATATATAATATATATTTTATATATATATATACACACATTATATATATGTATGTATATGTATACATATATGTATATATATATCATGATATAATAACTGTATGAGTTAAATTTCCATGTGATAAAACAAATCTTTTATCTTTTTATTTGGCTTATAAATAAAGAATAACTGTGCATTTGTTAGCAAATATATTAAAGGCTTAAATGTAGTATCTGCCCTAGACATGTCTCAGCCTCTCTAAAAGTATTGGTCCTTGTTATGGTGGGAAAACTCTCTGAGAGGAAAATAACACTATAATAGCAAAACTGATATGGAAATGAGAAGTTGCAGGAAGAATAAATGATTCTGCTTTGTAGTACATTTAAAAAAAAAGACAGAATAATTTGGCATCAGTATTTGAGACAAAATACCACAAAATAGACAGGAAATACCTATCTTTACTAATAGATTACTTTGTTAATTATTTTTTATGTGAAAATGGGCAGAATCAGAATTTAAACCATTTATCATTTAAAATAATCTTATAAGTTACATAAGAGAGTTTTTTTTCCTCCTATTGGATGACTGTTCCATTTCCTAGGTATTCCTGCTGCACATGGTAAACCCAGCAGTTACTCCATAAGAGTAGACAATACAGTTCCGCTTGTAACCCAGGCCCCAGCTGTACAGCCGCTGCAGATCCGACCTGGAGTTCTTTCACAGGTTGGTCACAGTTTGTTCTTCTTTTACATATGTGCTTCCCCTTAACATAAATGCACATCACATGTCAGCCTGTACTTCTCGGAAGGAATGAAGGGTCTGCTGGGGAATTTAGTCCTTTTTTTTTTGTAGGCCATGCATGGCCTTTAGCTTTTGTAATTATTAGTTGTTACTTTACTGTAACTGTTTTGAGTTTGGGATGTGTCATTTGTCACCTCGTTTGGGTTGTTTTCTGATGCAGCAGACCTGGTCTGGTAGAACACAGCAGATGCTGATACCTGCTTGGCAGCAGGTGACACCCGTGGGTCCTGCTGCTGCAACACTAACTTCTGAAGGCATGGCTGGCTCCCGGAGGCTTGGAGACTGGGGGTAAGTCCAAAGCAGAAGAACTTCTGTGACTAATACACAGAACAGATGAGTGTAAAAAAGAGATTCAATTTTCTCAACTTGCTCCATAGGAAAATGATTCCACACAGCAATCATTACAACTCAGTGATGCCTCCGCCTCTTCTAACCAACCAGATAACATTATCGGCCCCTCAGCCTATCAGCGTGGGCATTGCACATGTTGTCTGGCCTCAGCCTGCCACTACCAAGAAAAATAAGCTGTGCCAGAACAGGTTGGTATCAACTCTCTTCTGCATTTTGAAATCAGACTTTAAAGTAAAATTTGCATGTACAGTAAAGGGTCACTCTGTTGTATTCAAAAATGACCTCTTTTGTAGCTTTGATAGCAACACTAAGCTGGCTCCCCTCTTAATTTCTCAGAGGTATTTTGGTAAAACTAATGGAATGGGAGCCAGGAAGAGAGGAAATAAATGCTTTCAGTTGGTAAGATTGCCTTTATTGACCGTTTGATTTATTATCTACCTGTAATACAGCACCTGTAGACACTTGGATGTCACATACACAAAAAGTATGTAAATGCAAACTACCAACAATATTTTGAGATAATATTTTATAATTCACAAAACTCTTTGTATATCAGTGTGTTACATCTATGAAGAAGTGAAAATTTGTGCTGTTTAACAATATCTTCAGGAAATATCATTTCTCTTTTGGTTATAAGGATTACAAATTATTTCTTTGGTTGCAGGAGTAATTCATTGCAGAATACCAATATACCACATTCAGCACTTATTTCTCCAAAGATAATCAGTGGGAAAGATGTTGAGGAAGTAAGTTGTGTAGAAACACAGGACAATCATACCTCAGAAGGAGAGGCAAGAAATTGCCACGAAGCGTCTGTCAGACAGGATTCTTCAGTTTCAGACAAACAGCGGCAAACCATCATCATCGCAGACTCCCCGAGTCCTGCTGTGAGTGTGATCACCATTAGCAGTGACACGGATGACGAAGAGACGTCACCCAGACACTCACTCAGAGAGTAAGTGCCAGGTGCAGTCCTCACCACAGTGCCAGCTCCTTCGACATGCAGAGAATCAGCTTTTTGTGGTGTTCTCTCTGTCAGTGTCCCTTGGAATAAATAGAATTGTAGCCCTTTATCTGAATCTATAAGCTGTAAATTTGGGGTTGAGTAGCTGATTCTGAACTGTTAACTGTTAACTGGCTTGAGATTCTCCTCTCACTTTGACCCACGTTTCCCTTCCCTCATCGTTAGGTGTAAAGGAAGTTTGGACTGTGAAGCTTGCCAAAGCACTTTGAATATTGACCGGATGTGTTCCCTCAGTAGTCCCGATAGCACTCTGAGCACCAGCTCCTCAGCGCAGTCCAGCCCTTCCCCTTGCAAGAGACCGAACAGGTAAAGGAATTTAATAGATGCTTGTCATGAATGTCAAGTCTGCTAAACTCCTGGTTTCTTCTGTAATGTGTAAAGTAGTGTCTGCCACTTACTACAGTGATTGCTCTTTTGCACACAGATTTTTGAATTTTTGAACTACGTCAGTTTTGTAGATTTGTGGTTTTAGTAATCTTTTTTTTTTTTTTTTCATTAAAATGGTTCCAATTTGTGGTGATGCACTCCTTTAATCCTTTAATTGGGAGGCAGAGACAGGGAATCTCTGTGAGATCAATACCTTCCAGGGCTTCATTGTGAGACCCTATCTCAAAGAAACAAACCAAATTTAAGTTAAAGTCCTAATAAATTTTTGCATAATGAAGTACTAAGTGGCCTACTACCTAGGGAGTAGCCACTGTGATTTTTATCTCTACCATTGCTAACTGCCTCCTGGGTATTTCCTTATTGGGACATGCAGTGCAGTCTCCTGACCAGCACAAGTAACAGATTGAGAGATAAGCCACAACAATTTTTATGATTTAGCATTATAAAATTGGCAATAATATCTGAAAAGGATTTTGAAGTTAGTTTTATATGTTTTCCTTCCTTTTAGTCAGGGTTGGAGTACTTACTAACCCAAGCTTTGCAGAAGACATAAATAAGCTCTTCTAAGTTGCTTAGAGGTTTATACATACACAAATGTACACATAACAGGCACATAAAATGTTCCTAAACATGAATAATATATGTATGTGTGTGTAAGAGTAAAAAGAAAGTGTACATATAAAAAGAGATACCTCAGGTTTTAAGATTAAAATGAATGACTAAAAGAGACACTGATATAGAACTATCAGGAAGTGAGGTCTCGAGGTTGCGATGCGGAAGAGCAAGATTTAGGGCTCTGGGATGGGCTGCAGGGTGGTGAGAAAGCCCTTTCAGGAAGACAGATCCTAACCTTCAGTTGGACCTGAAATATACAAGTCCCTAGTTCACATGTGTGTACATCTTCTCCAAATATTTAGAGTAATACTTCATTTTTTCCTGTTTTTTTCTATTCATGTGTGTGTATTTATGTGTGCACACTTGTGCATGTGCCTCTGGAGACCCAAGGCCAATGCTGAGTGTCTTCTTCAGTTGTTCTCCACCATATTTCTGGATCTGTCACTGAATCTGGAACTCAGCCATTTGCTTGAGCTCAGGATTCCTCCTACCCTGCTTTCCCAGAGTTAGGACTCCATATATACATTGCTGTGTGCAGGTTTTTATGTGGGTGAGGATTGAAACTCAAGTTCTTATCTTTGTACACCAAGCATTTTTCCAATTGAGATATCTTCCTAGCCCCTAGAACAGAACTTTTTTTTTTTGTTGTTGTTGTCTTGTGACAGGGTTTCTCTGTGTAGCCCTGGCTGT
Source organism: Lophiomys imhausi (assembly GCA_907164525.1). Lineage (NCBI taxonomy): Eukaryota > Metazoa > Chordata > Mammalia > Rodentia > Muridae > Lophiomys > Lophiomys imhausi. The sequence goes on from CAJQZJ010033157.1 coordinate 127,927, forward strand.
CCTGAAACTCACTCTGTAGACCAGGCTAGCCTCAAACTCAGAGATCCACCTGCCTCTGCCTCCCAAGTGCTGGGATTAAAGGCATGCACCACTACCACTTCTTATCTTGAAGAATTGTAAAGAAGAGTTTTATGAGCTATTATGATGGAACAAATGTGAAGGAAAGAAAAAATAGTTAAAAAGGTTTATTTTGGCAGTGGAATTTGGTTTATCATTCTGAGTAGAGTGGAAATTCTGTGGAAAAAAAAAACCATTGGCCAAGGACAAAATATGTATAAAATAACTGTAGTGTACTGTATACTATTAATTAACATTATAATTAATTTTGGAAAAATATAAAAATGTTTTCTTATAGTATGTCAGATGATGAACAAGAAAGTGGGTGTGATACTGTGGATGGCTCTCCAACATCAGACTCTTCAGGACATGACAGTCCATTTGCAGAAAGCAGTTTTGTGGAGGACACTCATCAAAACACAGAGCTGGGGACTTGTGCTGGCACAGAAGCCAAGCCAGCTGTAGGCACTGCTGTGGAGCCACCCGTGGGGATAGAAAGTGGATTGAATGTTGATGAGCACATGGCAAACACAGGTAAACTTAGTTCTCTGGTGCCTTGTAAAGGTCTGAATTCAGGAGCACTGGAGACTAGGATTGTCAAAAGTCATCTTTGAATTTCCATTTTGACCTTGTCATGTCTATTACACAGGAAAAAATATATCTCTTCAAATGTTTTCCCAAAGCTTTGTAGCCATGACTTTCTCTTTACATTTAAAAGCAAGTTTCTCTAATTACTGCTGTATAAAATCTGTAAGCACATGTCTAATTTTCATTAGAGAAGTAGAAGCCACAACTGTAATTTTGTATGTGTGTGGTGGTTGTTGTTGCCAGATTCTACATGCCAGCCATTAATAAAAGGACAGCCCATCCCTGGAAAGCTGAACCAGCCTTCTGCCTTGGGTACTCTTCGTCAGCAGAAACCCACATCAGCATTCCAGCAGCAGCATTTGAACTTCAGCCAGGTGTGTTCCTGTGTGCCCTTGTGAGTGTTTGGGATTTAACCTAGCAGTTTCTTTTCTTTTACTTTATTGCTTTAGTTTTTGATTTTGTGTATGGATATGTGGTGTGGGATATGTGAATATATGTGAATGGAGTTGTGGGATTGATTTGGAAGTGAACAAAATTGTATGTGTGAATGTTAGCTTTCCATATAAATGTTATATAAATTGTAGGGATTAATAACTGGGATAACAATGTTCGCTGGGTGTGGCAATGGCAGCAACTTGTAAGAAATAGGAAGATGTTAGTGTGCCTTCTTTCCCTTAGTGAACTAGAGCCTGAGCGATCCAGTGTGAGCTGCCCATCACAGTTCCTTTCATCTTTGCTTTGATCTGACAAAATGTGCTGTTCAGTCACATTTTTCTTTGTGATTAGGTTCAGCATTTCGGAACTGGGCATCAGGAGTGGAATGGAAAGTTCGGGCATCGAAGACAGCAAGCATATATTCCTACTAGTGTTACCAGTAATCCATTCACTCTTTCTCACGGAAGTCCTAACCACACAGCAGTACATGCCCATCTGGCTGGAAATACGCACCTCGGAGGACAGCCTGCTCTACTTCCATACCCATCATCAGCTGCCCTCAGTAGTGCTGCACCAGTGGCTCACCTCTTAGCCTCTCCGTGTACCTCAAGACCTATGTTACAGCATCCAACTTACAGCATCTCCCATCCCAGTGGCATAGTTCACCAAGTCCCAGTGGGCATAAATCCCCGTCTGTTACCATCCCCAACCATTCATCAGACTCAGTACAAACCCATCTTCCCTCCACATTCTTACATTGCAGCATCACCTGCGTATACTGGATTTCCATTGAGTCCAACAAAACTCAGCCAGTATCCATATATGTGAAAACTCAAAAGCAGTATATTGAGGAAGCTCAATGATACAAATGTTTGATTAAAAATAAAAACATGGTATTTAATAAATATTAGCCATGGCACAAGAAAATTATTTTTGAATCATGTAGACTTGGGTGCAATTTAAACAACTTTGAGCTTTAAAAAAAAAACTCTGACTTTTCATGTGTTTTGCACATTTGGTATAACTTGTCTTTGGTCATGTATCTTCTTATGTAGTAACTCTAGACAGGTGACTTATGGGAGCAGAAGTCCAGTTTTGCTCCTGCTATTTTTTATAAAATTGCCTTCTAACTAGTGCAAGACACGTCCACATTTGGGAAGCCATTCTGTGTCTAGACTTAGCAACAGATGCACATGTGTCAGAATTTCGGCTTACGAGTGAATTGTATCGTCTGTGTCTTAGTGTGTACGTGTTGGGGCACTTAACCTAAGCAATTGAGCTATTGTTCTTTACATTTGCATGTGTCTTTTGCATGGGCAAAATGTTGCCTAGACTTGGCTCTTAATGTTGTTCTAATAATCTCAGCTGCATTGTAAACCGTTCCTACACATAGTGCCTTAAATATTTGAGGTTGTTCAAGTTATTACCTATCTGTAAATGTTGAGGACTGCAGCACTTAAAATTCAGACCTACTCTTTAGTTTTTCTTTCAGTAGAGTAATGTCCCTTTTGGTTTTGTGTGGTATGATTTCAGATAGTAGCTGCTTTTTCCTTGTTAAGAGGGCAGCATGTTTGCTATAGCTGAATTCTGCTGTCTGATTTTTTTCAGAATGATCTAGCTTCAAGAAAAGCAAGCAGTTAGTAGTGCTTAAGAAAACTTGATTCAGTAATTAATGGATAGTTGATATCTGTGACAGCACACCATTTTATATACTATTAAGTGAAACTGCAATACAGCCTAAGTTTATTTTGGGAGTGTTTGCTGTATAATTGGACTTGATAAAATGTTTAGAAGTGCAGTAGGCATGACTTGAGTAGATAATGAAAGAAAATGCAAAATGCTCATCAAGCTCATGATGTGGTTTCTTCTTAGTTTGGGCAGACCATGCAGTATTTAACACGTAGTAGCAGAATATTTACTATTGAAGCTTGAAAAGATGTGAGTTCTTTGTGTGCAATTTTTCATTTATGCATGTGAGAAGGTTTTTTGGTTTTTTGGTTATTTTTAAGTATTTTTACATTGTAGTACTCGTTTTTGCTTGTTGGTGGTGTTTGCTTATTTAATACATTCCGTCAGGGACAGAAATTACATGCTTTTTCTCTTAGGAAGTGTGTATTGGGTTTTTCCCTCCCCCTCTCCCTTGGTGGTGATGGTGATGATGTTTAAATGAAGTTGCTTTTACAGCACCAAAGACTTAATCATCCATTTCTTATATAAAAGGTAGCTACTTTTTGCATAGACCTCAAGTATATTGTAGTGTAGAGGTGGAATTTAAGGAAAGGTATTAAACCAAGGCTGTGTTTAGCTTACAGGCAAGTAATAAATTGTATCATTTATCTTGAATGTATCATAGATAAGCTGCTATATAACGATTGCCACTTCAGATAGCTGTGAAATTAGGTGATTAACTAGTTGTTATTAGCTTTCTAATTTCTGTATAAGTCTAATTACACAAGATAGAAGCTGGGGTTTTGATGTTTTACTTTGCTTTTCTGTTTGGAGTGTCATTGTAACTACTGTATTGTAAATGATGGAAACAGTTGCCTATGTTATTTTGAGGTGTGTTATTTGCATCAGTATTTTATCTCTATTAATGTTTGTGCTCATCACTGCATAGAAAAACTTGGATGTACCAATGTAATTTAATTTTTTATTTTCATACTGGCATTGTAGACACTTGAGAAAGCTGTATCTTGCAGGCTTGACTTAACTTTTTTTCCTTAATAGTCTGGAATATAATCTTACAGCATATACTGGAATAAACAGTACAAGACATTTGAGTGTAAAACTCCAAATGTTCTGGATTGACAGCATTTCCTTACTAAGCAAGTTGCATACCACAGGTACAGCTCTAGTACTGCGCTGATGATAAGCTAATAGTGACACATTTTTCTTTAATACATTGACACAAGCAGTGTTTTATTTAATAATCATCCATGACATAAACGTGCCTGAAGTTGATTTTAAAAATTACAGTATTAGATCATAAAGTAAAACCAGCAGCACATTTTTAGTCACTGAAAATGAAGGACTTGATTCCCCCACAGGTTTCAGTGTTTTTAGTAATTGATTCTATGCATTTTATATAAATAGAAATATATATAAACACATTACAAAATGGAGTAGACCGAGATTAACTTAAAGACTATTTACATATGACAGATTTGTGGGGTCACTAAGTAACTGTTGCCCTCCACGGCCTTCTCATTTGAGATTTATGGTCCGACAGGTGTCTGCTCACTTCTGCTGGGGACAGATGTTTCAGAAACAGCAAGTACACAGACTGAGCGTGTCACACAGGCACAAAAGTGGCCCAGTAAGCTGTGCTTACTGCCCTGAAATGACACATTTTCTGTATTTAAGTTCACGACTGGAGCAGCCTTGTTAAATTGACTGAAGACGGTAACAGTCAACATTTCCATACCACAGTAATGCTCTCTAAAGGCATGTCACAGTCAGATGGACTGCGCTTAATTAATTGCAATCATGGGCTTTTTAATGTGTTTCAAATTTTAAGACTTCAAAGTCCCCCCTGAAGTCTAATTTTAGCATTCTGTCAGGAGAATCTGGATTTTACCCCCTCTAAAGCTATTTTAATAGTTTTGTTTTAATGTTTTCTTAAATAAAACACTGCATGATTTCCAAGTTGCATATTTGTGTGTTAATTTGCAAGTGAATTTTTAATCAATTATTTTGATATTTAGGTTTTTTTTCCTTCAGGGTATTTAATTAAACATGTTACTCTATTAGCAAAACCTTTTCATTTTAATATCTACTGCTGATTTTAAACTTGGCTTGTGTTCTGTAAAAGTTAAATCATTCGCTGCAAGGTGTAGGAAGATTCATTTTAATGATCTCAATGATAGGTTTGATGACTTAGTTTGAACTGTTAACTGTTGAACAGTTTTACTCTTGTGGCTTCTTTCTTTGGTTTGTTTTTGCTTTTACTTCAATGCTACACTAGTTTGCCATGTAGCAATTGCACTGTGCAATATTACAATAAGGACTGGGAAAATTTTTATGGATGTAATGTCTATTACAGTTTGCGATAGTATTTCTCTCTAGTTCTCAGTGATTTAAATGTGACCAAGCCTTCTGTACTTTGTCACAAAAAGCGGGTTTTCCAGGTGACTATTTTGGTGAGTGTCAAATTAAGAATTTATGGTGTATTACTGTTGATTCACTTTGAATTAAAATATATATATTGCAGCAAACAGCTTGCTGACTTTTTTTCCACTCCAGTACTTCTTAAGGGCAGAGATGGGAGAGATTGATAGTACCAAGTTACCTCATCATTGGCATTTCATTTGATGCACAGAACTACCTCATGCTGGGAGCTTTGTTAGATGAATGAGGACAGTATACAACATGCTTGTGCAACTTGTCCAAAGTAGGACTGCTAGTGAGTTGGGTCTGAGACAGAGCCAGGCCACAACTAATCAGCTTTCCACTTTTTTCCCCCAAACTGTAGCCTGGCACAGTATGCCAGAAACTCTACAATATAACCATGGCCGATTTTTCTTAAAAAATTGATTTTCTCAAATTTTTTGAGAAATACTTTTGAGGAAAGTATTCTGTTTACTGTTCATGGATGGAAAATAGGGAAGTCACACGATTTTTGAAAAAGTGTAACATGACGATTTGAAAGAACCCTGAGCCAGCTCCTGTTAATGTTCTCAAATGGCATCTCATTCTCAAATCCTTAATTTCAGACACAGATCATCAGGCAAGTGTGTGGGAAACCATTCCATTAGCGCAGAGCAGTAACTGGGGACTTTTGTCTTGGTGCTTAAGATCAAATCTAGAACTAAGCTAAAACACACCAGTGGATACATATTTCTTTCTTCATAAGCTTTCAACTAAAGTGTAATATATATATATATATATATTTATTTATTTTAGTGTTTGCTTCTTTGAGCACTTTGTTGGTGAGAGTCTTTCAAATTATAAATAATTGCACTTATACTCATGGCTCTATAGTATTCTTTTGTGTGCATATAACTGGTTTTATTGACAGTCATTTGAATAAGTTTGCCCTTTTTAGATATTTGGAATATTGTTGCTGTGAATGTTGTTGCCCATCTTTTGGAGAAGACATGTATATGTGATGTCTTATAGAATCAGTAGATCATAGGGGGATAATACTTCACTTCTTCAGACACCACCACACAGTATTCCAAAATACTGGAATCAGCTTACACTTGCAGCACATGAGCATGCTGGTCGTCTTCTAACTACACTTTTCCTTTAGTCATTGTTGGGAGGTTGAGTTCTTAAAAAACAAACATCAGCAACAGCAAAAAAAAAAAAGACAAAACAAAACTGTGACTAAGGCTCAAACACTGGCCCTAGATTTACATGAAATCTAGAGGTTGTAATTTGTCTGAAAGCATTTTCGACCTTAGCAAATACTAAGGAATATTGAGCTAATTAAGTGGATCTAGGACTATAGAAATTGTTTCTGGCTGGGCCTGGTGACGCACCTTAATCCCAGCATACAGGAGGCAGAGGCAGGTGGAACTATGTGAGTTTGATGTCAGCCTGGTCTACAAAGTGAGTCGAGGACAGCTAGGGCTCTATTACACAGAAAAACCCTGTCTTGACAAACAAAACAAACAAAAAAGATAACAGAACAGAAATGTCTTTGAGTGCACACTTAAACCAGTACCCACTGCCTTGCCTGGCACATCATAAGTCTGCCAGGAGTCATTCAAAATAGGAAATATCTGTGTTCCAAGTTCTGGGCATTTATCATTGAACAAAGCAGAAGCCCCAATTGCCTTACTGTACCGTGGTGGGAAGACCAAGCAAGTTAGTACCAACAAGTCATTGAAGGTGCCTAGAATGCTAGCCACAAGGGGGCAAACAACACAAAAGCTTAACTCAAACATGAACTTTTAATGTGAACCAAAAAAGGAAGGTGGCCAGTGTGTCTGAGCTCAATGCATGGTAGAGTGCTAGAGGCAAAATACCACTGTGGGGTGGGCACACAGCCTTCTGCCTGAGAAACCATGTACACTTAATTCCAGATACCGAGAAGCTGTAAAAGGGCTCTAGGTGCTCAAATGGAATCCAGTCTGTTTTTTTTTTTTTTTAATTCAGTTTAGTTGGCCCATAGAGAGTAGGCCACAGGCTTGAAGACTTTCTAGGATAGTATTGAAGTGCACATGAGAAAGGGAGAGTCTGAGTGCCTGTCTTTGGTTTGTATTATGAATGCATGCCCTTTTCCCTTTCTGAGGCACAGTCTCCTTATGTGGCCAGTCTGACCTTGAGCTCTCTGTAGCCCAAGCTGGTCTGGAACTCCAGATCCCCCTGTCATGTACCATCACAACCAGCTTCCTCCTAGTTTAACACAGTATTTGGAAGAGTGAAAGTTTTGAATTTGGATAAAGCCCAACTTACCACTATTTTTTTCCTTTGCAGTTTTTGCCTTATACTTCCTAAGATGTTTCTCAGTTAGGAAGTTTTACATGCTGTCTTCTGTGTTCCAGGGCTTTTATAGGTTTAGATTTTATATTAGGTCTCTGCTCCACGTCATGTGGATTTTGTGTTGTTTGTGATGACATTGTCCTATCTTATTGAACCTATGTTTATATATGATGAAAAGTAAGTCATAGGAAGCTAAAAATACATATTTTCATCATAGAAAATAATACATGTGGCAGTATGCCTGGGAAGTTCAGAGAAACAAGTTTTTTATTATAATTTATTTTTTATTTCTTCAAGTTACATCTCAATCACAATTCCCTCCCTACTCCCCCCTCCAGCCCCACCCTTCCACCCTCTTCCCCCTCAACCTCCCATCCTCTACCCTTTTTTTTTTTTTAAAGTTTAAGGTATATCTTTTTCCCCCCAACAGCCCCCTTTCAGTCCAACAAATGGTTCTTTCTCTTATAACAATAAATACAATACAAAACAACAAATAAATAGGCCACAATTATAAGAGTTATATGGCTTAGCATACATTCCCAATGTCCAGTCCATATGTGTTTGGCCCCTGACTTTAACATTCTACTATCTAACCATCTCCATGAGTTTAAAGTTCTATATCTAACTCAGCTTTCATACTAACTTGCATCACAATTTTAAAAACATCTTCTTAGATCCAGAACACCCTAAACAACTAACACCCTAAACAGTTGTTTGATTCCTAAACAACTCAAAATTTAACTATGAGACTCTAGCTATCTATTCTTCAACCACCTCAGAGACCTGAGAGGGATAAATATATCTGATTATATAGGAAGTGCAGGGCCCACAGCTTCCAAAACTAAGAAATGACATACCAGTGGCTGCCTGGACAGTTCCCATTTTCTCTCCATACATTACAGCATCAATCTTCAGCCATTTGGCCCCGTTTCTCTGACAGACATTGGTTGTAGAGCAGGAATTATGAAGGACTTACCTACCCTGTCTTGGCAGAGCTAGGCTGTCGACTTACCTGCTTCCAAGTTTTGTCCTTTTTGGACAGCATTCTGTGTACAGTTGAAGCAAGGGGTTTTTCTTGCCAAGAGATAGGCTTGCCACTAATTCAACCATCTCCCACCGGAGATTCTTCCATGCTCATCTTCTACTTGGAGTAGAATAGGGGGTGCTGTCAGGAGCTGACATGTCTCGATATCAGAAAATCTTAAGAAAACATCTTTGAATGCCATATTGAGAAACAAGTTTTTAAACATTGTACAGAGTTTTCAAATATTAATATACATGCAGACAATTTCAGTTTAGTTTTTTTTTCTTCTGAGACAGGGTTTCTCTGTGTGATAGAGCCTTGACTGTCCTGGACTTGTTTTGTAGACCAGACTGGCCTCAAACTCACTGAGATCCACCTGTGTCTGCCTCCGAAGTGCTGGGATTAAAGGCCTGTGCTACCATACCTGACTTAGGTGTCTTTTTAAAAAAAAAAAAAAACCTTTATTCGTTTGTGTGTGTGTGCATATGTTGTTTCTATGCATGTGCACACTCAAAGCATGTGCCACAGTGCACATGTGAGAGTCAGAACAGCTTTGTACAGTGGGTTTTTTTCTTCCACATTGACATTGGCTCTGGGGACCACATTCAGGTCCCCAGGCTTGCATGGCAAGTGCCTTTACCGAAATGAACTATCTTGCTGGCCCAGTTTCTACTTAACAATTTATAGCAATGCTTTTGTATGGTTTACAAACTTACAACATTTTAATGTCCATACTTTCAATTTAAAGTTACTGGTTTTGTCTTAACCATTAAAGACAGAAAATTAAAAGAACTTTTTTTTTAAAACTTAAAAATAAAGATTTTTTTTCTTTTTTTACATGTGTCTGATTATTTTGGCTGCATGCATGTATGTGTACCATCTGCATGCCTGGTGTCTGTAGAGGCTAGAAGAAGGTACCATATCCCTTGGAAGTACAGTTTCTGATGATTGTGAGCTGCTATTGGTGCTGGGAAGTGAACCCAGGTCCTCCCCAAGACTCTTAACTGATGAGCTGTCTTTCCAGCCACACCTTTTTCTTTTGTAAATATAATATTTTATTAACTTTTGAGCATTTTGGGGATTGGAGAGATAGCTCAGCGGTTAAGAGCACTGGCTACTCTTCCATAGGTCCTGAGTTCAATTCCCAGCAACCATATGGTGTCTCACCACTGTCTATAATGATGCCCTCTTCTGTCATGCAGGCATACATGCAAATAGAGCACTCAAAAGCATAGATAGATTCTTTAATTTTTGAGCATTTCAAGACATGCATACTATATTTTGATTTATGCTTTTTTCTAATGTTGGATGTCTGTACTGTTTAACCTTATATATATGAGGCATCACCATGGTCCTCAGGAAACTCTGATTTGCACCATTTTTATATTGTAGAGTCTGTATCTTGACATTCACTTTGTGCCTGACTGCAGTAGGTACTAAAATAATTTGCTTTGGGACTACAGAGATGGCTCAGTGGTTAACAACAGTGGCTGCTCTTAGAACCTGGTCAATTCCTAGTATCCACATGACAGTAGTTCACAGCTGTTTGAAACTCCAGTAACAGGGGAACTGACTCCTTTTTCTGGTTTCTGAAAGCACTGCATGTAGGTGGCACACAGACATACACGAAGGCAAAACACTCATACATCGAAAAACTTCTCATTTCTTTTTTTGAGAGACAGGGTTTCACTGTGTAATAGCCCTGGCTGTCCTGGACTCACTTTGTAGACCAGGCTGACCTGGAACTCCCAGAGATCCACCTGTCTTTGCCTTTTGAGTGCTGGGATTAAAGGCATGTGCCACTGTGCCCACCTAGAAAAACATTTTTTAAAGAGAGTAAACTTAACAACAGTCATCTGTTGAGTGATATTTGAAGGCTTACATTTATACTCTCTTGCCATCAGATTATCAGGTATGATTTCGAGCAAGTTTGACTTCAGTTTACTCTGTTAGGTGAAAGAGCTGAGGAGTTGCAAACTCAGAGCAACATCAGTAGAGCAGACCAGGAAAAAGGAAAAGGAAGCCACAGATAATAAATAGCAGGGAGAGTAAACTCTCCATGCCTGAGAATCAGCAAGTACTTTGGGCGTGGACCCAGTGGGCAAAGTTTTTCAATAAGACAGATGCTGGCAGCAAACTCAATAAAAATGCATAGTATACACTAAGCAAGTTGCAGCAGTCCTGAGTCCCTCTGATACCCAGTTTGATGGTTGGTCGGTCTGTCCAATATAATTTGATATTACATACTGACCAGCAGGGGGAGAAAGTGTTCTCTTAAAGTTTGTTCCATAATCTCTAAAACAACAAAGCAGAACTAAGGGCAGTATATCTTGTTTTCTGTGGACATTATAGTACAATGTGAGGGGTTTTCTTTCTTTCTTTTTTTTTAAACATATACCTTTAAAAAGTGACAGTACTCCAAGTCTTTTGAAAGAAGACATCCATGTGTTTATTCACTCCTCTACCACCATACAGACTTGTCAGAGTCAGAAATACATAATTTTATCTCCAGTAAAGGAAATAAAGTTTAGGATTTGGCAGCCTTGGGAGGAGAAATGAGTCATTTATCAAAACCTAGATTAACTCTTTTCCATACCCCCCTTTTACTTTATTTCTAAGAAGAATGAAAAGGCTCAGAGACACTCTAATTGATTCATAACACAGGAAAAAAAAAGCAGCTTTATAGTTTTGCCCCTTTAGGCATATTTCCTGACTATATCTTCTATGTCTAGTAAATTTTTACTGACCTACTGGGAAAAGGGCAGATGTACATATGTACTTACCAATTTGCAAGAAATGAGTATAGAGAATGTAGTAGCACATAATGAATACCTGCATTTTATAATTCCAGATTTGTTCTTAGGATGGTCTGAAAGGATGTTGGTTGCATTTTGCCAAACTCTATATGTGTATGTAATATAAAACTATCATCCAGCCATGATTTGACCAAAAAAAAAAAAAAAAAAAAAAAAAAAGGGTCAGGCTATGAGTACTTCATTACCAGCTGCTTCAACGGATCTGATTTAAATGTTATTGATGAACAGGTGTAGTTAGTGCATGAATGTTTTTGCTCCTCCATACATGTAAGGCTGAAGTGAAACAAAGCCATATTGGAACATCTCATTACTGATGTGAGTGGATTCTTCTGTCTGATGGTTGTAAAGCGCTGAAACATACTTTTCTCCCCCCCCCCTCCAATTTTTGTTCATAATGTGGAGCTAATAATAAGACTCAAATGGAATTTGCATTAATGGTTTCTCCATAGTGATTTCTGACTTCTTCTTTTGCACAGGTTACTTTTCCTGTATTCCCCTTGCTGTCTGCCATCCATCCACCCACCCATCCATCCAGACATCCAGACACACACACACACACACACACACACACACACACACACACACTTTATATTCTCATAAACACATAATGAATACACACACACTCATACCTATCTATCCTATCATCTATCTATATCTATGATCTGTCTGTCTGTCTATCAATCCGTCTATCATCTATCTGCCTACCTACCTGAGGTAAGTTCTTGCTGTGCAGCCTAGGCTGATCTTGAATTCACTCTTGCTTCAGCCTTCTAAAGGCTGGAATTACAGGCAGATGTCAGGCTTTCCAATATGTTTTTAATGTTGACTAGACAGACAGCCAACAAAGCAACCTGTCAAGTGTTTGCCAGCCCATTGGGTAAATGGACAGCAGGCACAATTTCAAGCCTCTTGTCATTGAACAAGAAGAGAGATGCTGCATTTTATAGAAACCCAACAGACAGAAGTAACTTTGAGCACGGAGATAATAGGATGTGCAGCACCATTAGCAAGTGTGAAGTGGTGAGGACAGGCAGTCCCTGCAAAGTTGTTATCAACAGAAGAGAATTAAAGTTGTTTCCTGACCTTTATGAAGGTATTACAAAGTCCCCTGCCATGGTTGGAATGTTTGGAGAACTGAAAGGCGGAATGTGACACTTACGTAGTATAATAATGTATAGCATTACCGTATTGAAGCGTAGTTTACTCTAACCTGCCTCCATTATGCAACACCTCTTCTATTTCTTGGCAAATAGTTACACTCTTGACTAAGCTTGGATGAATTTCTTGGAGTTCGTACTTAGTGCTTTGGTTATAATGTCTGACTGGGAGTTCCTCTAACATGAATTTCTTCAGTATTGCTTCCTCCCTAGGGTATCTTCATCTTTGAGTTTCTTGTCAGAACCACTTTGCTTATATATGTTGATGAATTGTCTTTCCTGAGCCCCCAAGATTTATCTGAATAATCTAAACACCACACTTATCAGCATTCCCACCATCAACTACTAGTTCTGAGTCCATTTACTTTGTAGTCCAATGTCTGCCTCTGTTACCACTTTCCTTCTTTGCCTCCTTTCATGTTTGCTAGACAAGTCTCTCTGTCTGTGTGCACATATATGAGTGTAGTGTAGTGTATCTGTACATGTGTGTGGGTGTGCACAGGCTCTTATAAGGGCAGAGGCCAGAAGAGGATGCCAGGTGTCTGTCTGTCTGTCTGTCTGTCTGTCTCTGCCTGCCTGCCTGTCTGTCTGTCTCTTTCTACCTTATTTTTTAAAGTAAGATATCTCACTGATTCTGAAACTCACTATTTTTGGCTCCTCCTCTCTCCATCCCACCCTATCCCACCCTCAATGCAGGAATTGTAGGCACACACAACTTTTCTATTACATGGTTGCTGGTGATTTCAATTCATTGTCCTCTGGCTTTCCCAGCAAGTGCCTTTACTACTGAACCACCTCCTCAGCTCCTGATTATCCATTTTTGTAAAGTGTTATGTAGGCTTAATACTCTGGAAGACCTAAAGGTAACCCAACCACACACTTTTCTATCTTGACTGGATTGAATGACAGATAAGCAATATCTGTCACTGACAGTCTTTGAAAAAGGCAGCGTGACTAGTCACTGTTCGTGAGGCATGTGTATTAGTGATTTGCAGGCTAACGGGTTGACAAGTTTAGTTGTATATCCATTTATACTATGCTGTGGCAAGTCAAAATGAATCTGTATTATAGGCAACTTTGTGTTACTTAAGTAAATGGTGGTGAACAGAATTCATGGATGTTGGGGCCACGGACCATGAGCACCGCCTGTGTAAAGAGTTGATTTTAATGACGTTTAACTGTAACTCGATTTTGAAAGAATGGCCGTGTTTAACAAGTAGCCCACAAAACTTCTGAAAGTTTAGTAATCAGCTCTCACGTCCCACCCATCTCTGCATTCAGCATTCCGCTAATGTTCCTAGCTCAAGTTAGGAAGCAAGGCTGTTACTCCAGTTCAAGGGAAGGATGCTGTAGCCAGAGCTGTCAAGATATGGTTGATAATCTTTAAGCTCTCCTCATAATGTGTATGCAAATAACCAAGACAGTTACAGTAACGCGCCACAGACTTGTTGTTTAAGCTTCGTGGATTCCAAAAAAAAGAATGTCTGACAATTCAATAACTTTTCATTAAAAGATTTCGTTTTTGACTACACTGTGTCGGTCCTTTCACTAGTCTTCCTTGGCTGGTTGGTTGTACTGGGGTAACAAATGCCCCCCCCATCCCAAAGTTTCAGTTGTCTTATCTGCTGGTTCATTTTGATTCCTTCTTTGGGCAACTCTGCTGCTAGCTACAGATGTGTGCACAGCTGAAGTCTTTGTCATTGTTATGGCCCTGGCTGGAGGACTTAGGAATATTGGACATGCTTCCCCGAAAGAAATAGGAAAAGGTATGGAGCTGGACCTTGGCATGGTCAGTCCCTTCTTTCCCTCCTTCCCTCCTTCCCTCCCTCCCTCCCTCCTTCCTTCCTTCTCCCTCCCTCTTCTTCCTCCCTCCCTCCCTCAGACTGGGTCTCACTATGTAACTCTGGCTAACCTAGAACTCCTGTGTAGAACAGACCGGTCTCAGAGATCCACCTGTGCCTCCCGAGTGCTGGGATTAAAGATGTGCACCTGGCTTTAACATTGTTCTCAGGATTGGAACTGTACACAGTGGCTTCTCTGATGTACCATTAACTAAAAGCAACAGACTCAGGAAGGGGAAGATAGCATTGCCTTTCATGGCACACAGTCATTGTGGGGAATTCCATTGTCCTATAAGGGGAGAGAAGAAACCGCCTTGGTTTTGTCCTTAAGAGGAGGCAGGAATAACTTTCTCGAAAACTGCTCAAGTCCAGGGGCTGCATTTTAAAAGAGATTGTTTGGATAAGCTAGAGCATAGGTCTTGTGTAGCTCAGACCTGTGCTACATCAGTCCGCATCGGTGTCACGTGGAGTTTGTATGGAACTGATTTCCGGTGACCTCCTTGTGCCACCTTTATGTGCTTTAATGCTTAGGACACTTGCACTCACCCAGCAGACCTCTCGGCTCTGGTGCCCTCTTCATGCCCTTGTTCTGTCTTCACCTCTCTCCTTTTTCTGTGTTCTCAGATATATAGCTCCTTGGCTCTCTCCTCCCCTTTTCCCCCTCCACCCAGCATCATTAAGTTGCTTCTGTCCAAGCCAACCCAGCTTCTCTCTCCTCCACCCTCACCATCTTGACTTGGCTCAGGCCTGAGAACTTGTGGCCCGTGACTGCCTTCCTGACTCCTGATGGGCCGGTGCCTTCCTACCTATTACTGGCCCAAGTGATCTTTCTAGAATTCAGTTTTCATCCATTTAGTAGCAGTGGAGATGACAAGGAATTTGGAGCAGGGGAGGAGGCGATATGTACATAGAGTGTAGGCCAAAAGAGAGTTCTGTTCTGCCCATCAAAATGAGCCTCAAGAAAGCTCTGACCAGTCTCTCCAAAGCTCTGAAATCTTGACATTCAGCTTCCAGGCTACTGTCCAACTCTGAGGCAGTCATCAGCTTCCCTATGGTGTGTGCTCCCTCCATAAAACTTGTGGTTCCTTGTACAGAACAGCTACATTACAACTGACAGATTCTTACTTCCGCATCTTTGCATGGTAGAAATGTCCTCTTCTCTGCCCTCTCTTCTCGTTTGCTTGCCAAGGCTCAGCTGCAGTGTCCTTTGTGAGTCTTGCTCGACACTGGAAGAGATCAAACTTCTATGTCATTTCACCTAATAGCTTTATAATTTTATTCCTCCCTTACTGTATTCTGAAACCGCCTCCCTCCTACCCCAAGGATCTGGGTTTTGCCTAACTCGTCTTCATAACTCTATAGAACATCATGCTGCACATATTAAAGACAAGTAAGACTTGCTTCATGAATGAAATGAAGATCAAAATGATGACTCAAGTGACCATTGTGAAGAAATGATAAACATCATTAGTATACAAAAAGCATCTATTGTCAGACACTTAACTGGAATTCTGGAATGAAAAACGGTATTAAGATTTCTCCTGTTGGTTCTAAATGAACGCCGGATTCCTCTAGTCCCAGATGCTTTAATCAGATCTCCTTGTAAAACAGACACATTTTGGCAAATGAAAGGGAGCACTGGTTGCTTCAGATGATGACATTTATTGCTGATGTGCTAATATCCTTGTTAGGATATGTATGCATTTTTATAATACACTTCTTAATGACCTTTCCAAAAAAAAAAAAGATAGTACTTTCAGATGAAAATTTAAGCACAAAATCTCTTTCCTTTTTATGTGCTCAAGAAAGAATTATGTGACAACATCTAAGGTTTATTGAATCTCTTGTGTCAGGCCCAGCTTTTGTTTTAGAATGGCTTTATTAAGACATGATTCACGAGGCATGAGTTGCAGCTCAGAGGTAGAGCCCTAACATAGTGTCTGCGAGGCCCTTGGTTCAATCCCGGTTGTGTCTCCAATAAGATTTATATGTAATAAATTTTAGTATACTTACAGAATGATGTAACCTGTACAACAATCTAGTTTGAGAGTATTTCTGTCACCCTAGAAAGAGACTTTGTGCCATATTGCCACTTAGCATTTTTGATCCCTTGGTGCCAGGAATCTACTTTTGATCTCTTCAGGGTTGCCTTTTTTCTAGACACTTCATATAAATGGAATCATAGGCAATTACATATAGCCTATGTAATTGGCTTCTTTCATTGGGCATAGTGTCCTCAGGGTTTCTCAGTGTGGTAGCATGTAGCAGTACTCTGTTCTTCCTTATTGGGAAAGAATATTATGTTGCACCAAACTTGTTTATCTTTTACCAACTGATAGACTATTATGAACAATGATGCCATAAATATTTAGATGGAAATATTTGTGAGGACATATGCTTTCATTTGTCTTGGGTGGATACTTTGGCATCTTTGGCAACTGTGGATGCCTGGAAGGAGGAACTGAAGCACAGAGTTATGGGGTGATTGAGTTAGGGCTTGAGGCTAGTTGTAAATCCCTAACATTTCCCATGGATAGTCTTAGTCTCTACCCCAAGGACTTAACCCAAATATAATAATAAAATAAGAGAGAACCAGGGAGCTAGAGATACGGCAAAATTAGCTAATCTCATAGTGTCAACGGGGAGAGGCAGCTGACCATGTCCCGGCTCCGCCTGGAGAATCCCAGAGGCATCAGAAGTATTATTGAGACAAAATGGCCCTTGATGAACTAAAAATAAGGGAAAGACTATGCTGCCTCCTCCCACTATAGGACTTAGGGGATGATGAGCTAGAAATGTTGTCAACCAGAAGTTAAGTTCAAGCCAGCAAACACTGAGTTGCTAAGCTTCTGTGGGGGCCCTCTGTGAGAACTAAATCGAGCCTCACCCACTAGAAGGCAGGCAGATGCTCCTGATGGGCATTACCAGGGTCTTGCTGAGCCTTCCTGCCATCCCGGACCTTGAGGCTGAAACATGGGAAACAATGTTTAGAAAAATGGGTGGAGATATTGGAGGAGGTAAACCAAAATGGCTGACATTTCTGCAACAGCCTCCTCCTCCTCCTCCTCCTCCGGCCTCACCCTCCCTCAGAACACTCTACACAGTGGGTGGGGCAGGGAGTGATCCTCCATAATTCTTTGCTTGGAATTCTCCCATAGCTCCCTATTGCCCTCTGGCTTTGCTAATTCAGCTGTATCCTTTGCCCCCCCCCCCCCCCAGGCAGTTCTTTCTGCAGGTACCCATGTAGCTGTATTAAGCACCTTTCTCAGGGTCAGGACAGTGAGGTGTAGGAAGGGCTCCAAAATGCTCCTTCCCAATTATATCTAGTATTTTCTCAGGGGCATTAGAAGCAAGAGAAAGCACATAATTTTATTTTAAATTACTCCCGTTCTTGGAGGAAGCAGGCAACCTCGGCCTCACAGCTTTGTGGTGGCTGGGGTCTTGGATCTCATGGCCAATGTAGAAACTCAGCCGTATTATTTATAAAAAGAAATCCTTTCTATTTTAAATATTTTATATTTTGTGCATATGGATGTTTTCCTGCATGCACATGTAGGTACAGTGTGTGTTCTGGGGTTCCTCTGGAGGCCAGAAGAGGGCATCAGATCCCCTGGAACTGGAGTTGCAGATGGTTGTAAACTGCTAGTGTGGGTGCTGGGAACCAAACCCAGGTCCTCTGCAAGAGCGGCAAGTGCTCTTAACCTCCGATGCATCTCTCTAGCCTCCCTGTCATTAAAAACGAGGACTCCATGAATTATTCATTTGGAACATATCCTATGGTCCTAAAGAGCTCGGTGGCTTAGAAGGATAGGTCTTAGTTCTCCGATACAGGGTAAATGCCTTACACCCCTCTCAGCCTCTTCTCTTGGCGCTCTACTCTTCAGGAATCTCCCAGCACCCTCCAGCTGCCCTGAGCAGGGCCATTGTTTTGTGGTCACTCATCTGTCCCATTGGATGTCAGTGCTGAGCTCAGTGAGGGTGGAGCTAGCTCAGTGCAGACACTAGAATTTAGAATTCATCTGGCTACAGGAAAAGAAGGAGTTGCATGTAGAACTGAAAGATGTGTGGTATGAAATGACGACCTGGGGGAGGAACAGCTGATTGTTGCAAAAAGAGGCCTAGTTGTGTGCCCCAGAATAATGGCAGAAAGTTCAGCCAGGGCCTGAGAGCACTGCTCAGAGGTGGGGTCTTCTGCCCACCTATCAGAAAGCTTCTGGAAATAATATCTGACTCTCTAAACAATAAACAACAGACAAGGAAGTCCCACAAGGATTTATGGTTTAAGAGGGTCACGATTATCATATAATATGTGAAAAGATTGATTGAGCACTTACTGTATGTCAAGTGTACGTCTAAAAGATTGACATGTATCAACTCAATCCTTGAAACAATCCCATGTGGGAGTTACTTGGATCACTTTGGTTTTATAGATGAGGGCTACAGAGACATGATTTTCTCAATCATTAGCTAGTAGAGGGCAGATCTTAAATTTAAGTTGACACAAGGATTTGGTTTGTCTGTTTATCAAACATGGACTCATCAATCAAAAAAAAAAATCTAAACAAAATGCCATAATAACTCCTATCTACAGTTCTATCACCCTGGAAATGGAGGCAGGAGAATTGCTATGAGTTTGAAGCCAGCCTAGGTTATGTTACACGATGTGTTCCAAGTCAGCCTGGGCTTTGCAATAAGAACCTAGCCAATCCTCCCCACTCCCCTGAAAGCCTCAGCAAGATTTCTGCTCCCACAGAAACAGGCCTCCCCTTTACTGGCTAGAGTATAAACTCTGGAGCCCAGCCTCTCAGGCTCTTAGCATCTGCCTCCACAGTGGTTCCCCTGCCCTGAAGCTGGGCATCCCTTTCCCTAAGGCCCCACTATGCTGCCCTCTCTGGATATCTTCCCTTTCCCACCACGATGCTACAACCTTTCATGACTTCTAACTGGCCATTTGCTGTGCCTGGAAAGCTTCTGCTTTAGGTGTCCTTATCTTGTTCCCTATTGCAGGCAGAAATAGCTCGTGTTTCCATGGGTGATGGGTGATCTGCTCGGGTCTCTGTTCCCATGGAGATGGGTGATCCCCACAGATCTTTGTCACAGGTACACAGTGGTCACTGGGTACCTGCCTGCCTTGCTTACTGTACTGTGAGCTGCTTGAGGGATAGAATGGTGTCTGGGCTCAAGTGTAGCCTGTTGGAGGACAGAGCTACTCATCATAAAAACCAGAAACTGAAAAGCAATCTGTGTCACGTCTAAGTCTGGCAAGAAAGAGCAAAGGGACAGAATATGAACATCTTCATCCGTGTTTCTTCTCTTGATTGTCATTTCTCTACGACTGTGGCCGAGTCTTGTGTCTCGTTTTGTATACTGCCCTCTCTCCATCTGGATCTTTTATGTCTTGGGCCAGCAATTCTGTCCATTTTGCCTTAATCCGAACTGTATCACAGCTGGTTACAGCTGTGGCTATAAAGGTTGGAGTTCTCCCTTATCACACCCACTGTTGTGTCCTAAGTTCCTATGTAAAGCCATGGACTGGGTTGGTGCTCCTAAGGGTGAACTACTTTCCCTTTCCCTTTCCTTCTTTCTTTAAGGAAAAGTCCAGATGTATCCAGAACCTTCCATGAATGGGCCTGAATGTCCCTTCCCTTCTTCTGGTCTACTTCTCCATGAGTGGTAGGTGTTGAATGAGGCACCCTCACTATTCCAAGCCTGTGTTTTTCTGCCTCCCTTCTTACCCCTGCTGGGAACACTTGATCTCTATATCTGTTAGTCAGACCTAGACTGTGGACCATCATCACTGTCCCCATTTCCTTCTCACCACTGGCTCCCCCCCCCCCCCAGACAAGGTTTCTCTGTGTAGCCTGGCTGCCCTGGAACTCACTCTGTAGACAGGCTGGCCTCAAACTTAGAGATTCGCCTGCCTCTGCCTCCCAAGTGCTGGGATTAAAAGCATGTACCATCTCCACCCTGGCTTGTAAGTTTCTTAAAACAACTCCAAACAGTAAAGTTAATTTAATCAAAGAGCAAGGGTAAATCACAACCCCACAGGGAAGTATGAATACCCTTTATCCAAAATGCGTTGGGACCAGAAATGTTGCACATTTCAGAGTTGTCTGATCTGGGAATATTTGTATAAATTTTATTAGTTGAGTGTGTCTAATCTAAATTTTGAAACCATTCAGAGTTCATTTCCTCAAATCTGAATTATTACTTTACTTATTTAGTATATGCAGATATAGATCAGAGGACAACCCATAGGAGCTCTTTCTCTTTTACCAGGACAACCATCCTACTGTGGTTGTCAGTCAGGCTTGGTGGCAGGTGCCTTTGCTCCATGAGCCATCTCACCAGCCCTGGAAGTTTCTGAGTGTTGATATGGCACTTTTAAAAACCTGTACTACTACATTTCAACAAATCTGAGATGCATGATAGGATATATCTGCTCTCTGAAAAGTTAGTGTGTGAAAGTGAATCTTCTGCAAAGCATGGTGTTACTGCTAGCCTATGGACACAGTGAGGGAGAGTAAACCCTTCTCCAGAACCACTGGCCAGCTTGCTGTATGTGTGTGTGTGTGGGTGTGTGTGTGGGGGATAGTTTTCAACTCTCATCATCCTTCAGCTTGCTGTGCCTTGAACTCACCAGGCCAGGCCAATCAGGTTTTTGCCCTTAAAGATGGCTTTATCTAGAGTGCATCTTCAGCTTGCTGCTTCCCTTGACCTCCTTCTGGTCTTCTCTCAAATGTCACCTTCACAGTGAAGCCTCTTTTCATCCTGTTTAATGCTTCATCGCCTCCATTCCCCCTTTCTATCCTTTTACCTTACCATTTTCTCTGAGGCTTGTTAACCGTGTCTGGTAGTCAATTTATTACCTACAGGGATGGATTATGCTTGCGGCTATTGACCGAGTGTCTGGAATAGGGCCTGGCATATAACAGGCAGTTTTTGGATGAATGAAAACTGTCGTATGAACAGATGAGTTTCACCAGGTCAGCGGGAATGCTTTTTCCTCACTGCTTATCTGCCTAGTGCCTAACACAGTAGCTGGCAAGCTGCGGATGCTGGGCAAATAACTGATTGACTGAAGGGTGCTTCAAGCACCTGCGAACTAGGTAGCCCGCTCAAGGGGGCAGAAGCAGAACAAGGATAAGACACAAGGGTAGTTCAGCTGACTCGGCCGAATTGTCCCACTAGGGAGTGACTGACTAGTCAGCGCTCCTATTTGGGGGTGACTTTTTGGAAACACCTATAATCGTCCCAAAGCGCAGTGCACTGCCTCTCTGGTAGTATGGCTGTAAAAAAAAAAATGTTTATAATGTGCTTTATTTACTCCAGCGTTTCACTGCAAGTAGGGCCACAACAGCTTTAGTTCTTCGGGGATAAGTCTGGCGTGCAGGTGTCTGCCAGCCCCTCAGAGAAGTAGTGAACAACCTGCACAAAGCGGCGGGTCCTCAGAGGCAGTCTCCAAGAAGCAGGCTGAAGACCTTCCTCACCACGTTGACTGTGACCGTGTCTAGTCCCTTCCCTGGTCAGAAGACTATCCCCTTTCCTCCTTGAGATCTGGGAACCGTGGGAGGAGGGAAGCCCCTTCAACGAGGACCTCCGTGGCGCAGGGCAGGGTTTTGGCCCCACGCACGGGAGCGGGGGGGCGCGCGGTGGCTCCGCGCGGGAATGCGCGCGCGCGCCTGCCTGGCCTCCCTCGCCCGCTCCGGTGCTACGTGCTTTCTTTGTCAATGAGGCGCCGCTCCGAGCTGCAGTAGCACTGGCGGCTGGAGCTGGGAGCCCAGCGATCGAGTGAACCGGCAGGGACAGAGACCCGGGCGCAGGGGCGGCGTCGGGCGGCACGCTGCGCGAGCCAGGGCCGCGGGTTTCTGCGTCTCGCAGCCTCGCGCTCGAGGTGCAGCATCCGGCCCCGGGGAGGGACCCGGGCGCCGCCCGTCCCACCCTCGCCGCACCGTGGGAACCCCATGCGGCCCCGGCTCTTGGGCGCTTGAAGCCGCGACTCCGTCGAGCCCGCCTCCGACCGAGGCAGGACGGGCGAGCAGCTCGCACCTCCCGCCTCCCTCCGACTCCCGGGCCATGGCCGGAGATGCCCGGTGAGGAGCGGTGCGCGGAGGGCTGGGCTCCCCGGCACGGTGTGGAACGAGGCAGCGGCCTGGATGTGTGAACGGTCCCTATGGCTCCGCAGGAGGCGAAGCCCCAGGGCCCGAGCGAAGCTGGGCCGGCGGCCCGGGAGCCCAGGGACCCGCCCGGGGAGCAAGGGCTCCGCGGGGCGGGCGGGATCGCCGCGCGCTGGCGGGGCGTGAGGAGCTTCGGGGCCCGCGGGTCCGGGGATGTGCTGCCGCTGAGGCCGCTGCTGCTAGGACTCTTGCTGCTGGCTGCCCTTCCCGGGCACTGCCGGGCCGACTCGGGTAAGCACTTGGCGGCGGCTCTGCGCCCGCGGCGGGCTCTGGAGCAGCTTAACCGGGTGGTGGTGGGTGGTGGGCTCTTTCCAGCACCGCTGGGCTTTTCTCTGCCCTTAGCAATTGGCAACAGCGGGCGAACTGTCAGAAATCTGTCTTGGAGAAGGCATCGTGTGAGGCGAAGAAAGAGGCACGTTCTTATCTTTTTTTTTTTTCCTGTACAAGTTGCAAATGCTTCCTGGTGGTCCCACAAACACGGTTCTTTAGCTAGACATGGCGTGGTTAGGACAGCCTAGAAGAGACCTATTCAGTGGGACATGTGAGGAGTGGAGTCGTTCACTGTGTTTTGGGTTTCTTGTTGCTAGTAGTCACTTTGTCTTAACTGCAAGGAATGACCTGAGAGTTTGAAGCAATTTCTGTGCCAAAATAGCATTTTCCCCCTTTGCTCATAGCAACCCCCCCCTTTCCTTTTGGAATGAGGTACTTAGAATAATTGATTGCATTTTACAAAAGGTTCAGGCATTGATCAAGTAGATGTATTCCTATTATTTGCAAGAGGCTTGTTTAAGAACAGTCACGCTTGGTGCTCAGACTCCAAAGATCCTTCAGAAAGATTTCTGTAATTCCGTGGACAATTTTGTGGATCTGTTGTAACTCTTTGGGCGGAATTATTCCGCCAAAGTGCTTCGAAACTTACACTGCGCTGTCAGCAATGGTCTTTGAAATAAGAGTGATTGCTATGGCGCCTGTAAAGGGCGAGCTTTTGTGTTTGCGATGGAATTCTGGGCTATAGATACATTCAGTTTATCAAACACAATAGTCTCACGTTAGGTAATTGGTTTCTGTAATGTTGCAGGTTTTAGTGAGGGCCAAGGAGGACCCCCCCCCCCCCCCCCCCCCGATGCCCCTGTGTGCTCTTTCCCCCTCGAATTTCCCGGTTTTGAAGGAGCTTTTAGCAGTTTTAAATGAATGTTCAGGTTGGCTGTATCCATATAAATGTTTAATTTAAAGCTATTTTCCTTTGAGTCACTTAAAAGTCACTGACATGAGGGGCATCTGTGTGTCACATGACTGTCAAGGAATTTCTGTTATTCTTTCTAATGGCTCCAAAGTTCAGTAGTCGACCTTCTAGGGAATCTGGTCTCCTGGCTTTATGTATGTGGTACAATGTTGAGAGAGAAGTCATGAGGAAGGCATATGGAAGTCCCTTAGTGACCCTTGGCTCAGAGTCACAGAAGTTTTGGTTAAAAAGCATCCAATTCTTGGTAGTTTTATAAACCATGTGAGAGCTTTTCAGTTTTGGATGCTGTTCATTTGAGTGCAGAGACTGAAAACTGTCCAGCCATCTGCGGTGTGTGAATTTTGGCTTTCCTGCATTGCCCCGTGTCAGCCGATTTTCTCTGACAGGGTCTTGAATTTCTCTTCTCCCTTGTATTTGGCTCCTTCTCAGTCTCTGAGACTTTACTTGGTTCACCTTTCAGTCAGTCAGAACCTTATCTAGGGAACTTCTCATCTTCATCTTTTGGTCCTTGTCTAGGGGAATTCTCATCTTCATCTTTTGGTCTTAGTCTGGTCTGTGTCTCCCCCCCCCACCCCCTTTTTCCTGCAGTGTACTGGCCGTGAGACATGAGCCTAGGATAGACCTCCCTTCTCATTAGACTTGGTTTCTCTGTGCTTTTGGGGTGCCTTTTCTACCGCTACCCTCGATGCTCCGTTTTCCATGGACAAGGCCATCTGTGGATCCACTGTCTGCCTCTGAGCTCTGCAGTGTCTGTGGCTCTACCACGGATCCCATTCTCATGACTAGCTTCTTGATGGCAGAATTAACACTGGGCATCCAGTCTGACCTTATCCCTTCTTTCATATATTCTCTGATTTCAGCTTCTTCTCAGCCTAGGAGAGGCCTGGGCCTCATACAGGATATATCAAAAAGTTGGTGGGAGAGAGTACTGTCAAGAGGGAGGTAGGAGAATAGGTGACTCTTGCTGGGGACCTTTGTCTTTCCATCAGCCACCTTGTCTGGAGCTTGCTCTGATGGGCAGCTGCAGTTCTGCGCTGTTCTCTGTAGCATGTGTCTGACACCGAGTTATCTGAGAGGTCAAGTCAGTGAGCTGTCCCATTCTGCTTCAAGTCTGACTGTCTCTGAACCCGCCATTTGCATCATTTTGCCCTGTGATATTTAAGAAGGCTATATCAGACATCTGCCTCGGTTGAAGAAAATGGACAAAAATAGATTTGTTTCTAGAACATACTGCACCAATTCCTAGTACCTCTGCAGTGTGTTCCAAGCTGGGTCCCCTACCACATTCCACACCCCGTTGCCTTCCTCGTAGCCTTCCCCTTCCCACATAAAGAGCGGTCTGCAGTCATGCTTACTGCTCTCTTGAAGACGCCCTTTCCTAACTCTGACACATGGAACCCTTGCTCGCAAGCAGTCACTTCTATTCTAGGAAAGGCCAAAGCCCTTTGTTCTCTTCTTCCATCTGGGATTCAAGCAAGGATGGCAGTGTACAAATCTGACGTCCCAGCCTTCCTAACTGCCTCCCTGTGTAGTTCACATCTGCAAACATTTAACATCTGCTCATCCCCTCATGGGCTGATGGTCAATGTGACCTTGACCTCCGGGACCCTCATTTCTCTCTCCAGTGTGAAACAGGAGGAGTAAAAGCTCTAATCTTATTGGGTGGGTGCACTGACTAGGTGACCGAGCTAATGCACCAACGTATGAAACAGTGCTTGACATGTAACTGCTCACCGAGTGCTGGCTATTCTTATAAAAATGGCGGGAATTACCTGCATGTTTGTTTTGCCAGGGATGCTAGGGTAGGGTATACAGACTTGAAGATGGAGCCACCATTTTGCAGAAGTCTCTCTTGAAGAGGGACTTGAGCTCTAATACTATGTGAGCAGAGTTAATAAAGCCAGAGTGCAGTTAATTTTAGGGAGAGTTGGGAGTGGGGTTTTGAAGGGTGGGTATGTTGTCAGGGTTGATGGTGGCATTCCAGGTCAAGGAAAAGTAAAGGGTTCTTTGAACTCAGAACAAAGTGAAAGAGGACCCAGCACCCTGTCTTGCTGTGAGGCTTCCATACACCCTTCTCCTGGGGTGGCCTCTTCCCTATTCTTGCCGTGGTGTCTAGGATGGAATAGGAGCCTAGTAAAAATTCAGCTTTCTTACATTCTTTACCTTTGATTTGGCTGATTCTGTTAGATATTAGAATATTATTTCATTTAAGCAACTCATAGTAATTTGTGAGTGACTGTTTTATTTGAAGAAAGGTTTGCTGATATCAGTTCTCCAGTTTAGTATACCACAAAAGGGAGATAACTTTACCGTGCATGTCTTTCTTGTCCTTCTCCAACCTCCTTGCACACATCACCAACTTGGAGACCCATTGCATAGATTCTCCATCTTGTTTATGCATGTACATATTCACCTACCCATTCATTCATCCAGACATTCAGTCTGTGTTTTGAGTACCTTAATACCCCGGGTGTTTAGCAATGAGTCCAAACAAGGTCTCATTTTTTTATGCCATTTGAAAGTGGTCGGTCCAGTGCTTTACAAAGTTTACTGAGGATATGAATCACTTGAACATCCTGTTAAAATTCAGGCTGTGGTTCAGTTGGTCTGGGAAAAGGCCTGAGATTGTGTTGAGGATTGTGGTCTGCAGACCCCATCTGAGTAGCAAGTGACAATAAATAAGTGTGGTAAGTTCTGCAGAGAGAAGAAGTGAGGGTAGGGGTTGGTATCTTCGTACCTGGACTTATATATGTTGGATGGCAAGAGGAGGGTGGGGGGTGAGATGAGGATGGAGCAGAGACTGCACGGTGGCTCTGTGGGGGGAGCTTTCCAGGTGGAGGGAAAGGCTTAAGGTAGCTGAACAATAGCAGTGCAGGACTGACTGACAAAGTAGTTAGGAAGTGATGCTGAAGAGGGAGCCATGGATAGAGCTAGATCAGGCAAAACTTGCTGCCTGTGACAAGGACATGCTTATTTTCTTCTGGGTGAGATGGTGAACCACAGGAACAAGCAAACCTCAGTTCTGAAAGAATCACTTTCACTCTTGTGGGAGGAGAGGCTGTGGGGTAGGAGGGAGGCAGAGAGGTCAGGCTGGAAGCTGTGGCTGACAGCCCCAGGGTGAGGATGAAGATAACATAGACAGTGGAAATGGGAAAGAGGAAGGGGGGGGGGGTGTGTGAGGAGCTGAGAGTGTCAACATGTTTTGAAGCTAGAGCTGGTAGAATTGTGTGATGAGTTATAAAGGTAGGAGACAAAGAGAAGACACAGCATGACATTGCCATCTGCTGAGACCTTTGGGTTAGCCTCGATGACCGATGGACACTCACCTCGGTTTGCAGATGTGGAGGTGTTTAGAGGTCTTGAGAGTGGCAAGGACAGAAGCCTTCAATGAGTTCAAAATCTCCAGTGGGCTCGAGAGAGGAAGAGACACTGAGATAATTGAGTAGGTGCCCTTTTCCCACTCTTTCCTTTATTAGAAACAGGGGCTTTCTATTATCCCTGGGCTCCTGAGCTCTGGAATTACAGGTGTCACCACCACCACTCGGGCCTCATGAAACTCTTTTTTCTGTAAAGTTTAGTAACAGCGGAGTTGAGTTCATGGAGGGTTAAGATGGGAATATAAGGCCAGGTTTATAGGCACATACATGTAATTCCAGTATTGGAGAGGCTGACACAGGAAGATTGACAATTTGAGATCAACATGCGATATACAGTGAGATATCCACCACTCCCCACCCCATGTGAATACAAATTTAAAAGTGAATATAGTTACATATAATCATTTTTCTCTTTAGCATTAAAGATAATAAAATACCAATATAAGTGGCTCAAACAAACCCATTTCAAGTTTTAATAACTGTGTATACCAGTTTTTAGCACCTTGAAGACACTTGCAGGATAGCTCAGGCTCCCCATTCTCCCACCCTTCCCCTGACCAAGTTAAAGAGATCTTGGGAACAAGGGAATTGTGCTTTAATACTGATGTGGACCACGAGTTAGCTCTCCACTCCTGCCCCACATCTCTCCATAAACATCACTGCAGAAACTCAATTCTGAAGTGCAGATGATAGCTGGAGAAGCTCATAGCAAGTGACCGAGTAAAGGAATATGAACTGGGAGCATGCCAAGCAAGCAAACACACACACACACACACACACACACACACACACACACACACACACACATACACACACACACACTTTCATTTTTATTAAACTCATTAATTTCATTAAGCCTGCACTGTGCCCCCCCCCCACCCTTTTGAAACAAACAACAACTCTACTCTTCTCTAAACAAAAATGTATGGTTGGATTGACCCTGAAACATATTCATTGCTTGACAACATATGAGAGACGATTTCTAAACACACAGAGGGACACATTATTCAAGGTTATGGGATGGCTGCCACGGATGGTGACTCTGTGGGGATTTCAGGACCAAAGGAGCAGTCAGCACCTGGGTGTTGGGAGTTAGCATTTCTGCAGCTGCGGGGAGGTGGTGTTCAGTTGCATTGTTGGGCAGTGTTTATCAGGCACATGGGGACATACCAGGCTCTCACTGTGTGGGGGTTCAGGGGAGATCAAATAAGCCTGGTCCTTGCCCTTTAAGCAAGCTGGTGGGTAGAGTGGCAGGCCAGAAATCAGGTCAGGTAGCAAGACAGAAAGTCTCCTTCCTGTCCAGGGAGACCACTGCTCAGAGACAGCCAGTAAGGGATTGGGGCTGCAAGGGCCATTTTTCTGACTTCTCCATATCCTTGTTTGGAAAAGCCACGGACTAATTCAGACTTTTCAAATGCTGTTCTGTACAAATAGAGCACACAGGGAAGCCACAAAGATTTGTTTTTCAGACAGGGTAGCTTAGGTTGGCCTCAAGCTTGCTACGTAGCCCAAGATGACTTTGGCTCTTAATACTCTGACCTGCACCTCGTGAGTGTTGGGATTACCAGCACGTGCCACCACACCTTGTTTATGTGGTGCTGGGACCCAACCAAGGACTTTGTGCATGCTGGGCACGCACACAGCCAGGTAGGCCACATCT
The DNA here is from genome assembly GCA_907164525.1 of Lophiomys imhausi. Lineage (NCBI taxonomy): Eukaryota > Metazoa > Chordata > Mammalia > Rodentia > Muridae > Lophiomys > Lophiomys imhausi. Next base: position 156,731 of record CAJQZJ010033157.1, read on the forward strand.
CCACAACCTGTTTCCTCTTCCTCCTCCAATCAAGTTATGAAGCTATGCTCTATGTCTGGTAACATGACCCCTTTTAGGTGTGTGAGAAGCTCTGACAAAAGTATACACTGGACCCCACACCACAATCCAGATACAGAACATTTCTATTACCCCTCAAAGTTTCCTCCCGCCCCCGAAAGGTAGGATACCAGTCTATCCTTCATACCGATACTCTGTTTTTGCCAGATGGTCATATGAATGGAATCACTAACATGCGTGACCCACAATGTTTAGCTTCCTTCACATTCCTGAGCATCATGCGTATCATGCATGTCGTTGCCTGCATCCTATTTCTTCACCTTTTTTTTTTTTATGGCAGAATGGCATTCTAGTACAGCACACTTTGTTTATCCATGTTGATGGACATTTGGGTTGTTTCCAATTTTTGACCAAGAAGGCTTTGTTTGGACAGTTTTCTTCCCCTGGGTAAATAAGGCTGGAATCCTGAGTCCAGTGTTAGATCTGTGTTTAATCTTATAAACGCTGTCGAAATTTTTCTGAAGTGGCTGCACAGTTTTGCATCTTAGCAGCAACATGTGAGAGCCTGAGCTGCTCCTCTTCATTTCCACCGGTACTTGGGACTGCCTGCTTCTCCCCTCTTTAATTTAAATTCCAACCACTCTAATAGTCAGTGTTTCTGCACTGTGGGCTTAGTTTAACTTCTCTAATTACTAATAATGCTATTGTTGCGTCTCTTCTCATGTTCTTCCTTTCCTGTCTGTATCTCAAGTTGGAATCTGTTAAAATCTTTTGTCAATTAGAACAATCGGATCATTTGTTTTCTTATTGTTTAAATTTCCCTAAACAGGCCTTCACCAGCTATGTGCTTTGCAAACATATTTTTTCTAATTTGTGGATTTTAATTTTAGTATTTTTCAAAGAACAGGTGTTTAAATTTGATTAGCTTTGTCAACTTTTAAATTTAAGAACTGTGACTTTGTGCATCTGTGTGTATGTGTATTCTAGGATAGAAGACTTTGCCAAGCCAAGGTTACATTTCTTCTTGTCAGTTTCATATTTTTTGTCTTTACTTTTAGAATTGTGATCCATTCATGTTAATTTTTATGTACTGTACAAGGTAATAAGAGTCAAGGTTAAATTTTACATGTGGATGTTTAATTGCTCCAGAACCATGATTTGAAAAGTTCGTGGTTGCTCCATTGTCTTATCTTGCCATCACAAGTGTGGGGTTTATATCTGGATGCTCGGGTCTGTTCGACTCATCTATGCTTCTCTCCTGAGGCCAACATAACCCTATCTTGATTTCTCTAGCTCATGGCTTCTTGATTTTAGTGCCATTAATAATTTGTTGTTGCAGGGTTCTATGCTGAGCATCATTGTATGAGTTTTTTCTTGTCTTGTCTAGTAGGTGCTCCTTTCTCAACTGTGACATCAGTAATATCTTCAGACATTTCTAAGTGTCTATGGGGAGTAAAATCACCCTCAGTTGAGTTCCACTCTCCTAGCTTCGTAGTAAGTCTTGGGATCAGTCAGTGAGAGTACTGTTTGTCTGTTTTATTTACAAGGTCTCATTCTGTAGCCTCGCCTGGCCAGGAACTCAGTATACAAGCCAGACTGGCCGCAAACAGTGATTCTTCTGCTTTGGCCTTTGGAGAGCTGGGATTGCTCGCATGGGCCATCAGACCTTGTATGTGTGTCTCCATCTATTTAGTTTTCCTTTCATCTGTGTTTTATTGTATGTGTGTGTCTGTATTTGTGTATTTCATGTTTTTCAAAGCTTTGGTAAACAGCCCTTAAGTGTTTTATTGGCATTTAGAAATATGATTTAATGATATTAACTTTCTTTGTCTGGAGAGTTTGCTCAGTGGTTTAAAGCACTGGGCGTTCTTGCAGAGGACCCAGATTTAATTCCCAGCACTCATATGGAGGTCCAGGGCCATCTATAACTCAAGTTCCAGGGTATCTAATGCCCTTTTCCAGCCTCTGTGGGCACTGTACACACATGGTGTGCAGATCTTTGTGGAGGCAAAATACCCATTCACATAATAAACACATAAACTTTATTATATAATTCTTCTAAAGTCACTTTGGTTTTAGTGGCATTTTGTAAAACTTGGAGGGTTTTTTTTTAATGGAAAATCACTCTATCTGTGATTAAAGGAAATTTTGTTTCTTTTAAATAATTTATTTATTATTTTATTTTTTTTTTTTACAAGTGATCTATCTTCACACACACCCAGAAGAGGGAATCAGATCCCATTACAGATGGTTGTGAGCCACCATGTGGTTGCTGGGGATTGAACTCAGGACCTCTGGAAGAGCAGACAGTGCTCTTAACCTCTCAGCCATCTCTCCAGTCCAATTTTGTTTCTTTTAAATCTGTATGTTTTCAATTTCTTTCTCGCCTGATTACACAAACCAGATCTTCCAGCATATTGTTTACTAGGAACTGGAAGTGTGGACACCCTCATGTTAACCCCATTTGGAGGACCACATTCAGTCTTTCACTGTGACATAGGATGCTGTGTATAGTTTTTTGTTGTTTTTGTTTGCTTGTTTCTTGTTTTTGTTTTTGTCTTGCAGAGGCCCTTTGTCTGGGTGAAGAAACTCCTTTCTCAGCCTAGTTTGCTATGAATTTTTATCATGGATTGGAGTGGAATTTTGCCCCATGCTTTCTGTGTCCATATTAACATGATCACAAAACTTTTATTAGCCTGTAGCAAGTCAACATAACTGAGCTTAGAATGCTGGGAGCTAAACTTTGCTGCTGGAATAGACTCGGGGTCTGATTTTCTTATAGTTTTTAAAAAACAAAATATTTATTTTATTTCACATGTGTCCTGGAAGTCAAAAGAGGCACTGGGGTTAGAAACACTTGTGGGCACCGTGTGGGTGCTGGGGACTGAACCTGGGACGTCTCTAAGAGAAGTAAGTGGGTGCTTAACCCCTGATTGATCTCTCCATACCTTCTAGCAGCCACAAAAGGAAATGGTGGGATCATGAGAGATATTAGTCTATTTTTTTTTTCTTTTTGAGACAGAGTCATCTCCTGTAGTTCAGGTTGTCCTCAAACTCATCTGATAGCCTAGGCTGGCCTTGAACTTACAGATATTTTCTAGGGTCTGGAGTACTGGGATGGCAGGTGTAAGCTACCATGTCTGGCTATCTTTTATTCAAGGTAAACTTAGGCATGATTTCAGTGTACAGGTAATGTTGATCTTTAAGATAGGGAAGCATTTCCTCCTCTGTATTATGGAAAGGTGTGTATAATATTGATTTTATTTCTTCCTTAAGAACTATATATAGTCTTAGTCAGGCATGATGACATATACCTTTATCCTAGCACTTGGGAGGCAGAGACAGACTGATTTTTCTTAGGCATCAGCCTGGTCTACATAGTGAGTTCTAGGACAGCCAGAGCTACATAGTGAGACCTTATTAAAACAAACAAAAACAAAAAAACAAACCCAAATAATAGCAATAACTACAACAAAAATACAACATGACTCCTCTCCACCCCCCAAAAAAACACCCCAGCATGACATCTGTGACCTTTTTTTGATATTTCTAATTTACTTTCTTTTTTTAAAAATTTTATTTATTTTTTTTATTTCTTCAAGTTACACCTCAATCACAATCCCCTCCCTACTTCCCCCTCCAGTCCCATCCTCCCACCCTCTTCTGCCTCAACCCACCCATCCCCTTCCCTTTTTTTTTTAAGTTTAAGGTATATCTTTTTCCTCCCAAAAGCTCCCCCTTTCAGTCCAACAAATGGCTCTTTCTCTTATAATAATAAATACAATACAAAACAACAGAAATAAATAGGCCACAACTATGAGAGTTATATGGCTTAGCATACATTCCCAATGTCCAGTCCATATGTATTTGGGACCTGACTTTAACATTCTACTATCTAACCATCTCCATGAGTTTAAAGTTCTATATCTAACTCAGCCTTCATACTAACTTGCATCACAATTTTAAAAACATCTTCTTAGATCCAGAACACTCCCTTGATTCCTAAACAACTCAAAATTTAATTATGAGACTCTAGCTATCTATTCTTCAACCACCTCAGAGACCTGAGAGGGATAAATATATCTGATTATATAGGAAGTGCAGGGCCTGCAGCTTCCAAAACTAAGAAATGACATACCAGTGGCTGCCTGGACAGTTCCCATTTTCTCTTCATACATTACAGCATCGATCTTCAGTCGTTTGGCCCCGTTTCTCTGATAGACATTGATTGTAGGGCAGGAATTATGAAGGACTTGCCTACCCTGTCTTGGCAGAGCTATGTTGTCTACTTACCTGCTTCCAAGTTTTGTCCTTAAATGCAAACTAATAGTCATGCAAGCTTGTCATTTTGTTAGGTACTATGACAGTCTATTATAGCTATTTTCTAAGCTAATCAGAAATCAAGTTGCTAAGAGACAAGCAACATTTGTTTATCCTAATATAAGAGATAGATAGGGCCTCTTCAAAAACCTCAAGAGATCTGCAGAATATAGCATTTAAAGATGTTCTCTTAACTTTAGATTTTTTTGATATGGAGACATGTCAGCTCCTGACAGCACCCCCATTCTACTCCAAGTAGAAGATGAGCATCAAAGAATCTCCAGTGGGAGATGATTGAATTAGTGGCAAGCCTATCTCTTGGCAGGAAAAACCCCTTGCTCCAACTATAGACAGAATGCTGACATCTGTGACCTTTTAAAGATGAAATAGAAGATCACTCAAGACTTCCTTGAGTTAGGAAGTATTGGATATCTCTAGCATCTGCTCTCATCCTCAGGCCTGCCAGCAGACACTATAAAGGTTCGGGGTCCAGGGAGAACAACTGGAGTGTGGGGAAATCAAGTTGGATGAGTTCAGGGAGGTCACCCATACTACTGTTGCTTACCAACTCACTTCAACTTCAGGATCTTAATTTTCTTCTCTGTGAATAAAAGCCTTTACTTCTATCTTTTCCTAAAGCACCCTTGCTGTATGTTGGGACCAATCATGGGAATCCCAGTCAAGGATTATCATTCTGAGAAGGGAAGGATTTCCCCATATTTCTCTGTCTTAATTTCATCCTGAAGCCCAGATAAACTCTGGCTTATCTTCCTCCTTCTCATTATTATTATTATTATTATTATTATTATTATTATTATTATTATCATCAAATTAGAGTTGGGGCTGGAGAGATGGTTCGGCAGTTAAGAGCACTTACAGCTCTTGTAGACAATCTGAGCTCAGTTTCCAGTACCCAATATGCCCCTGACCATAGCTTCCTTTAACTCCAGTTCCAAGGGATCTGATGCCCTCTGCTGGATGCTGAAGGCACCTACACTCATATACACACACCCACACAGACACATAATTAAAAGCAAAATAAATCCTTAAAATTGTAATAGTAACCTTTAGTTTCTTAAATTCACATTAATCTCAAGTTTTCGCAGTAAAATGTACCTCCTGAGTGCTGGGATTAAAGGTGCACACCACCACCTCGGGCTAAGGATTGTGTTTAAACCAGCTAATGCAGACACAAAGGACGGCAAACAGCTGCTGCCCGTTAAGACCAAGGTCATTACAGCACCTGCCTTCAGTCCACTCAGGCGAGGCTTCCACTAATGTCTTCAAAGCTCCAGGGCAATTTGATTTAGATTTAGATTTCTATATGTTCAATCTATTCTCAGTTGGCAAAACAAACAAACAAACAGGCAGCTTCTGCTGTTAGAGACACAGAAGGGCTTTGGTGTTTAAATGTAGCAGTACATAAGAGGGCATATCTAACCTTACTCCTGTGAATCAGGGCATCCAGACCTAGACAGACACGTGAGCGCCCCAGAGCTGCCCCTCCTCCATCCTAGCAGTGAATGCTGCTGCTTTGTCACTTGGCTTTTTACTTACCAAATGTCAACAGCAAACTCAGCAAGGCTGAAGAAAATGGAAGTCTGAGAGGAAAATGTGTTGAAATGAATAGTTCAGTTTATAAGCCCTCCTTGTCAAAGAGCTGACCGAAAAATATCTTGAAACCTACACACTTCATTATCAAATAAAGAGTCTTTGTTTTGAAGAGAAGAGGAGAATCCAGATTAAGAGAGCTATTCTGAATATAATTGAATGGATGAAAGTGTATTAGAAATCAGGACCATGGAGCCTGTCTTGGGCAGTTTCCTGATATGGAGTTATTATGGTGAGTTTCACAAACATCAAACTTTCAATAGGATGGGGAATGTTTCTTGCCTCTGGCCCAGCGATACCAATATCCCAAGTGCTTTTCTATTCTTTCTTTTAATTTTAAATTTAATTTAATTTTGCACACACACACACACACACACACACACACATGATACCTATGGAGGTGGGCCTGGAGGTGGAGTTATAGGCTGCTATAAGCCACCTGACACAGGGTTAGGAATTGAATCTAGGTCCTCTGCAAGAGCAGCAAGTACTCTGAACCACTGAGCCATCTCTCTAGCCCCATGTGTTTTCTTTTTCTTATAGATAACACGACACTGCTTTTTCTTACAGGGACAGCAGTTCACACGGACAGACACACACCGGTTGTTCTGTTTCCAGCGTCTTTTCTATTTGACTCTCATACTGTACTAAGAACATTTGGAAATCATTTGCTAAGGGTTGTAGGATGGTCTGGGATCCCCCACCCCTTCTGCCTCAGGGGCAGATTATCACCTAGCTTCACAAAGCAGCTTATGTGTGGGCCTCCAGGCCCCAGGGCAGCATCCTGGGACACATGTAGGACAGGAAGGAGTTATGGCTGGGCGAGGTAAACTCGAAATAACTGACACAGGTGAGGGCTTAGCTCATGCAGTCCTCACAGCCCTGTAAAGTAAGTTCTGCTATGAGTTCCCTGGCTTCAGATGAAGAAAGCAAGGCACAGACCAACTCAGTAGTGACTCTTCCGGTTTCACACAGCCACATGTTACAGGCAGGGTTTGAACCCAGGAAGTTTGTTCTATTGCTTCATTGCTTTAGTGTACGGCAGCCTGCAAAGCTAGGAGGCTGCGAATATTGGCTTTCTATCTTATGAACCTAGTCCATCCTCCCGTAGCTGGCTCCACCTGCCTCTGCCAACTGGCTTTGGGGCTGAGTCATCACATAGCTTCTTGGTTCTACCGTGGGCAACCGTGAACAGGATGTTACCTGCTAGGGGTGCTCCCCATATCGAGAGATGACAGGATTGTTATTTTGAGTACCTACCTAGACTCTATCCTGGTTCCACATTCTTCCCGGCCCATGGAATTAGGGATTTACCCTTCATATGACAAGCAAAGGCACATGGTTTCTTAGCTTGACCCCTCCTTCAGCCAGGCCTCAACTGAAAATAAGGTATGTGGGGTGAGACAAATGCCCCCAAATTTGCTTCTTCCCAAATAGCAACAATAAACAGGTCCACTAGATGTGGTGTCACACACCTTTGATCTCAGCACCGAGAGGCAGTGGAAGGCAGAGCTCAAAGTATGAGTCTAGCCTGGTTTATATATGAAACTCCAGGCCAGTCAAGGTTTCATACTAAGACCCTGCCTTAAACAACAGCAGCAGCACTAAGGGCAACAACAACAACCTCACCATACAAAGCCAAGACCATGCATTGACAAGCTGGCTTTCTAAAAAGCAACAGTGTAAGCAGCGGGGTTCACAGCATTGGCTCATGTATTGGTATAATACTCTTATCATTGCTGATTGATCAGGCCACTGATGCCACAGCGAGCTGGGAGGCGATGTGTCCTCTGCAATGATGTTATTGGTCCCAGCCCAGCAATATTTCTAATTCACAAATGGGCGACGTGTATCCAATTTATACAGGTGGTGTGTGATGTCTCCAAGGAGTTCAGAGTCTAGGCTTAATAGGCCAATCATGTAGGTAGGTTTATAGTTATGTCAAAGGGAATGAGATTTCCAGTAGAGGGATGCACACAGTCTACAATAGCTTGAAGTCTATCATCTTAAGTGTGTGATCTCATAGGCACACAGAGACACTTCTGACAACATTGCATCTCCCCTGATTGTGGTATCTCACTTGGGGCATATAATTAACCCTTTCATGGATTTTCACATGCTGGACCCATTTTCTCAAATGAACATTGGCTTTGTCTTGTGGCACAGGAAGGTGTAATTTTCCCTTGAGTCTGGATGTCATCACCTTCTCCTCTTGGGTTGTTGCCACCAACAAGCTCCTTTTTTCTACCTTTCAGATTAGAGATATGAAATGCGTGTGGTGGCCCATTAGATATCTTGCAGTTGAACACATGCGATCAGCCTCAATTAGAGGCTTTCATTTTTGATCCCGAGGCCATCTCTCAGTTCATGTAATTATGTTAAAAGCCCAGACAGCCCTGAGACTACCCTCTCTGGAAGAGTGTCACCGGCTGTTGCAGATCTTGGGGATCTTTTCTCTTATACATCTGGGAGTTTGACAGGGACCCCTGGCTTCCATGTGCGGGTGCAATTCTTCCCAATTCCCTATGTATTATCCTTATATGACTGTGTTGCTCATCCTGGCCAGCTCCTGAGAGCGCTGGCCACTGAGAGAGGAGGTAAGGAGTTGTCAACAGTACGCATGTGACACTTTCTTCACACATGCGACTCCAAGCGTCCTACTACTGGAAGGTCATTATTTTTAACTATAAAAATAGCATAATTAATTTATTCTTTTAATTTCCCTTGAGACACACCAAGGGGAAAAACATCACAAGATTCTTCTTTTTATGATTTATTGAAGATTTGTCCTAATTTGTGGACTTGCTGACTTTGGCAGAAGAGAACTAACACTTGTGAAGCAGCTACTACTGCCTTAGACACTGGATCAAGAGGTATATGTCTTTTAATCCCCACAATAATACCATTAGATGGCTCTTCGTCATTGTGGAAGTTGAGAAAACTTTTGAGAACATGGCTAACCTAAGGGGTAAAGGACAGGACTGGGATTTGAAAGTAGATCTGTCTGTCCTGAGGCATAATAGGATAGTATAGAAATAGAGTTTCGCCTGCACCATATAGTCCCACTCAACATGTACTGAACTTTTAAACATAAAAAAGAGTTGAAAGAACTATACAGTGAACACCTATGGAGTTACCATGTAAGTGCTATGTTTGACATTTTAAAAAGTTTGCCCTGCCATATCTTCCATCCAGTAAGTCTTTTTCCTTTTCTAGAGTTCTAGGAATCAAATACAGGGTCCTGTGCACATTAGGTAAGAACTTTATTACCCCAGCCACATGCCTCTCTCTCTGTGTCCATGTCTATCTGTCTGTCTCTCTGTCTTTCTCAGCACACAGTCTTAAATAGCCTAGGATAGGAACCTTGAACTTATAATCTTCCTGCTCCACCTTCTGAGTGCTGGGATAGCAGATGTGCTTAATTGTACCCAGGGCTTTGTGCACACTGGGCAAACACTCTCCCCACCTAGCCACACACTTATCTTTTCATTATTATTTTTATATAGTCACAGTAAGTTTCAAACATCAGTGTGTTTCACTCCTAAACACTTCATCATACACACCATTGACTGGGGTTTCATATTTGCATGCATGCTCTCTCTGTCTGTCTTTCTGTTTCTCTGTCTCTGTTTGTCTGTCTGTCTGTCTCTGTGATTTTTTTTAAAAAGAGAGCTTCACACAAAGCTGGCTTGATACTATAGATGTGTGCCACCACCCAGAGCTCCTCATGCAATCTTAAATCATGAAGCTTGTTGTTTCCATGGTGACTTTCCTTATGTGTACTAACCGAGGCACTGTTTATGGAACCCCAGGCATGGGCAGGGCAGGCACTGGCCTCCTTGTCCCAGCGCTCACTTGGTTGACAGCTACTCATGGTAGTAATCTGCCATCAGATCCGTGATTGCCAGTGGAGGTAGGTACTCTGCCGGGAGAAGGCCAGGGTTCTGGAGGAGGCTGGAGGAGGGGACTGGCCTGCTGAGTGAGGAGGATGGCTAAGGAAGGCCATCCCTAGGAAGTGACATTTGAACCAACATTGGAAGGGTGAAAGCAGATAAGCAGCCAGGCCCCTGACCAAAGGAAGAACAAACGAGGTACTGCTCTCAGTGGTGGGAAGAAGCACATTTCATTCCTAGAGCAGAGGGAAGGCTCATGAATTCAAACTAGCCTCATCTTCCAGCCAGAGAGTTTATAATACATGAATATACTCAGACCTTTTCATACCTCTTCTGCCTGATTATTTAGATTTAATTGCTGAGCAGTCCAGGTCCTTCATGAATGAACAGCCTGTAACTCAAACTTCTCACCACACTAGACTTATAGTTACTGCAAAGCCCTTGCATGCTCCTGATATCTTATCTGCCCAAGAAGCTTTTTCTAGCTCTGTGTGCCTGGTTAGCATTGCACTTCTTCAGGACCCAAGTATGGCAGCCTTCCTTGGTACCTACTCTGCCTCACGAAGTACTGGATGCCATGTAGTCTGCTAACTCTCTGTACCACCCTCTATGGCCACTGTCCTGTCTCCTCAAACAGATTGAACTCCTCCAAGCAGCACTTAAAAGACAGTCCTGTAAGGACACGGGAGGCTAGCCGCCCTCCCACAGCTGTGATCTAAGTATATAAGCTATTGTAGTTAGAACTGAGGGCCCACACTGTTGCCTCCATGCCTGTTAGTAATGAAAAGCCAACCGAAGGAGACAACTTGCTCAGAGAAAGAAGGAAGAGAACACTGTGAAAACAATCCAGCACTGAGGAAAACCAAGACGCCCTTGACCTTCTGAGTATCCAGGACCATTCAGGAGAGGTGATCAGGAAGTTGTGCTACCGCAGCTGCTTGCGGCAGGAGAACTGTGGCATCTGCTTAAGTTCCAGGGTGTGAGGGTGAGCAGACCACTCCAGACACACGAGAGCCACAGTCAAGGCTGAGGCACCCTTGACTCATCTTAGCACAAGATCTTGCACATATATAACGTACACAGGATAATGGGAGGGTATGTGAAGGAAGAAAGTGAATTTCCTGGTTTGTTCTCATTATATAAAAACCTGTTATATCTTTCCTATGCTTATTCTGCCAACACACACACACATATATATATATGTGCATATATATATACATTTATATCTATATCTATCTATCTAGATATCTATATCTATCTATCTATCTATCTATCTATCTATCTATCTATCTATCTAT
>CAJQZJ010033157.1:167880-194310 GCA_907164525.1 Lophiomys imhausi
TATCTATCTATCTATCTATCTATCTATCTATCTATCTATCTATCTATCTATCTATGGATAGCATAGGTCTGATGGTAGGATGGAGTGTAGTAGACTGACTGGAGTTCGCACTTATGTTTTCAAAAACTGAACACTTGCCCAACAGTTGTGTGTGTGTGTGTGTGTGTGTGTGTGTGTGTGTGTGTGTGTTACTAGGGATTGAACCCAGTACCTGTGCGGGCTAGGCAAGCACTGATCCTGAAATGAAAAATCATTTAAAAAGTCAAAGGTTTTTTCCTCACAATAAAATATCAAGAATTCCAGACTCTCTTGAAATAACTCCAGACTGACCACAGGAGTTCGACATTGCTGCATGGTGACTGCTGGCCAAAGGCGAGTAGGGGTGCCTGTTAGGTCACCTGTCATGGCCACATTTATCTCCCTGGCTAGCTGGGGGTTAGCCATAGTACAGCAACGAACCAACTCTCCAAAACCGCAGCATAAAGTTCAATTTTTCATTCACCAAGTGAGAGTTCACTTCCAAGCAATGATTCAGGAACCCAAGGTCCTTCTTTGACTTCGTGGTTTTACCAGAGTGGTGGTCCTAAATGTGCTGGACTTGTCTGCATCTAGCGGACAGAAAGAAGAAGGGGGCGGGGCGGATGAGAAAGAGAGAGTATACCATTTACTCCCATTCTACATTTATCAGTCCTTTGCTGCTTGGCCACACTCACCTGTAAACCTGGAGAATGTAATTTGAGAATTCTCCCAGAAAGAATAGGGGCCGTTTGGTTATCTGCCTCTGGCTTTAGACACAACTCATTTATTTCCTCTGCTTGGCACCTTTATGTATTTGAAGTCGTGGCCCCTCGTTTAACTGCAGCAGGTCTTGGAGTTACGGAAACTGAGGTTCAAATCACTCTAATGTCAAGCTCCGGTGGGGCAGGGACTTAATCAGTACTGTTTGCTGCTCAGCATGTAGTGCCTCCAACAGTGTCTAGCACACAATAGATGTTCAATAAATTTGTTGTGTAAGTGACCTTCTACCTTCAGACAATAATAACAGCTCATATTTGCTTGGTGCGTAGCTGCAGGAGGCTGGGTCCTGTCTCACAGCACAGGTGTTAAGATTTGGATAGCGTAGAGTTGAAGATTCGAAAGAAGGTGAATGTGAAAATCGTTTCCATCTCTTTTTCACTCTCACATTCAGTGTTTTTCTGGTACTCCCTTCCACGGATAAGTCGATGAGAAAATGTATTTTCTTCTTGGCTGAGTGTTAGCATGGGGGAAAAGGTATTCAATTTTTGGTATTTTCAGTAGACAAATGGTTGCTATTTCAAAGTAAAATGTTTCTTCCTGTATGTAGCAACCTTTGATTACACTGACCCCAGTTGTACTTCAAGTGGATCATGACTGGCCATGTTCACTTGCCACAAAAGTTACTGTTACGTCTCAAAGTCATCCCTAGGTCTTTTAGCAGTGTGCAACACACAGGTAGGAGATCCGAAGTCTGACCATTTCCTAGAGTTTTAATTGTCTCTTGCAGTACACTAGCTTTGTTGCTATTGTGATTCTCACTTCTTTTAGGGGCAGATCTGAGACAAAGCAGAAGGAACTGGCTATGTTATTCTCCTTCCTCATAGGAATAAAGTAACCGGTCCTGCTCATCTTGTTGCCTGTGCTCTTGTGTCTGCCTGTTATTGTACAGGGTCAAACAATCGGAAACCCTCACCCAGAGCTGTTTAAGGTGATGACACTCCTGTCTGACAGCAGGAAGTGTGAATCACTTGGCAGAAAGTGCCTCTTATGTGACCTCACTTCCTCAAGAGGACTGTTGATGTGTCTCAGCTTAGCTGCATGAAGGTCCTCTTGTTGCTTTTAGACTCGCTTTCATCCCTTTTGCCAGGAAAATATCTAAGAAGATAGAACAATATGAGAGAGGCATGCTCACATAATCAAAAGCAATAGATAATTACAATGTTGTAGAAGCATCATGAGAGGAAAGGTTAATACAGCTTCTGCAGGTAGCATTTCTGATGAAGTTGGTTAATCTGAAGCAGGACTTTGAACGAATGTGAAACGGAAAAGTTTGACTTGAGTGGAATGTTCTAGTTATATTAACTCAACAAAGACTAAAGCAGATCAATCGGAGTGAATGAGGGGCCCATGTTAGACTTACTCATCTCCTTCTTTCTTTAACTTACTTCCGACATCCTTGTTTAGGGCAGTGTACTTTTACTCTTGTAAAAGCCTCCGATAGGGGCTGGAAAGATGGCTCCTTGTTGCCTTTGCAGAGAATCCAGGTTCAATCACAGCTCCCACAAGGCATCTCACAATCATCTGTAACTCGGCTTCCATGGGGTTAGTTTTCTGGATGCTGAGAACACCAGGCATGCACGTGGTGCACAGATACACATTCAGGCAAAACACTTGTACACATACAATAAATAAATAAAAATTAAACAAATGAAAGTTTCCAATAATGAATTAATGTTTGCTTTATGTGTCACTGTCCAAATTTCATCATCATTCAAAAGTGAGACAAATATTCTTAAGATAAACTTTAATTAATTTATTTATTTTGAGACAAGGTTTCTTTACATAGCCATGGCTGTCCTTGAACTCACAGAGATCTGCCAATCTCTACCTCCAGGTTGCTGGGACTAAATATGTGTCCCACCATGCCTGACAACTTTTATTAATTTAAAAATTGTTCGTATTGTTGTTGCTATTGTATATGTGTTAGAGTGTAGGTGGGAATATGCTGGGGTATTTGTGTGGAGGTCAAGGGAGAACTTTATGGAACCAGTTTTCTCCTTCCACCTTTATCTGGATTCTGGGAATTGAATTCCAGTCCTCAGGTTTGGCAAATTCGTTTTACCCATTTAACCCTCTTGATAGCCCAAGACAACCTTTTAGTTATCATAAAGTTCTGAAGGGAGTGCATGATGGCTTGTGCCTATAATCCCAGCACTTGGGATTTCAAAGCTGTCCTTGGTTGTACTGTGAGACACTGTCTTTAAGAAATAAAAAGTTGGGGTTGGAGAGATGCCTCAGCATCTGACTGCTCTTCCAGAGGACCAGGTTCAATTTCCAGGGCCCACATGGCAGCTCACAACTGTCTATAACTTCAAGATCTGATACCCTACACAGACGTACATGTAGGGAAAACAGCAATGCACATTAAAAAAAGAAGAAATAGAAAAATAAAGCATGAAAGGAGAAAAATTGCCCATGGATTGTTTGTATTACTATCTCAGCCATATACAGTTCTTTTGGTTTGAGTAATAAAGTTTCCAGTTTGGAGGTTGGCTAATTAGTAGTAACATCAGAGGCTAGGAGGTGTGGGGGCAGCTGTGGTAGAGCATATTCTGAGTGTGAGTGACAGTCTGGGTTTGAGCCTAACACAGGGAAAAGCAGAAAGGTGCACCAGACCCATATCCTCTGTAAACCAGTGTTACAGGTGTGTGTTGCTTATTATCAGTGCGGCAAGCCTAGTATAGGACCTGGAAGTTTAGAAATGCTTGTAGCAATCTCTGTAGACATGCGTGGGGCCTCCGGGCATATGAACAGTGGATACAGCAGTACTCTAAGTGCCCTTAGAGCAGTTTGGCTGAACTGACACTGTGATTGGCAGATGGCATGAGCTGTCAAGTCACAAACTGGTAGGTGATGGATCAGAAGGCAAAAAACAAAACAAATGCCAAAACCCAAATGAACCAAGCCCTCATCTTTCCCCATGTGTGAGCTCTACGCTGTTTGCTGCTTTGTGACCACTCACTCTCCATTCATAGCCTAATTAGAAGGAAAAAAAATCCAGTAATTCCAACAACCTAACAGGTCACCTATAGCATGTCCTTCCTTTCATCCTGAGTCTTTAGTGATGTTCTTGTCATGTGTATGACATTTGTAGGGCAAGTCCATTATGGTTTCTGATTATTTATAGGTCCTAGCAAAAATATTATGGGTTATTTTTGAGTTTTCTGTGCAGTCTGTGTTAAAGATTAGTAACTACAAAGTATGATCGTATATGTATGGACATGCCACTCCTTTTTTAAAAACTTTTCTGTGTGTGATAAGCCAATAACTAATATAATAAAAGATTTAGTGATCAGTTACGTTTCCTGATTGTGTTTTCTCCCAGAAATTTTTAGCCCATTCATCTCTAATTAGTGTGTATAATGTCCTAGGATTTTTGTTTGGGGAGAAGTAAAGGGGAAGTCTTTTCTTGAGATTTACAGGTTTGTGGTCAAGCCATCCAAGAATTGTTAGAAAACACTCAAGCATCTTTATCTTTTCCAGATTCTATTCTTATTAACCTGTAGGGTTGCATTCCATGAGTTTTTAATTTTCTGTCAGTTTTCTCTGTTCAGGTAAGATAAAATTCTTAAATGCCATCAAGTTTACCTGGTGGTTGAGACCCTGGGAGGTGAGCGAGCCATCTGGTGAAATGGACTTCATCTCACACAAACAGCCATCTCCCACGGTAGAGGGCCTGGGTTCTGAATCCCCCGGCTTCGCCGGCCGCCCACCAGCCATCTGTTCCCTGCATCTTCCAGGCCTCATTTTGGCCTTGTGTCCTGCCTAGTGAGATTGCTTCTGAGTCACCTGAGCCCACCTTTGTGTTTTAAGAAAGATCTCTCTGCACACTTGGAAAGGGCTCCAAGGTGTACTCAGTGTTGTGAATCAGAATAGCAGAGCTGAAGGAGGCAGGATGTGGCCACGGTTGGGTGACACTTCTGCAACACCCAGTTTCTGTGTTATGGCTCATCTACCTGCAGGCTCAGCCTTGTCACAGCAGTGACAGAAAGCTAGACATCACAGGAAAGGAGCTCAGCTCACACATGGTAAAGGAAAACCAACCTTCTATTTTTCTCCAGTTAAGAATATCAGGCATGTTTAAGAGAGATGTTTAATCATCTGCTCTGAACTTAGTCTTTTTAGTAGAGACACAGTTTTGAGGACAGTCATGTTAAAGGTCATAACCTTTTAGGTAGGGCTCATCTTTAAGGGCCAAGGATACAGAAATCAGCCAGTCAAATATTTACATGATGTGCCAGGAGGGCTATATGAAGTTTCCAAAATAGTACCAATAGTGAAACATACACAAAGACATGATTTCATGAACTAACTGATTGAATGTGGAAGGCAAGTCACCTGGGTATGAAATAAATGGTACAGAGAGTGAGAATTAAAGCACTTAATCTCTCTCTCTCTCTCTCTCTCTCTCTCTCTGTGTGTGTGTGTGTGTGTGTGTGTGTGTGTGTGTGTGTGTGTGTGTATTGAGACAAGGTCTCACTACAATGCCTTAGCTGGCCTGTAACTCACTATGTAGACCAGGCTGGCTTCTCACTCTCAACAGGGATCCTCCTGTCTTTGCCTCTTGAGTCCTGGGCTTAAAGGCATGTGCCACCATGCCTGTCCACTTGAGCTCTCTTTATTCCCTGTGGAAAGGACTGTCAGGATCCATTTTACTCTGCATTACAATGGGAATGGACCACGTGAGTCCTTCATACTAAGGAAGTGATCGAAAGAACAACAGACACACAGGGTCTGTGGTCTGGGACTTGGGGGCTTTACATGGTGGCTGGGGTCTCCCAGAACTTCTGAGTTGTTGATTTGGTCATGCATTGGCAACTGAATCTCGGAGAGAGAAGTGGCATTTTCCCTCAGACATATTTTCTCTCTCACAACACACAGTGGACACTGTGGAATGAAATGATTATGAGGTCTTTCTTACTCAAATTGCTTTGGAGTTGGAGACTGTCCTTACCAAACAGCTCTGTGAGGTCTAAGTGGAAATCACAGGGACAGTGCCTACTGGCATGTGCCATGTTTCCGGCACTATGCAGAGTGCCTGGCTGGCTTATCATGGGAGTTAATCTTCATAACTGTTTTGTGAAACAAGACTGTAATTATTTGCATTTTTATAGATGAGGAAACTGAGGGGCCATGCAGTTTGCCTCTGTCCACATAGTGTGGTGCTGGGTCTGTCCCTTTAAAACCAAGGCCAGGGCACTAGTACTGTCTGTGTTTAGGATTATCTGTAACCATCCTTATTCCTGCCCTGACAAGGAAGGTGTACCCTAGGCCAAGGATGAGATGTGGTAGCTCTGTCCGATCGGCACACGTTGCCTGTCTTTCACACTTGCCTTCCACACCTGTGGTTTCTACACTACAGAGTGTAAGCACACCTGGGCCACGAGGATCTCTTTGTTTCTGTCTTTTTATTTTAGCCTTCAAACACATGAATCATATTTCTTTTCTTTCCTCTTTTCTTTTGAGACAGAGTCTTAACATGTATTCTAGGTTGGCCTCAAACTTGGGAATTCTGTCTCTGCCTCTGGAGTACTGGAATTGTAGACCTGCGCCCTCATGCCTGGCAATATTTTCAGCTATTACTGAGGATATGAGAGTTGAGTGAATTTTGTTTTGTCTCTTTTCCCCTTTTCTCCACCATGTTAAGACTTAAATATTCTGCAGAATTCTGAAGGATTTTTATGGATTCTTCAAAGCTTACCCTTTGATATGGCCAGCTGTGCTTGGCTTTTGTCTCACAGGCCTGAGTCACACAGGAGACACATCTACATAAAATTTAGAGGCTGTGGGACATGGTTGTGAACTTGCCCTTTGAGCTTGATGAATTATGAGTTTGTCCAGGGGACCGATCATTTTCCCTGCACTTTGTGGCTACTATATTTTTCATACCAGCAATATTGAAAATAATGTTTTGTTTTCCCGTTACCTTTTATAGAATTCACATGAATTTGTGCCAGAAAGAAAGATCTGAGATGGATGTTGGCAATTCCTGCACCTTTATACTCAATTTAAATTTTTCAATAAATTTCATAGACCATTCACCTCTCCCCTGCCTTTGTTGAATGTCTGCTCTGCACTAGGGCTGTGCTCCCTTGATCTGAAGATGTAGTGTTGCCTTTGTCCAGCCTGCTTCCTGGGGTGGCCACTCCCCACATCTAAGAGGCTCAAAGCACTCAACTGCTCTGCAAGCCTTTACTGGATGCCAGTTATGTGGTGTGATTGTTAGAGTGTGCCTGTAAATACCTGTGGTATGCTAGGCCGTATCCTGGTCCAGGGAAATCTCAGTCAAAGAAGAACTACCGGACACTCCACATCGGAGGAATGGGATGGGTGGGAGAGGGAGGGGAGGGTGGGAGGGTAGAACTGGGAGGGGTAGAAAGAGGGTACTATGATGGATATGTAACTTGATGTAATAAATAAACATTATAAAAAGAAAACAAAAACTACCAGACATTAAACCTCAGAGAGAATCCCTCAGAGGCAAACCTACTAATCAGCCAACTAACCAGGAAGATTGACAAGCAGTCAGCCAACCAGCCAACCAACTAATCTACTAACTAGGCAGACAACCAACCAACCAAGTAGTCAACTAACTAGGCAGACAACCAACCAACCAACTAGTCAACTAACTAGGCAGACAATCAACCAAACAACTAACTAAGTAACTAGGCAGACAACCAACCAAACAACTAACTAACTAACCAGACAGACAACCAACCAACTAAACAACCAACTAACCAGGCAGACAGCCAACCAACCAACCAACTAGCCAGGCATCCAACTAACTTACCAACTATCTAGCCAGGCAGATGTGCAAGTAGGTAACCAGTCAGCCAACCAACCAACTAACCGACTAGCCAGGCAGGGAGACAACCAACCCATCAATCAACCAATCAAGTAAATGCTGGTTAGGCAGATAACAATGATACAGTCCCCCATTTTTCAGATAAGATACTGAGACTCAGGGAAGAAATAGTCTAAGTAACCATTTGAAATTTTTTTCTCCATTTTAGCTAAAATTTCTTTAGTTTTAAGTACTATTCATAAGACTTATAATGCCCTATAAGTCTTGTTTTGATTTTCATACTTTTCTAAGAACCTCAAACTAGGGCAGAGACACTGAACACCATTAGCCCCATTTTCTCTGAGGATAGCTTTAGACACAGGGATTGGATGATGTGCTCATGGTCACTCATGCTGGATAGAACTCCAGTGTCCTGTTTCCTTGTCCACAGACTCTGCCTCTAGCAGGGTCTTTGTGCATCATAGGAGGACCCAAGGCCTGGGCAGAGGGGAAGAGGAGAGAGTAGATTGTAATGGAAGGGGAGGGGCATACAGAGTCAATACTGTGGTACTCAATACCTGACTCCTGCATTTTGAGTTCCCCATGAGGTGGCTTATTCTCCAGCACTGACTGGAATGTGTAGGTGGGAAGTTGTTTTGAATATTGAATATCTGGTTCTCTCTACTTGCTTCCTCCCACCCCCCTGCTTCCTTTCTTTCAAGACAGGACCTCTCTATGTAGCTCTGGCTATCATAGAACTCTATGTAGGCCAGGCTGGCCTCAAACTCAAGCGGCCTGTCTTCCTTTGCCTCTTGAGTGGTGCGATTAAAGGCATGCGCCACCATGCCCAGTTACCTTTATTCTTTTACCTTCATTCAAAGCCTTCTTTTCCACTGAGCTTCTCTCTTTCTCTTTCCTTGAAGCCACTAGCTTCTGACTTCACAGGCCCCTGGGTTCATCTGTGGAGGATTTAACACTCCTCAGCCTCCATTCCATGCCACCTATGTTCTTCTGCCTTTGTCCAGCCAGCACTGGGCTTCATGAATGGTAATCTATCCTCCTTCCTCCTCTAGCTGAAAAAGTTCTTGGCTTCTTTCCTTGATTCTTTTCTCTCCTCTGAGTCTTTACAAGAGTTTTTTAGGAGTCATATAAGACAATGTTTCCTTTTAATGTGTTTGTGTGTCTTTGTTGTATGCTCATAGGCCAGAGGACAACTTTGGTTATTTCCTTGAGCAATGCTGTCCGTCTCCTTTGAGGCAGTCTTCTGCTGACCTGCAGATCATCAAGTAGGGTAGACTGTCTGTCTGGCCAGCGAGCCCCAGGGCTCCTCCTGTCTTCACTTCCCAGTTCTGGGATTACAAGCATGCTCCATGCCCAGCATTTTGACTGGGGTTCTGGGGATCAAGTTCAGATTCTCGTGCTTGTGAGGTAAGCGGTTACAACTTTTAGTTTTCTCCCTAGACCCCTCCAAATATATTTTTCAATGACATTTTTATACATTTTATAATATATTTAAATCTGTATGTATTTAAATCTAGGCTTCACACATGAAAAAACATACAATGGTTGTCTTTTCCCCTCTCCCTCCTTTTAATCCTCTCCTCTCCAATAGTTTTCTTTCTACTTTTATGCAACATATTTTGTATATGTTATATAAATATATATTTATATCAATATATATTTGCATCATAATATATATTAAATATCATATATAAAAATCTTCAATTGAGAGAATGCACATGATATTTGTCTTTCCGGGTCTGGGTTATTTTACTAAATATGATCTCCTGTTTCATCCACTTTTCTGCAAATAACACAATTTCACCCTTTATGAGGGAGTTAGAAAGTCTGTTGTGTAGATATAACCCACTTTCCTCATCCACTCATCTGATGATGGACATCTGAGATGACTCCATCCATGTCTTGGCTGTGAATGGTGTAGCAATAAGCAAGGAATCACCACTTCCTCTGTGTTGCAGTGACTTAGTGTCATTTGGGAATGTCCTTAGGAATTTTCTCTTCAAGACACTTCCAGTTAGATTATGTGCAGTTCCCTCACATTCAGCTGTTTCTCAGTCCTGGCCTTCTTGATGTTTGCCCAGTCTCTATGAATAGAACCTCTTTGCTTGACTGCCTAAGCCAGAAGCCAAAGAGCCATCCTAAATCCTTCCTGTGTGCACATCTTCCTTCTCCATCTTTCTGTCAGACGTGAAACCTGTCACATGAGTGATTTCTGCAGCCTTCAGGTGGTCACCCAGCCACGAGTCTCCCTCCTTACTCCACCATGGTCCACCTCCATGGATATTTCTTCTTTCCATATGTGTCTGGGTGTTGGGTGTTTATGAGTACACATGCATTCCTAAGTGGAAGGTGAATGGGTATATGTGTGCAGGTACAGGCCAAGGTTGATACAAGGAATACTCCTTGATTGCCTTTCTACCTTAGCCTTTGAGGTGGAGTCTCTTATTTCAGACCATAGCTCACCTACATAGCTAGTCTTTCTAGCCAACTTGCCCTGAAGATCCAGTCTCTACCTTCCTAGGCTGGATTACAGACAGGTCACCAAGCTCACTTGGCATGTCTATGGGCTCTGGGGATGTGAACTCAGGTCCTCTTGCTTTTGTAGAAAGCGTTTTAACTGCTGAGCCATGGTCTCAGCCCTGTTTTTTCCTCCAATAAATTACAAAACAAATCCTATCTTAGGGGGAAAGCTGTATCTAGCCCATAGCTGTTCTATTTGACCTGTGTTATCTCCTGCCATATTTAGAAACAATTTTCATTGGGCTTAGCTTGCCTGTACTAAAAAGCAGCCTTTGCATCAAGACTCAATCAGCTGTTTATCTTTGGAAGCAAGAAGTCCTGGTCCTTGTCTCTTGTATTCTCCAATGGGAACAGCTGGCAGGTCTTTTAGATAGGCAACCTCCTTCCAGGTAACTGTGAATCCCCACCTTCACAGTGCCTCCCTCACTGGGCTGCTCACCTGGTTCCCTCGGCACTAGAGTTGTCAGCCTTTGACCTGTGGCATGAAGTGAGTCTGTCCCACCCCAGTCCACACTCCCGGAACCAGTAGAGCTTGCTCTCTTGGAGGGCATCACACTGGCACTTTATTCACACCTCTATCTTGGCACAAACTCTTCTGGCTACAACTTATGTGAGAGGTGGCACTCATTTCTGAGACTCTGAGCAGCCAAGTAGGATGACAGCCTCCTCCTTAAACACTTGGATCAGGGATATTTATTCTCATCATGTGTGCTGAGAGTCTGTAGGGTTTAGTCATTTTGAAATCATTTTGAGGGCAGTGTACCAGAAGTGGAACATTTTATACTTTGGTTAACATGCATGTTCCTGTATGTATAATGCCACCAATAGGGTCAGGTAGGACTCAGCTCTTTCTGACTCTTTACTTTTTCTTTTTTTTTTTCCTTTCAAACTACTCATGACTAAATCAGTTTTATGATCTACAAGTGGATCACAATCCAAGCTTAGAGAAAAGCCTGTGTATCTTTAAATCCTTGACGTTCTATGTTTAAGTTCAGTTATGCGTGTGCTGTACCTGCATTTCTCTACCCAGGAAGAACTTTCTCTGCTTTCCAAGGGACCCACAGTGAGAACAGATTCATAATCACTGATTTAGGAATGTTGTTTTAATGGGATTTTTAATCTCCAAATTCCTGCTCTTGAGGCATGGGACTGGTAGTAATGATTGTGAATATGGGCCTTTGTGTCAGGCCTCTCATGGGTCCTGTATCATCTGTTGTCAAATGAAGTTAATATTTGCAGATTCTTAGGGAGGGTGTAATGGATCCTTTAAATCTCTTGTACACATGAGGAGGTGAAAAGTTGGAGGAGACACATAAAAAGAACTTTCTTGGTGTTAGTAAAAAAAAAAAAAAACCCTTCATTTAAGTCATTTAAGTCTGGACAATTCACAGAAAAAACAACAACACAAAAACCAATACAAAGAAGGGAAGATGACGGTCATGAACAGGAAATACAAAGATTGTAATGGGGTGTTTGTAATTATAATAAAAATAAAAATAGAAGTTATTCCAAAAGATAAAGTCATAAAGTGACAGCTCTGAAACAGTTTCTTTTTCTTTTCATTTTTCTCTTCCGTCCCTTCCTCCCTTCCTTCCATCTATATCCACAGCCATCCTTGGTAATAGGAATCAGGAGAACAGTGATAAGCAGGATACATCTGTCCCCCATAGATCTTTCAACTCTGAAAAGTAGACTGAGAGAAAAACACACAACAACCCACAAAACAACTGGAGGATCATCTCAGCATCTATGAAAAGAGAATAATCCAGAGGATCCCCACAGCACTGACCCAGAGAGAATAATGCCATGATGTACTAACGCCAAAATATATGACAGAAAACATAAAATTTGCAGAACTGAGGGCCAGCAGGATGGTTGCATGGGAAAAGCACTTATCACAAAGCCTGAAGACCTGGGTTTAGTCCCCAGGACTCTCATGGTGGAAGGAGGCAGTGGACTCCCCACAAATTGTCCTCTGAGCTCCACATACATGCCATTAAGCATGCCCTTTCCAAATCAATCAATCAGTCAGTCAGTCAATCAATCAATCAATCAATGTACTTTTTTTTGCAGAACTGTGTGGATAAGAGGTCCACAGAAAGAGGTCACAAGAGGAACATTATTTTGAGCTACAAAATTGTTAAGCAGGTTCAAGGAAGAGAGAACTCAAATGAGGCTTACATAGTCAAGTAACAAAATATCTTAAGATGAAACATGCCCTGTGTCATGTTTCTGTGTATCTCTCTATAGGTGTGTGTGTAACAGTGGGGAATCATTAGCCCCATTTCAGAAAAGGGCATGGCATCAGCATGCCCACCACCTTAGCCACTACTGGAAAGGTGATGGTTTCTCCAAGTGGGGCATTTATTACCAGCCATGTGTGCCCCTCCTTTGAACGATTCCGGCAGCTGGAGCAAAGAGAACTCATTACTCCAACATTCAAAGAATGAAAAATGACCACTGAGACAGCCCTCCCTTCTCACTCTAGTAACTCGGTGAACATTTCATTATTTATTTATTTATGAGGGTAGTGAGAACAAAGCCATGTTGGTCTTTCAAAACAGTCGTGCAGAGAAGATGGACTAATCCTGGATCCCAAGGTCTTGATGCACCTGCCATTCTCCTTTCTGCTGGGAGGACAGGGGCTCCTGCCGCCTGCAATGTGTTCTTCCCACTTGCATAGGCCATGTGGCAGCACGGATGTGCATATGCACAGGAGACTAGG
The DNA here is from genome assembly GCA_907164525.1 of Lophiomys imhausi. Lineage (NCBI taxonomy): Eukaryota > Metazoa > Chordata > Mammalia > Rodentia > Muridae > Lophiomys > Lophiomys imhausi. The sequence continues at coordinate 180,729 of CAJQZJ010033157.1, forward strand.
TGGCTCCACCCGTGGGCTTTCCATTTGGTGCTTGTTTTCCTGGGGTCTTTGGCCTAAATTGTAGGATCTCATCCTCGTAGCAGCTGAATCCAAGCAGGGAAGCTGGGCAGAGAAGTGGCCTCTTCACTAATGCTGGCCGTAATCTGGGCAGAGGAACAAGGCTCCCTAGAAGTGGAGCCCGGCATCTCAGGGTGGGTTTTATATTTGCTCTCACTCCCACACTCCTCTTTTTTTGGGTTCTCCTGCTCCATGGTGCCTCAAAGGGATTAGTTTCCACTGAGATTTTCTTCTAGATGGAATTAAAAAGGGTCCAGCCCCTCCAAGAAAGTGGCTACTTTGTGTTTCTTTGCCACCTTTACTTTTGGATAACTCTTTTGTTAAACTCTGCTTTCGTAGACCCAGAGGTCTGGTAAGGACTTCTTGCCCTACAAGCCCTACTTAGATGGCTCAGCCCCCTGCTGCCTGCTGCCGATGGAGGAATTATGCCTCTAGGTACCCGCAGACTCCTCAGGGACTAGGCTCTTAGTTAGGCTCATTTCTGCCTTTGAGCTGCTGCTTCTGTTGATTTGGTTCATCTTGAAGCTCACTATCCTTTTCTATAACTGTCCAGAAAGATGTGGAGTTTGCTCCTTCTTTAAAAAAAAAAAAAGTCACTTTCTTCAAATTTCCCATCGTAAATCCACCTTTACAAACACATGGGTATTCTACCGAGGTTGAGGGAGGCCAACTGATTTGCAGTGCAAAAATAACAGTGCAACATTAGTGCTGAATTGCTCTTCCAAAATCGTCTGCAAATTTCTAAATGCTGAAAAGCCTCAAAGGTGTGTAACAACCCACAGCCCATAGGCCATATATGACTCAAGATACCTATGAATGCAGCCCAACTCAGAACTTTAAAATTACTTCAAATATTCTGAAGTTATTTTTCAAGTCAGTTTTTGTGTATGTTGTGTGTGCAGGTGCATGTGTTGTGCCCATGTACGTGTGGAGATCAGAGGACACCCCCAGATGTTGTACCGAAGGTGTTGTCTACTTTGCTTTTTGGAAACAGAATCTCCCACTGTCCTGAAACTCTCCAAGTAGGCTACACTGTCTGGTGAGCCAGCCTCAGGCATCTGCCTGTCTCTGCCTCCCTGCAAGTGTGTGCCACCACACCCAACCAGTGCTGAGACCACAGGTGTGTGCCAACACACCCGTTTTTTCTTTTTGTGTGGATTCTGGAGACTGAGCTCAGGTTGTCATGATGGCAAAGCAAACACTTTACCAACTCTGGTCTCCACAACCCCATTAATTTTTTGTTTTTGTTTTTTCTAACTGGCTGGATTGCATGATTCTCTCGTGAACTTCACAAATGACTGTTTGCAATGTCCAAAGGCTGGACACGCCTGCTCCAGCATTTGGCCCTAGCTTTCAATCTCCTCTCTGTCTTCCATCTTATCTTCCCTTTTGCCTCCAACCCCAAATTCCTCATGAATCCCCACTCAGAGCTCTCAGTCTTTCTAGAATACACAATAGCCGAGCCATCAAATCTGGAACTAGAAGAGAAATAATTTGATTTTATTTTTTGGGAGGGAAATGATTTTACTGCTCATGGTGACACACACCTGTAATCCCAGCACTCAGGAGATGGGGGCAAGAGGATCAGGAGTGGGGGTCAGAGTCTGGAGTTCAGGAGCCCCAGGAAGAAGGAAAGTAAAGTTAATTCCTTGGGGGCCCTATGATTCTAAATGTTGAAATGCGGTTGTAGTTCAGGGGACATTGCCACCTGCTAGTTTTAAGAACTTGGTACCAGGCCAATCACTTGCCAGTATCCCCCTACCCCCACCATTTGCAAAATGGGACTCAATGATTTCTAATGTTTTCCAGATCTATTATTTTATATGGATTTACACTTTAGAGTTTCCCAAACCTCTAGGAGAGCTGTGTATACACAGATGTCTGTGTGTATAGGATTTTTTTGGCCAACTTTGTGCTCTACTTCTCCTTAGGGTAGTTCATATTTTCCTCTGAGAGGGTACTGGCCACCTCACTTCTGACACCATCTTTAATTTTTTTTTAACTTACAGTTTTATTTTGTTTGTGTTTGTGAGAGGGCTCACACATACTATGGTGCATGTGGAGGTGAGAAGATAGCCTTCAGAAACCGAATCCACCTTGTGGGTCCCTAGGATTGAACTCAGGGTGTCAGGATTGGTGACTGATACCCTAACCCATTGAGTCACCTGGCCAGCCCCTCTGACACCATCTAGAGATTAGACGTTCCGCCTTTTAGCTTGTGTAGAAAATGTTTCAACAGAGGTTAGGTAAAGCAGATGCTGGTGAGAAGGAGGTGGATGGCATAGCATTTAGCTTGTATTTTCCTTTTCTGGGAAGGGTTTGTAAACTTTGGAGAGAGTCTAATACACTTCCTCCATTTTCAAGATAGCATTGTGTTGGTGGTACTGGACTTTCTTAAGGTCCCAGGGTGTGAAGGGATTGGTTTGAAGGCTTTGCACAATCTCTTGACAGGTGTCAGAGAGTTGATGGTTCATAATTGTTCTCTACAGGGCCTTTTGGAGAAAGGGGAGTGGTTGACATTTACCAACCTGAAAGGTTTCATGAGTTCTTGCTTTCCTTGCTGGTTTTCCTAAGTGATTAAAGAGCATAGCTTTTCTTTTTGAAATATTTGTACTATATATATGTATATATATATATCTTCATGGGATATATATATGTCACATTATATTTAATAAAAATATATAGTTAAGGCAGAGTTTCACTATGTAGCCCTGGGTGGCCTGGAACTCACTATGTAGACCACACTGGCCTCGAGCATTCAGGGATCTACTCTCCTCTGCCTCCTGAATGCTGGGATGAAAGGTGTTTGCTCGGCACAACATGTATTCTTTTAATTCACTAATTTCATTGGGAGTAGATGATACTGGACCTCAGGAGATAGCTCAGTAAGTAGAATGTTTACCTTGCAAGCAAGATGGTCTGACTTGGTCCCCAGAACTTGTGTGTAAAAGCTGGGTTCGGTGGTGTGTGCTTGTAATCACCAGGCTGGAGTGGCAACCAGCTTAGCCTATTTGGTGAAATTCAGGCCAGTGAGACAGCATGTTTCAAACAACAAAGTGGACAGCTCTTGAGTAACCACACCAGAGGTTAATGTCTAGTCTCCACACACTCATGCACACAGGTGAAACTGAACAGACAGATATGCACACACACACACAATTTTTTTTTTTTAAAGAGGAAACTACTGTCACACACCCTGGATGGGACATTCCCCAGACCCAAGAAAGAAGGTGAAAGAAAATCAATGGAGATCATTTGCTAAAACAAGGCCACTCTGTTTGCTTTTTCTTTCCTGTCTCCTCTCTTTCTTTGGGAAACACCTTTTGGGTGACTTCATATTATCATTATCATCCAACCTCCCTTTTTTCCCACTTAAAATAAAAACCCCAAAGCTCACTTTTCTGGTATGATCTCACCCCACCCCCCTTTATTTCCATGGTGGTTTTTCTCTGAGTCCTTAGGGCATTTTGAGATGAGATTTGGAAGGAAAAGCCAATGCAATATAAAGTTACCTTACACCCATCTGCGGAAAGAATACTTCAAACAGCCAGGAAGAACACCCAGGGGAGTCTGGGCTGGTGGGGAGGAACCCCACAAAGAGCATTTTGTCTTCTCTGATGTGTCTCTGTGGCTAATGCTATTCCCCTCCTGCCTGTTTTGTTTTCCTTTATTTATTACCTTCTGCTGAGTCTTTACTTCTGTCTTTCTTTCTATTTGTGTAGAACTGGGGAATGTTAGATTTGGATTGTGGGGCACGAGAAGCAAGAAATGAAACACTTGTTGTTTTTGGAGAGAGAAGCTAGATGGGTTAGAGAAGTTGCTAGAGGAGATGGTGGCTTGTCACCAAGATATTTATTATAGGCGTTGGAATTGCAAGGGGGTGGATGTGTATCCTAGCTCAACCACCTATGAGATGGATATTCTTGGGTCACTCTGTATTGCTGCTCTATATTGCATCAATGACTGGGAACACTCACAATTTTCTCATGTCATTGTTTTGAGGGCTAACTGTCCTATTTCTAGGCAAATAACTAGGAAGCTGTCAATTAAGATCTCAATGTCAAATACCTAGGAAGTAACTCAAATAACTAGACTCCATCACATTCTTGTTAGAGGTCATTCCTAGTTGCCTCTTTTTTAAGGGATTTCTTATCAAGGGCACTGCCAAGCATCTCAGATCTGACTCACCCACCTCAACCCATCTCGTGCTCTGCTTTCTAGTGTTTTCAGTCTTCATGGCATCTGACCTTGAGGGTGGCTCTTCAGTTATGACCCTATCTCACTCCTTGGAATGAAGACTGTACTTTAAATCGTATTTAGGTTCCTTGTGGACCCAAATGTGCATCATAGGTCAGTGTAGTTATGTCTAGCACCTGATTCTGCCCTGGAAGTAGAGGTAGGAAATGGGGCTGTGGACAGGAAAAAGGGGATTGTTAGGAAGAGGGAATGTAGGCATAAGGTTATTGTGTAATTCAAATGCTGATTTCTATACCCTCATATCTAGTTCCAGTCCTTGTTCCAAAGAGGTCATATCTCAATGTTATGTAAACACTGCTCCCTGGTTGTCCCCTGATATGCCAATAAAGCAGCTTACAGCCAATCACTGAGCAGGGGAAAAAACAGGGCTGGACTTCCTGCCCTCCAGGGGAGGTGGAGTTAAGGAGAAGAAGGAAGAGGATTCAAGAAGAGGCAGAAGCAGGAGAGGTGGGGGGGGGGGGGGGGTGATTCAGCTGAAGCAGGAAAACCACAATGTGCAAGTATCTCTAAGATTATGCTGGGAGAAGCCAGATTAGCATAGTGGGTTAAGAGTAGAGTAATAACTGCTCAGTTTTTGTGTTGTGAAGCATGGTTAACAAATAATATGAAGAGTCTCAATTATTTAGATGATTGCTGGGTTAAGAGGTAAACAGTGAAACTAACACAATTATGTGAAGTTGCACTATCAAGGGAACACCAAGAACAGGAGAATCTTTGGGTGGAGCGAAGCCACCTCGAGGCCAGAAGGTGGATCTAGCCTCCTCTGGGGAATGTCGCAGAGGAGAAGGTGAGGAATTAGGGAAAGCTGTATTTGGCTATGTAAAATACTTTGTGGCTACTCTAGTGGAGAGGGCACAAGCTAGGTTCTAAGGGCTTCCAAAGAGAGTGATAGGGAAGCTGGTATAGAACAGATGTCCCAAAATGCTGGCTCACAGGCTTTTTATAGAGGCTAACAGAGGTGACATAAGAAACACAAAGTTACTATACTGGTTTTTAGTAAGGTTACTTTTGTTCACCTTTAATAGCACCGTATAGTCTGAGATGATAACCTTACTAATACTGGTTTCAAAAGACCTTTTCTTTTAGAAAATGATGGTGATTCTCAGTCCTGGCCACTCATTAGGATACTTTGGAAGCTTTTGGAAATAACGAGGCCCTTACCAGACAACTGAATCCAAATCCTGGGGGAAGGGTGGCGGGGGAGGCTTGCTACTGGCAGGTGTCCGTAGCTACCCAGATGCCTTTCTTGTCTGGCTAGATTGTGTACTTATCTGCTAATGTATGGAAGGACATTGAAGATGGTGGAGCCGGGCTAGAGAGATGCCTTAGTGTTTAAGATCATATAGGACTAGAGGACTGGGGTTCGATTCCCAGCACCCACTTCAGGTAGCTTCACAATCACCTGTAACTCCCAAACCTCTGATACATAACTAAAAATGATAAAAATAGAGTTAAAGAAAAGATAATACTGCCGAGTTTGATTTACTGTTTCAGATGAACATCCTTGGCAAAAATCACAAATTGGAAATGTTATTCACCGCTCAACCTTGCGTGGTTATTTTGTTGACATACATCGTGTTAAATTTTCATTTTATGGATTTATGGAATTCAAGTGGGAGGGCCTTTCAGATGACAAAGGAGAGCTTCTTATTTTTTTTCCTGTTCTTTTTTTTTCCTTTATTTTTTATTTCTTCAAGTTACATCTCAATCGCAGTCCCCTCCCTATTCCCCCTCCAGTCCCACCCTCCCACCCTCAACCCCCCATCCTCTTCCCTTTTTTTTTCTTTTAAGTTTAAGGTATATCTTATTTCCCCCTACAGTTTCTCCTTTCAGTCCAACAAATGGCTCTTTCTCTTATAATAATAAATACAATACAGTACAACAGAGGTAATTAGGCCACAGTTATGAGGGTTATATGGCTTAACATACATTCCCAATGACCAGTCCATATGTATTTGGTACCTGACTTTAACATTCTACTATCTAACCATCTCCATGAGTTTAAAGTTCTATATCTGACTCAACATTCATACTAACTTGCAACACAATTTTAAAAGTATCTTCTTAGATTTATAACACTCTCTTGACTCCTAAACAACTCAAAATTAAATTATGAGACTCTAGCTATCTGTTCTTCAACCACCTCAGAGACCTGAGAGGGATAAATATATCTGATTTTATAGGAAGTACAGGGCCTGCAGCTTCCCAAACTAAGAAATGACATACCTGTGGCTGCCTGGACAGTTCCCATTTTCAGGAGAGCTTCTTATAACATTTGTATTAGTTACTTTTCTTCTTGTTGTGACAAAGTAATTGACATGAACAACTTAGAGGAGGAACTGTTTATGTGGCTCATGCTTTTGGAGGATCCAGTCCATGTTTGCTTGGCCTCGTGTAACTGCACAGAATGTCATGGTAGCAGGAGCATGTGGAGAAGAGAGCTGCTCTCATGGTGGACAGGAATCAGAGAAAGAAGGGACACAGAAAGGGTTCCCACTAAGATACAGCACCCAAGGACATGCGTCCATAGACCCCAGTGCCTCTAACTAGTTTCCATCTCCTGCCCTTCACTATCTCCCATGATACCAACACAGTACGACTCCATCAATGAATTAGTCCAAAGAGCCCTTAATCTCTTGGAGACACACCCAGAGGTCTGCTTCAGTGTTCTCCTGGGGGTTTCTTAATCCTTTTAGGTTGACAATTGAGGTTAATTATCACTACGTGCCTTTGAAAGCGGCAGCTCTCAGGTGCCTGCTCACCATTACTTGGGTGCATTTATAAAATAAGGAATTCTATAAGGCTCCCCTGGATTCTCAGGCCAAGCGTCATTGAGGATTCCGGAGCACCAAGCCAGATGCTTGTACTCTGGCTATCCTCCACTTGGGCTTCCTGGAGCCTGTCTTGTGGGGGAGGGGCTTTTTCTGTGATCAGCAGCCTTCTGGTCTAGCTGGTTACAGAATGTCCAGTGCTTTCTGACCGTGGGGTGAAGGTTTTTGTTTTGGTTTGTTTGCTTGTTTGTTTGTTTGCTTTTTAACTGACACTTGCAGATCTGAAATGTAGGGTCCTGGATGCTGAAACATTTTCACTTAGCATTGTGCTGCTTCTAGTTATTTCAATGTTTAAAGGTCGCAGTAGGGAACTTTTGAAATGTAGAACACTTAATTTCCATTACAGTTAAAAGGTTTCTAAGACTGTGTTATGGCCAATAAAAGTCAATAAAAATGGTGATGTTTAAATGGGTTAATGTTCTCTCTCTTATATGAATATTTTATATGAAGTACACAGGAAGAAAAAAGTCTGTATGTTTATTCAATGTTATGGCCACTGACTATTGGAAACATGTCTTCTTGGGTTATTAAATGAATAACTTCTATGTTATGTGTACAAATTGTGAGAAGAATGACACTGACTGTTCTTGGGACTTATTTTGGAAACTAAGTGTCCTGGTTAAATCTCTGAATTACCAGAACTTTTACAGACTTTCTATAAATGATGGGAGTGAGGGTTGGGCTATGCACTAGCTACTGGGAGGCAAGAAATGGTGTTGATGTGCAGCTCTAGCGTGGAAGGGCATTGTGGTAGTAGAGCTGAGTCTAACATACTTGAACTTATCCAGCTGTCTGCACGAATGAGTGCTGATCATTTGTAGCAGGGCTGATGGCTTTGTGTGCTGGTCATTCATGGTTGGGAAGGTGGTAACTTCTCCTACCAAGTGAGAGCAGCTACCTCTCCAATTTGTTATTGTGACTTCTTAATTGGTTGAAATATAATGAAGACTGATTAAATGTTAGTTCAACCGAACACATAGCGATTCATTACAAGATCAACAATGGTGTCGTTGGTCTCTCCTTCTTACAAAGAAGGAAGCTGAGCTGAAGAGAAACTGAATTATCTCTCCCGAGCTACTGCTTGGCAGTGCTGGGATTTGACACTGGGAAATCTGATTCTGGTCTTAGTCCTAACCAGTGTATTAATTCCACAACTAGGGGAGATACATGAGCCTAGTGTATTCCAAGAGGCAATGTGGTGGTCTGCCAGATGTGGTGATGTCTGCTTAAAATTCTAATATTTGGGCCTAGAGAGATGGCTCAGTTGTTAAGAGCACCACTGGTTGGTCTTCCAGAAGGCCTGGGTTCAATTCCCAGCACCCACATGGCAGCTCACAGCTGCCTGTAACTCCAGTTCCATGGATTTGATGCCCTCTATGGCCATTGAGAGCACAAGTCATGCCCAGACATACATGCAAGCAAAACTAAACACATTGTTTAAGAAATCTCAGCACCTTTGGAAACCATGGAAGCAGAATGATGAATTCAACGCCAGTCTGGGCTACTCAGTGAAACCTGGTCTTAAAAACAAAAAGATAAGAGGGGAACATAATAAAATTAAGATTTCCCAGAGTCAACTCTGGGATATATAAACCTCGTGAGCAACTCATTTGAAAATACTTTCTTTTGAAAAAAAAAGTCTGTGTTCCTTTGAGATAGTTGAAAGAAATGCAAAATAGTTCTCCACTTACTGAAGAGAAACATCCCCATCCCTGGATCCCACAAAGCTTGGCAGTTAAGAAGCCACATTCACTTAGCCCGTCCCAGAGCTTCCAAAGCTTACTGCATCACGGAAGCCTTTTACGGAGAATCCATCTTTAAGGGGCTGCTGAGATGGTCCAGCAAGTAAAGGGCTTGCTGCACAATCAAGATGACAGTAGTTCGAATCCTCCAGAACCCACATTTGTGCTTCGTGGGAATGGCAACCCATCTGTGTGTAATTACAGTGTGCAGGAGGCAGAAACAGGGATCCCAAGTCTAGCTGGCAAACTGGCTTTCTAGCTCTGGGTTCAAGTGAGAGGCCCTACTTCAACAGATAACGTGGAGAATGATCCAGGAACACACCGGATGTCAGCCTCTGGCCTTTGTGCCTTACACATTCAAACATGCATGCATCACAGCCATGCATACACACACACACACACACACACACACACACACCTATTCTTTGAGGAGCAATCTCTAAAACAGGACTTTTGGTAGGTTTATCGTCGTCGTAATTAGTTCTAGAAAATGTGCCATGAATTCATGTAGCAAATATGCAAATTTTAAAATTTCTGATTTTTTTTGAAAAGAGGTATAATACAATTTATAAATTTATCTTTAGTTATTTATCACTTAAATGATTGTTCATGTCAACAGGGTTGTCCTGTTTTAGGTTCTAGATACATAAAGAAAGTGACCCTGAGAATGAAAACTTTAATGTCCTTGGAGGTCTCTGTTGGAGTGAACCGTGCCTGCACCACATTGAAGTATGGTCACTGTGTCTCTCTGCCTTTGTCCTCTGTCATGTTACAGAGGGAGCTAGTATTGGGTGTCCAGTGTTTCTATGTAGGATGTATGCTCATATTCATAAAAACAAAATACGCAGATCTGGGTGCTTATGGAAACAGAGACTCTTTTAAATTCCCCTGATATGTTCTAGAAAACTGAGATAGGCGTTGGCAAAGGCTCTGTGATGTCATCATTTCTTAATTCAGCAAATCTACCTCTGAGTATTTTTATTAATTGCCACTTTGAATTAGCCACCAATCTAGGAGTCTATTAAATCATAATTCCCAGCCATGTGGATCATCATTATGGATTATTCCTGCCGTGCTCTTAAGTGCCTTCAGAGTAAAAAATTAAACTATGTGCCATATGGATCTAACATAGAGCTATATTATTCTATAATATGCTAATTTAGGAGATGAATATTCCATGGATGATCAATAATCTTGTAAAAGAACTTTTAGAACAATGACACACAATATTTCTCACAGACAATGTAGTTCATTTACCCTTCCTCTTATTGATGGATTTTTATAGAGAACTTCTCTTTACCCTTACTATAAATAAATACGTGAAGGAAGCCTTTCATATAAATTGCTAGTTTTATTTCTGGCTATTTCTTCAGGGCATATTCCTGGAAGGGAGTTATTGGATCGAAGGGGGAGCACATTTTAAAGGCTTCTGATACACCTATCAAGTAATGATCCATGCTATCTGAGCATTGCAGAGGACAGCTCGTTTCTCCACACATCAGCAGTGTTGGCTGTTGTTAAAAAGCAAGCAGGGAGGAGCTCACAAGGCCTGTCTCTCCTTGAGGAGCCATAGGCAGTTTAGTGTTTGCTGGAGGAGGCGTGACGGAGCTGGTGGTAATTTACTCAATGAAATTCACTGGGTTACCAAAAGAGCCCAAACAAAACCAAACTAAAGCAGGCATTAAAGTAGAAAAGGGGAAGCTTGGAAGGAGACAGGGAAGAGGTCAAAAGTGGGCAATGAGGAGGTGAACATGATTATATACATGTGTTATATACGTGTATGAAGATGTCATGACAAAACCCATTATTGTGTATAATTACTATATACTAATAAAAGATGTGGACACCCCTCTACCCAGACAACAAAAGGCTTTCGTCAGTTTGACAATTGAGATAATATTGTAATTTTGTTTTCATGTACATTTCTTTGATTGTTAAGAAAGAAAATGAAGTTTTATTTTGTGTTTATTTATTAGTAGGTGTGTGTGTGTGTGTGTGTGTGTGTGTGTGTGTGTGTGTGTATGTTTCTCTGCCTCCTTGACCTGCATGCACAAAGCAAGAGCATCATCCAGGGCTGTAGCTAGAAAAGGGGCCAATGTCCTGCTGAAGTGGAGGGTGACTGTGAGCATTCTCCTTCAGATTTTAACCAATGACTTCTACATGGGATACTCCAGTGGAAAAGCCACACCCCCTTCTGTTTTCTCTTCTTGGCTTACAATGGCTATGCTGGCATGGTCATTTTGTCCCTCTAAGCTACATGGCGAGTCAAAGCCTGAGATAGGACCCTCATGTCTGTGAATTTCTTTCTTTCCACTGTTGCCAAGGAAATGGGGCAAAGGGAAGCTGGCAAACACTATGTCTGCCTTTAAAGACCCCTTTCAAGCAACAGCCAGCCTCAGATCCCAAAGCCTGAGTGGCCACCCCTGAGGAGGTGCCCAGGAAACCCTCCATGCCAAGGCTCATGGTCCTCTCCTGTTGCAGGATGTTTTCTGGAATGCCACTTGACTACCAGTGGAGTCCCATGTATTATATCTTCCTTAGATTTGACTTCAATTCTTGAAGATGGCCTGTAAATGAAATTTAAATATCATGCTTTTATGCAGGTGCTCCCAACCTTCAAGTGCTCTTCGTTGGGCTCTCATGAATTTTGTAGTCCTTCCCCCCTGTAAATCATTGTCATCCAAGATAAATACTGGGTGACTATTTGTTAATAGTTACTTTACAAAGAGGGAAATTGAAGCAGAGTAACTGTTACCAGCCACGTGTACCCAATAGATGTGAGAGTGATTTTGGTTCTGTCTGCAGCTGGATGCCAGCTGGGTTATGAAACAATACAAATCCAGAGTGTTCTATTCAGAGAGCCCATTCATCTGCTCATTGTGGACACACATGATTCTGCCAGGGGACCCTGGAGGTCATACACTCAGAGAGAGAATACTGTGTAACTGCATTTCCAGAGAACTTCCTGTTGGAAGTAGTTCATATCTGCTCATCCCAGTGTGATAGTCACTAGCCTGCAGATGATGGAACTTTAAGAAAATGTGGCTACTGTGGCTGAATGGCACTTACATTTTTAAAAATTACATTTTAATGTGTGTGTGTGTGTGTGTGTGTGTGTGTGTGTGTGTGTGTGCGCATCTGACCATGGGTACGCATGTGTCACAGGGCACATGTGGAGGTCAGAGTACATTTTTTTTTTTTTTTTTGGTTTTTCGAGACAGGGTTTCTCTGTGTAACAGCCCTGGCTGTCCTGGACTTGCTTTGTAGACCAGGCTGGCCTCGAACTCACAGAGATCCGCCTGCCTCTGCCTCCCAAGTGCTGGGATTAAAGGCGTGCGCCACCACGCCCGGCTCAGAGTACATTTTTTTAGGGTAGGTTCTCTTCTTCCACCTTTGTGTGGGCTCCAGGGGTCAAACTCAGGTCGTCAGATGTGTGCAGTAAGCACCTTCTCTGGCTGAGCCACCTTGCCAGCTGAGCTGCATTTTATGTTGTTTGCTTGAATTTAGTTGCACATGACTAGATACTTTGTTGGACAGCTCAGGCAGGCTTTAAGACTAATTGAGTTACTTTCATGTGCTGGAGATTAAATCCAGAGCCTCTTGCTGGTCATGTTCTGTGCCATTGAGCTACATCCTGGTCTGCTTACGGTTTCCTGACTCCAGAGTTTGGAGAGCACTGCCCTACGTGATCTGCCCCTCACCTCCAGCCATGTCCACTGTCTAGACTAGTGTCTTGACATCCAGCCTTTGTGCCCTGTGTCCCCCTGTGCCTGGTACCCTTTTCTCCCTGCTGTCGTCACCCCACACTGCGTCTGGATTGCTGTCATCCCACACTGCGTCTAGATTTAGGTTTCTGATGAGATGCTCACTGGAGACTTCCTCCTCCAGCAGCTGTGCAGATCGCCCTGTTTCTTTTGCCTTATTTTGATTTTCTCTGTTACAGTTTTACCATCTGACTCAAAGGCGGCTCACTATCTGCAAGTTCTGGATTCAAAATAGGTGGGAAAAAAAGTGTCTGTCTGTACTGAACTTGTGTAGACTTTTTTTTATTTCTTGTCTTTAGTGCCTATTTAATTCAGTGTAACAACTATGTGTTGGTTAGTTTTTGATAACTTGTCACAATCTAGAATCATCTGAGAGCCTCAATTGAAGAACTGGCTAGATCGGATTTGCCTATGGGCATGCCTACGGGGGTTTTCTTGTTCATTGATATTAACTCAGCCCATTGCGGGTGGCGCCATTCCCTAGGTGGAGGGTTCCAAATTCCATAATATGGGAGATAGCTAGGTGAGAGCAAGCAAGCACGGGTGCCTTTGTTTTCTCTGCTTTTGACTATGGGTGTGTATGACTGTTTGCTTGAGTTCCTACTTGGGTTCTCCATCAGTGATGGAGCTGTAACCTGAGTAAACCCCTTTCTCCTCAAAGCTGCTTTTAGCCAAGGTATTTGGCGGACAGCAACAGAAATGAAATGAGGAGAGGCTATCTATTTAGCATTTTCATTACACTGAGGAAAATACACATAGGCTAGATCTGATTCAAAGTGCCTGGGTGTCGCGTCCCTCTCGACCAGCAAGAAATGACGCAACTCACAAAACTCTTCTCCAGCAGTTTATTCAGGTCCCTTGAAAACAGTCTTCCGAAAAGGGACGGGCAGACCCAACCCACAGGCTAAATACTAAATGAACAGCCAATCAA
>CAJQZJ010033157.1:202697-263144 GCA_907164525.1 Lophiomys imhausi
GAGAGAGAGAGAGAGAGAGAGGCAGACAGACAGGCAGACAGACAGACACAGAATCAGAGACAGAGAGAAACTTGCTGTGGTGTTTCTCCCTGGATAACCAGCTGTGAAATGAAGTAAGTATATGGAAACCATCCAGGTGCAGTTGCAAGAATGGGAAAAAGAGAGCACTTGGATGTGGGGCACCTGAGTAAAGGTTCTCATTCTGCACCTCCTTGGCTGAACATGAGGATAACATCTACTCATTTCCATAATTCTTAGGAAAGGCTGGAATTCTGTCTCATCCCACATCAGACATGATAGACCTGAGTCAAATAATCAAAGGTTTTATCACCAGCACTGAGATGTAGCAACATAAATCTCCCATTTTGCTGCACTGAGCAGGCCAAATATCATTCCTGGGGGATTTTTACCCAAAACACACAAGTTAGTCCCCTGTCATAGATGCAAGGGTCACAAAAGACAAAGAAACTCAGAGAACTTGTCTTGGGCCAGTAGAGACTTGAGAACTAAGTTTGACATGGGGCCCTGGACTGGATTCTGAATCAGAAAAGGGACTCTAGAGGCAAACTGGGAACATTGTAGCAAGAGCCATGGAGGAGTAATTTGAGCAGTAAATGATAATTTGTCAATGCTGTTTTCTTGGTTTGGGCAACTGTATTACGGCTACAGGAGGTCAAAGGGAACATTTACAGAAGCCGAGTGAAGGATATTGAGCTCTTTTTGTAACGCTGCATTTTGTAACGTTCTGTAAGTCCAAGATTATTTTAAAAGTGAAATCTATGATATATGCCTGCTTTTATGGAGTGTCTGTCTTACAGGAAGTGGAGGGGCTTCATTTGTTATAGTGAACTTGGCCATTGGAAAGGCCAATTTATTCTTGAGCTAGAGCAGTCAAACTGTGTGTTGACTGATCAAGTTCCTGGCTGCAAATCAAGAGCAAGGAGAGTGGACTGAGAGGTCGCCTGGGTCCAGTGGTTGGATGCTTGGAGGAGATGTTTTGGATGGGTTCACCTGGATGATTTTCAGAGCTGATTGGCTAGTAAGTGTGGCTACCTCCTCAGGGAGCCTTTCTATGCTAGGGGTTGAGTGACGGAGCTTATTGGCACTATCTCTCATAGCGTCCTGGAGGGGCAGAAGATATTTCCCCCTGTTCAGCATGTATCTCAGAGACCCATTTGCCCAAAGTCACCCAGGGGAAGTACAGATCTCACTTCCAGCTCTGACTCTGACAATCTGTTTTGAGAGTGTCAATCTGTTTTCCTTTCCTCTTAGCAGGACACCCCAACATGACTAAAATGTATATTTGGAGATCTATGGGATCTCCAACCCCAGCCCCTGCATTATCACTTGACTAGAAGAGAGACATTAGGAGTTCCAGTATGTTCTTAAATCCTGTGATAAGTATAGACTAACATTTTATGCAAGCTCTTTGGGACTGTTCGTAGTTTCTATGGTCAGACAGGTTCAGGAGAAGTTAGGAATGAATGAGTCCAGTAGATCACCACCTTTACTCAGGAAACAGAGTGTGGATGGAGGGCACTATATGTCCAGGCTAGCCAGTCTTATCACTTAATTGCCGTGGACATCACTGAACTCTGTGCTGCCCAGAACCACTGCTGTGTTTCCCCGGCTCAGCCATTTGTCTGCTCTCTGGAGTTCCTGCTTCCAACCTTCTTCTCCATCATAAACTCTCTCCACCTCCAAAGAAAAGCAAGTCATCCAGAGATTGTTTCTGCAACTTCCCTCCTTTCTCTACTCACTTGCCTGGCCCACTGCCTTTTCCTCTTGAGAGGAGGTGCCATCTTTTATCCTTATATGGAGAGCCATTCCCTTTGTTCTTGAGGACTTCCTGCCAGAGCATCTCCTTCTGTGTCTGTCCTGTGTCTATCACAGATAGATTAGTACATCTCTCTGTGATAACAATAAACAGGTAGAAAGTGTATATTGTTTATCTTCAAAAGCTCTTCCTCAGGGCCTATGTAATGTTGGTAAAATGTTCAGATCCCTCATACCCACGTGAAAAGCCAGACATGGTGGTGTGGGTCTGTAGCTCTAGTGAAGGGCCATGGGAATGGGGAAGTGAGGGGTGGTGGTGAAGACAGGTAGATCTCCTAAGTTTGGTGGCTAGCTAGTCTAGTCAATCATGAACTCTGTGTTCAATGAGCAGCCCAATCTCAAAAACCAAGGTGGGGGTCTAGCTAGATGGCTTAGCAGGCAAAAAGGTGCTTGCTGCCTTGCCTGACAGGCTGAGTTTTGATCTCTGGAACCCACACAGAGGTGGGAAGAGAGAATCAACTAAACAAAGCTGTGGGAAGAGCTTTTGAAGACAAACAATAAACTTTCTACCTGTTTATTGTTATCACAGATAGATGTACTAATCTGACTCCACACATGTGCCATGAGACACATGCTCATACACACACCATTTGTGCCCACATGCAATACAACAATAATAAATGAAATAAAGTATTTTTAAAACAAACAAACCACAATATAAAGGTAAAAAGGGAAGCACTGGACATCAGCCTCTGGCCTTTACATGTATGTGCATCTATACACACATATGGACAAACCCATGTGTGCACACATGCTCTCTCTCTCATCCACTGTAAACAGACTCTTCCATTCCATAACCTTTCTCTCATCAGTGCCACTCTACTTTCCCACTTTGTTAAATCCTGGGGTCCTTTCCCAGTGCTCCTTGTCCTCACAGCAGCCCTTAAGGAAGGAGTGCTCCATCCTCCTGGAGATGCTTTCTTCCCATGGCCTTCCAGGGACCACTCTCTCCTGGCTATTCTCACTATCCTTCATACATCCCTTCTCCTCTCCACAGTCCCTAAACAGGAAACTTGTTGCCTAGAGGCTAGCCTTGAACTCCTGATCCTCCTGCTCCTACCTCTCAAGTGCCATGATCATGGACATGTGCCACCACTTCTGGCTTTCAGGCCTCTCTTCTCTCTGTGTCCGCTTCCCTGGAGACCCCATCCATCCTGTTCTCCAGACCAGAAGTATTGAGACTGTCCTTGCCATCTCTCTTCCACTCTCCCCAGCTCTGCTTTCAAAGATACCAACTCTGATCTTCGCTCAGAACCTCCACTGTACTCAAAAACACCATCAGTTGTCAGCTTGAATTTTTGAGTACCCTCCTAAGTGGTCTCCCCGTGCCTCTATGCCTATCCCTCTCCTACTCTATGAACAGCACAGCCACCAGAAGTTCAGTTAAAACAGGAATCAGATTATTGAGCTCTGTTCTAAAGTCTTCAGTTGTATCTTATTTTAGTGTGGATCACCTTTGAGCTGGAAGTATCTACCTGGGCTCTGGCCTCCTTTCCCATCTTGTATCCCCATCATCCTTTTGTTCAAGCTACAGCAACCATGCTGACCTCTTTGTTGTACCTTACACCTTCCAAATTGTCCTACCCCAGGGTGATTGCACATACTATTCTGACTGGAGTGTTTGTCCGATTGAAAACCACATGTCCCTTGACTGTCCTTTCTGTCTTGGCCTAACAAACAAGTCCTTTGTTAGCTGGGAGTCTGCTGCTACCATTGACAGCATAGCAACACCTTCCTCCTACTCTTGTCCTTAGTTTTATTTTTTAGCATGTATTTTTGATTGTTTACCCACATTAGAATGTCACTTACTGTCACAAAAGTGAAGACTCTGGGATTCATGTGTTATTCACTATTCTAGCCCCAATACTCACAGCTATGCTTGCTACAAAACACTGATCCCCAAGTTTCCCCTAGCTTTCAGTGGGCTGTGTTCCTTCTGAATTGCTGAGGAGTGGATGTTTTTGCAGCCTTCCACCCACCCTCCCTCCTTTTCTTCCTTCCTCTTTCCTTCCTTCCACCCATATTGCTATTTTCCATGAAATATTTCTGGTAGATGCTGACTAGAGTGTTATTTGCAGTAAGTCCCATTTGGGGTGAGGTAGGTGGAGCCAATGTTATATAACCTGAGTCTTTTTCCCTTGACTAATAAAACATTCCAGTGCAAAGGGAAAGTGTGGATCTAGCAGGCCTGAGCTCAGCCCAAGGCTGTTCTTTGATAACTTGTTAGGTAAGATCTGGCCAGTTATTTCATCTTTGAACTTAAAAAGTTGTTCTGCATTTGGATGCTTTTGCATAGCGTTCATCTTCCCATGCCAGGTATAATGAAAAATATAGGGCCCTGATGCCTAGAGCTGTTGAAATAGCTCATCTCTTTTGTCTGTGTTTTGGTTTTTAATCAGTTATCAGTTGATCTCTCTGTTGGGGTGTCAGCATCCTGTAAGGTTCCCTATATGGCCATTATCATGTTGCAGACCAGACTTTCCTTGACCCCACTGGAAGCAGTTCTGAGAAGCAGGAGGTAGTTCCGTTTCTTTGACCACTGTTGACCCAAATCTCTAGCACCATGCTGCTTGACCAATTGGTGGCCAGTTAGTGTCTATCAAGTGAACCTTTGATGCCACACCAGGAGGACCTCATTTGCCTTGACACTGTCTCATGCTGCATTGTAACAAACCTCAGTGTATTTTCCTTGAGGTCAGTCCCATCAGGGATCATACGTGAGAAATACTATGTTTGCCCTATCAGGGCACAATGATAATTTCATAAAACTGCAGAGATTTTGAATGGGACTTCTCCTTCGGTTTCTATTATTTACAGCCCAAAACAATAATATGGACATTCCTGGAAAGATGATGCTTCAGGGAATTTAAATAGATTATAAGATCTCACTGGGTATCTAATTTGAAAGCTACTGAAGCTCGTATAAGCAACGTGTGTCATCAGTGTTCCCAGAAGAAAGTTTGCTGTGGTGAATCGTCTGTGTATTCTATTGAATTTGGGAAGAAGGAAGGAATGTGAATTGGGATTTGATATTTCACTTCCTAGAAATGGTCAAAAAGAACTAGCTATGCTATTTCTGGAAAAATTAAAGGTCACTTGGAAAAGCCCAAGATTTTGATAATTCAGCCTGGAATGGCACATCCTTACACTTTAGATTTTCCAAGGGGGCTTCTTTGGTTTAAACAGTAAAAAGAATTGTATTTCATGTGGCTAATTAACTTCAAGTACTAGTGTCTTGTTATTACTGCCTTCATTGGCTCCAATTAAGTTCAGCCAACTCAGAGGCCATCTGACTAGGGACAAGATGGACAGCTGTTCTAGAGAGAGGCAGAAACCCAAAGGTAGACAAGCAAATGGGGCTGTAATCAGACCCTGGCATCAATTCCTTTTTTGCTAGTTTTTCTTAGATGTCGCCATAGTTACAGTCTCTGTAGCTCACACAGATATTATAGTGGGAAAAATGGAACTTATGGTTGCAAATGCAATGACCTAAATTATTATAATTCTGACGTTGTGCATATGGTGTGTCTTATTCGTATTTATGTGCTCATGTGCGTGCAGATACATGTGCCCATACGTGTGCCTGTGGAGGACAGAGGTTGACATGGGGTGTTTTCCTTAATTACACTCTACCTTATTTTTCTCTTCACTGATTCTGGAGCTTGCCGGTTAAGCTAGGATGGCTGAGACCCCCCAGGACCACACTCCCGGGGATCCCAACTCATGTTCTCACACAAGGACGCTATCCAGTGGCTCATTGTCCCAGCCCCAATTTAATGGCTTAAAGAAGTGTTTTGCTTCTTCCCATTTGAAGGATCTCTTTTTTTATTTTTAATTTTTTGCTTTATAATGTTAAAAATTGTGTGTATATTTGCATGTGTGTTCATGTGTGCAGGGTACTTATGTTTATAGATTCACGAGCATGTGGTTGTGTGTGTGTGTATGCATGTGGAGGCCAGAGGACAGTCTTGTCTGTTGTTGTTCAAGTACTGTGCACCTTGTTTTTATAACATGGTCGCTCAATGGTCTGGTACTCACCATGCAGGCTACCTGCTGGCTGCTGAACTCCAAGGATATGCCTGTCACTGCCTCTAGTGCTGCGATTACAAGTGTGATCCTATATTTAAAACTGTATGTCCGTTTTTTAAAAGATGGCTTCTGGGGGATGGACCCAAAAGAGTGGGAGGGGGAGGGGGACTGGGGTAACAACTCAGTAAAGTGCTGGCCTCGAACTCACAGAGCTCCGCCTGCCTCTGCCTCCCAGAGTGCTGGGATTGAAGTCCTGTGCCACCTCACCCAGCTGGGACCTTCACTCTTATCAGGAGTAGCAAATCAACTTCCAGGTGAACACAGGAAAGGAAGAGGGAGAGGAGGTGGAGTGAAGGAGTCCTGTACTACTCTGAGGGTATCAACACTAATCAGAAGGAGATCTGAGATTTGAACCTAGGTCTCCCGATGCCTGGCCCAGGCCTGAGGAGTCTCTCAACTACAACATAAGGTGTCCTCTGTAATGGAGATTTTGTCATGAGAAGGCAGATGGAGCTTTGGTTGTGCACCCGACCCTGAGCAGCAGTTCTCGCTGCCTCGTCTCTGTATGAGAACTGTCTCTAAGGTACATCCCACTCTCAAAATGCCCTCAGCCATGTTAGCCTGCTAGGGGAAGTATGCTAATTATTTTAATACTTTACCTTCAAACTTTTCAGAGTGCTCTCTTATACACGCATTATCTTTAAATGGATTAGTTCAACAGAGTGGATTTGCTCTGGGGTTTGTGGCCTTTTGTGGCTATGAATGGAATAAAAGGCTTTTTATCTCCTCTTAGCTAAGATTAGAAAAAGAAAAAAAAATGAGTTTTTCAAAGATGCCAGAAGAGGAGAGAGTGGTTATTCAAGCAAAGTGGTTGTTCGGAGGTGGCTCTGATGGAGACCAGAGGGTCCTGGTCCAGCAGGTTTTGTCACAGAAACTAGACATGGAAGTTGGACTATGCTGTTGTTGTATTGGCTCTGGCACATTCCAAAGAGACACACAGGCCATTTTCCTGTAGCTTTCTCATCTGTAAAGTGGGCATTGTGATTTGTACCTTCCAGTTACCAGCCCTGAGGCACGTGTTCTGAAGACTTTGACCTACTCAGTCTCTCCCACTCGCCCATCTTTTGCACTCATAATGTCCAGGTGTGACTTCTTATTAAGCCTCTTGTCCCTCCCATTGGGTCACCTGGGAAGTCATTCTGGGGCTCTGAGCCAGGTGTGGATGGAGAAGCTTGTGTCCCTCACCCCAATGTGTGTGGTTCAGTTAGACAAATGGCCCTCCTCCTTACTTCTTGGTTGGCAATTTGCAGGAGTAGGAAGAGATAAGAGAGAGTAATATGTACATTTTATACAGATGCGAAATCAGTGACTAGATAAAAAAAACACAAAAAGGGACTAATAAAGATCCATCAAAGGGGCTTTAGTCACACGACCATTTCCTTGAAAAATTCAAGTTTTGGTAATTACCCTGAAGAGTTTTATCTGATTTGCATAGAGCATTACATATTACACTGACCCTTTAATAATCACAGCTGCTTTCTCAGCCTGTCTTGAGATTTCTTTGGCCAAACAAATTAGCCCATCACCGTGGAATTCAGTGTTATTCAAGTTCTCAGGACACAGGCAGAATAAACCCAAATTCCTGGCCAAAATAACATATGATATTTCGTAGCCCAGTTCCTGATAGTCATTGTTCTCCTCTGAACATGGAGGAAGGAACTGAAGCAGAGACCATGGAGAAAGCTTGCTGGCTCACGCACGGAAGCTTGCTCAGCCTGCCTTCTTATACAGTCTAGAACAATGTGCTCAGGATGGCACCATTCACGGTGGGCTGGGCCCTCCCATATTAATTGTTAATCAAGAAAATGCCCTATAGAGATGCCCACAGGCTAATTTGATAGAGATGATTCCTCAGCCAAGGTTGCTTCTTTTCAGGTGACCTGCACACCATCCTGCTGACATAACTTTAAACTATTTACTAATAACTCTAAACACCTTTCAACCAAGCAACCCGAGGCACATTAGAAAGGATACTTCTCAGGTGCAAGTCCTTAGGGCAACTCATCAGCAGTCCATCTGAATCGGCCAATGCCAAAGGAAACACAGCAAATCAGCAGCAAGCTCAGTGGTTTCCTGGCTCTGGTTATCCAGTTGGCAGTTGCTGCACCCCTGCATGCTTCCACAGTCTCTTCAGCCCATCTGGTTTTTCTGAACCTCCTCAGGGCAGGTCCTGTGCTGCTGCCTTGTCTGCCCACCTGAGCTTACCTCCTCAGGGCAGGTGCTACACTCGTGTAGCCTAGAGGCTGGCCGTTGCCACACACTCACTTGAGGCCAAAGCCTCTTCCGTCCATTTGAGTTTGTCAAACCTTCATGGGGCATGTGCTGCCCTCCGTGCAGCCTCGGTGCTTTGGTGCCACAGCCCTGCTGCTTAGGGTCACTGTCTCTTCCATCCATCCAGCCCTGCTGAACCCACAGGGCAGGTGCTGCCCTCCGAGGGGTCTCCGTCTCGGGCTGTGGCTTTTCACCTGGGCTCTGCTCAACCTCAGCATTAAGTTTCAGGAGCCTTTGTCTAGAGTCTTTTGAAGTGAAGCAGTGATGGGCAGCGTTGAGAAGCAATGCCAAGCAAAAAACCCTCTCGAGTTTCTGGGCCTCCCTTTTTTATACCGTCTCTAATTATGCACACAGGTGTTTTCTAATTGGCCAACCTTATGCCCTCCTCCAGAGGCACTTCCTGTTGACCAAGACTCTCAGGTGTTCTCTACAGGTGCCAGACATTAGGCTGATCTGCATGCGCCCTTTATGGGTCTGTTTTTCAGTGGTAGATCAAGCACTCCCACCCTTACATATTCAGTCAACACAACTGTGTTCCCAAAGAAATCCAAACCTCCATCATACCCATTCATAAAGCGCGTGCTATTTCCAGAGAGACTCTAATGATGGGCAGTAGTGGTTGGCTGCTGCAAAGAGGGCCTGAGATCTGGAAGGAGCAGGAGAGGCTGACTATTCATTAGATATCTCTTTGCATTTTTTGGAATGTTTTGCCATGTGTGTGCATTAGTGTTCTAATTAACTCATTAAAAATGAGCTGTCCTTAATTCTAGCAGCTATTGATATTGAAATGAAGTGAGAACATATACAGAATATGGACTAATTATCCTGTCAAATAACACATTTCACCAACACACTATATGCCATGAAGAAATTCTCAGTAACTTGGTGTGCCCCAAATATGGCTGTCTGGTACTTGAATTCAAGGGGAAAGAGCCCTCAAGTCCTGAATGCTCTCTGGAACCTCTGCTCTTGCTTATACACTGCTTTAGAGCTGTCTGTACTCTCCTCTGCTCCTTCCTTGGCCCGTGAAATTCTGGAGACAAGTGTCTCTCACACAGCAACCTGCAATCAATAGTAAAAACACAGGGCCCTCTTGATCCTGATAGGAGCAAGTCCTAGGGATGCAGGCCTGGTTCTTCCTTCAGCTGAGCAGGTGCCACAGCCAGGCCCTGTGTCCAGGGAATTCTCAGTCGATGAGGGTCTGGGGGAAAGGCCAGGATGAGGAAAGAAAATGAAGGAGGAGCCCAGCCTGACAAGGACAGCATACTTTGACAGCCTAATTTTATTCCCAAGCCTCTACTGTGGAGGTGGTTGCTGGGGGAGGAGACAAAGCCAGCAGAACAGAGAGAGCAGCAGGTGGGAGCGAAGCAGAGAGGAGTTGGATCACAGCAGTTGTTCAGTGAAATTTCACAGTGCCTTTCAAGAATGAAATCCAATTTATATTTAGAATTTGATTTGAATCCAGAAGGAACAGACAAGCTGGTGAATATCAAGACAGTAAGAAAGAATTTGTGTCATTTATTGAGCAGATTTGTAATCAAGTGTGAAGGGGATGTCTGATCATACTTATTCATTTGTTCATTCATTTACTCCACATTTATTGTCAAGGCCTTGGAGGCATATGGAGGCAAAAATAATTTGGCATAATGGTTCTGAATATCTTGGATTCATAAGTCTGGTTTCAAGCTGGGTTTCCTTACTTGCTACTGAAAAGGTTATTTAATCAGTTGGTGCTGAGAGTCCTCATTGTTGATATGGGGATTGTAACACTTTGTCATAGGATTAGTTGGTATACCAGATATAAAGTGCTTAGGACAGTGCCTGACATAATCAGAACTCAAATGCTAGCCTTCTAACTTAATTGACTAACTGTTCTAGTTTGCACACCATGACCAAAAAGCAACTTGGGGAGAAAAGGGTTTATTCAGCTTATAGGTATATAGTTCATCCTCAAGGGAACCCAAAGCAAGAATGTGAAGGCAGAAACCCCAAGGCAGGAACTGAAGTAGAGATCATGGAGGAATGCTGCTCACTAGCTTGTTCTACAGAGCTTGCTCAGCCTGATTTCTTTTTTAGGTTTTTCGAGACAGGGATTCTCTGTATATCCTTGACTGTCCTGGACTCACTTTGTAGACCAGGCTGGCCTTGAACTCACAGAAATCCGCCTGCCTCTGCCTCCCGAGTGCCGGGACTAAAGGTGTGCACCATCATCACCCGGCTCTGATTTCTTATATATCTCCTGACCCCCTGCCCAGGGTGATAGTACCCACAGTGAGCTGGACTCTTCTGTATCAAGTATTCATTTTTAAAAAATGCCCCAAAGACAGGCCAATATGATGGAGGCAATTCCTCAGTCAAGGTTCCCTCTTCCCAGGTGATTCTAGTTTGTGTTAAGTTGATGAGAACTAACCAGAACATTCACTGAACATTTTTGGAGCTCCTGATTTATCCCAGGACAGCTGCAGATCCTTGGAGCTGAAGAGATGGGGAAAATAGTTTCTTCATAAAGAAGCCAACCAGGGCTGGAGAGACGACTCAGTCAGGAAAGTGCTTGTTGTTCAATCAAGAGGACCTGGGTTCAGATCTCCAGAACGCAGGTAAACAGTAGGGTGTGACATTATACATCTGGTAACCCCATTGCTTAGGAGCAGAGGTGGAGACAGGTGAATTTCTAGAGCTTGCTGACCAGACAATATAGCCAAATTAGTGAGTTCCAGGTTCAGTGAGAGACCCTGCCTCAAAAAATAAGGTAGGGAATAATAGAGGAAGGCACCTAACATTGGACCTCTAGTTTCTACATATATGATTATACATGTGCACACACACCTGCACACACATGCACAAACACATGCACCAACATACAGAAACACACATACATGAATGTCATCTTCTGGATGATGCACTATTTGTCATTTATAACAAGTTCCTCAACACTTAGTGCCTTGAAAGCATGACAGGCTTGACTTGTGCTTCTATGGGTCAAAAATTCAGGATTCTCACAGACAAGCAGCTCTGTTCGTGATCTCTCATGAGTTTACAATAGAATGTTGCCCAGGACTGCAGGTGTCTGAGGGCTTCTGGAGCTGGAGGATGCATTTACAAGCCAGCTCACCCACTTCAGTGGGGAGTTGCTTCTTCTCAATGGTACTGCTTGAGTGTCCTAACAATATGGCGACTGGCTTAGCCTCAGAGCAAGTGCTCCAAGCAACCCAAACCAGAAACTACTGTCTTTTATGGTCTAGCCTCAGAAGCTACACACCTTCACTTTGGCTTTATCTGGTTGGTCGCATAGCTCAACTGATTTGATATGGAAGGGAAATATTTGAGAACATGGACACTGGAAAGTGAGGATCCTTGTGGACTGATGTGTGAGTCAAGCTCTTCATCACTATAACAAATATCCCAGAGAAGCAACTCAAGATGAGAGATGTATTTTGACTCATGTTTTCATTCCATGGTTAATGGGCTCCATTTCTTTTAGGTCCATGAAAAAGCAGAAACATGGAGGAAGGGCATGGCACAGGGAAACTGTTCACATCATGACAGCCAGGAAGAAAGAAAAGTAATAGGAAGGACCCAGGGACAACCACCAACCTCAAAGGCCTGCCCTGGAGACCCACTACCTCCAAATAAGCCCCACCTTCCACAGTTCCATCGCCTCCCAGAAGTCTGCTCAAACTTTGACTCTGTCACTGGATTAAACCAGAGTCGAGTTCCTATGGTTTAATTGCCTCTGAACATATTCAGAAGCGTGCTTTACTCTTCTCCAGTAGTTTCTCAATCTAATCAAACGGGCAAGCAAGATTAATTATTGCAATTATCTTAAATCTTGCCACCACGGCTGGGGAGAAAG
Source organism: Lophiomys imhausi (assembly GCA_907164525.1). NCBI lineage: Eukaryota > Metazoa > Chordata > Mammalia > Rodentia > Muridae > Lophiomys > Lophiomys imhausi. The sequence goes on from CAJQZJ010033157.1 coordinate 214,747, forward strand.
ATGTAAACAAAAAGTGTGTGCTTCCTGTCAAAGCCAGGCTTGACAGGAGGGGGCAAAACTCAGCTGATTTTAAAGGGTTAGATTTTTGGCCTAATGAGTGAAGAAAGAAAGTGTTTGAGGTAGCACTTCAGAGGGAAGCTTGGAGGACATCTGTTGGCGCAGAGCACAAAGTCTGGAAAGGCGGGATGGTGATAGGATGTTGACTTAGGTAATGACCCACAATGCGAGGATGAGGAGGTGATGGCTGAGACAGGTCAGGAGGGCCACACTCTCCTCAAGAATTAATGAGATGATTTCACACTCCTTTTTTTTTTTTTTTTTACAATGTTATGAGTCAAGTAAATTTTATTTATATATTTCATCAACCTGTAGTCAGAAGGAAATGTAGTCATATGTCAGAAATGGAACTACAGCAAGCAAATGTCCTTGTCATGATGGCCAGTTGATTTTCCTTTATATTATTCTCACAATAGCTTGAAAACATATTTTAGCTTCATATTTCTCAATTCTTTCCCCTAAAGGGTTTGTTTGTCTTTTTTTCTTGTAGACAAAAAAGATGTAATTTCATATTATATAGCACATCCAGTGGCTTACTTGACTATTAATGGATTTCACACTCTAAGGATTTACTCTCTATGGTATTTGTGGTATTTGGGATACCTTTTATGGTTCGGATCATCAATATCCTCCAGAGACCAGATGTTAAAGGCTTGATCAATAGCTTGTGGTGCTTTGGAGACATGATGGAAAATTTAGGGGGTGGGGCCTACTGGAAGGAAGTTAGGTTATTAGGGACATGCCTTTCAAGGGAATATTGGAACCCTGGCCTCTTTCCTACCCCTGCCCTCTCTGCTTCCTGGCCACCATAATGTAAACAACCCTTCTCCTTCTATGTACTCCACCATGAGGTACCATGCCACCACAGACCCGAAGTAATAGGGCTAAGAGACCATGGCTTGCTCAACCGTGAGCCCAAATAAGTATTTCTTTCTTTTAGGCTATCTCAGGCATTGTCACGGCTAACACAGATGGCCTTGCCTCAATCCATCCAATCCATTCACCCCCGTATCTGCACACACATGTGCACACAGGCGCGCACACATGTGCACACAGGCGCACACACACTCATTTATTTTTGCATCTATTGTTTTACTTTTCCTTCACAGCACCAATCACTATTTGACTCCGTATTGTACTTTATCGCTTGTGTTTTCCTCTAGGTGTAAGTTCCAGGATGACAGGGGCTGTATCTGTTAGACACAATAAGCATGTGGTTGAGTAAGAGCAAGTCAAGGTGGTTGAGGTGTACAGAAGATGCTGTGTGACCTAGGGAGAAGAGATGACAAGACTTCCTGGGACGGGAAGGAGTCAGTCAGTGGAGAAAGCCTTCCAGAGTGCTTGCTGTATTAACCGAGCAAAGAGGGTTGATGAATTGGAGATGGGCATTCAAGACAGAGCTCCGTGAGCAAGGATGGAGACGTGAAGAGCCTGTCCACCATTCTAGATGATGACTCTGTCTGTCTGTCTGTGTCTCTGTCTCTCTGCTATGGAATGAAGCCATGAGTTTAATCACAAGACAAAAAGAGTATCTTTTAACAGCTGCTTTTCTTTAATGATTTATGTTTAAAGAACTGCATCGGAGGAAGCCTTCTCTGGAGGTATTTCTGAACATGCAAACTCTACTGGCTGGTAGATGTTCTGTGTACTGCAGCTGGGATAGCACACTCAGCAACATGCTGAGGGCTTTTTCTTCCCACTATTGACACTTATTATCAGCAATGTGTTTATCTTTTTTCATATAGTTCTCTGCTGCAAGGCAAGACCCTCAGTCTTTTCTTGGAGAAGACATGAGATGTGGGTTTTGACCTCTCTCTCTTGTGTGTGAATGTTCATGTGCATGCATGTGCATGCGTGTTGTGTGTATGGATACATATATGTACACATGTATTTGGAGGTGAGAGGACAATCTTAAATGTCGTACTCAGAACTGCCTCCATCTCTTTTGAGACAGGGTCTCTCATTGGCCTGGAGCTCACCCATTAGGCCAGACTGTCTACCCAGAAAGCTCTAGGGGGAGCCTCTTGTCTCTCAGGTGCTGAAGTTCCAAGTGCATGCCACCACCTCGGCTTTTCCAGCATCTCTGTTAATTTGCAGCTGTTATTTTGATGTCAAATTGCTACTAGTAGAGCCGCAGCTTGGATACTTTTCACTGAAGGAGGTGCAGGTCTGTGATGAAGGTGGTTTGAATCAGATGTGGTTTGTCCTGCTGGACTCTAGGCCAGCCTGAGATATTTTCTGGGTTCCCAGTGTTCTTCTTCAGTGCAGGAATGTTGGAACACATGAAAGGAAGTGCTGGCTTGTGGCTCCCCGCTTGCATATTTTTTGTGAACTTCAGGGAACATCTGCTCAGAGGAAAGAGAAAACCTTTATAGATGTCCAAGACTTGAATGTATAAAATTCTTCCTCCACAGCAGCCATGGCCAGGTAATCTGAAATTGTTAACATAACCTTTGAAACGATTTCAAAGGAAACAATTTGCCCCAGGAATTTTTATTAGTTTCCACTTTTTCTTAGTATCTCAGTAGAGTTTTTCCTTTGTGAACCACCTTTGTTCATAGTTAGTAATGTGTTGGTTAGGCCAAAGAATAAACTCTTAGATTTTTAAAAAGGCAATCAATTTTTAGTTCTGCTGGGGGAAAAAAAGAACTCAATTTGATCTTAAATTTTAATAAAAAGTTGCCGGGCGGTGGTGGCACACGCCTTTAATCCCAGCACTTGGGAGGCAGAGGCAGGCGGAGCTCTGTGAGTTTGAGGCCAGCCTGGTCTACAAAGCGAGTCTAGGACAGCCAGACCTGTTACACAGAGAAACCCTGTCTCAAAAAACCAAAATAAATAAATAAAATAAAAAGTTAAGTGTCACAAAGCATGATGTTGCACACCTTTAATCCCAGCACATGGAAAGCAGAGGCAGGTGGATCTCTGTGAGTTCTAGGCCACCCAGGACTACATAATGAAACCCTGTTTTTGTTTTTGTTTTTTTAAAGTGTGGTTGTCCTTTGGTGGCAAGACTATAGGCACTTTTCTTTTCTTCTAATTTTTAAAAAATTTCCCCCTGAAAATAATAATGAGCATATGTTGTTCTATGCAGCAAAATTTAAAGTGAGGGACTTTTAGGAAAATTTGTTTTCAGCTGGGCTGTTTGTGGCAGTGAGTAGGTTGCTTGTCTGTTGTGCATTTCTGAATGAATTGCTGCTTCTTCATTTCCTTTTCTCTTTGGAGCTCACCTTTCGGTGTCGGCATGGTGTGACATTTCAGGCAGCAGAGGACGATGCCCCTCTATTAGCTGAAACTTGCCTGGAGACCCTTAGAACGGCAAATGTGGAGGTGCAAAAATGACACCATTTAGGTCAGGTTCAGATTCCCAAAGAGGAGACATTTGTTCCCTATCCTATACCTCTCAATTGCAAGGAATCTAGAAATCATCTCCCCCTTTCCCTGGAATTCTCCGCTGTCAGCGGTTGTGAGGCTTTCAAGCCCAGTTACACCAAGCTGTCTGTCTGTCTGTCTGGCCATATGTTTTTAAGCTGATACTTTTGAAATTGACTCTTCTGATCGCCACAGCACAAAGGTCAAGTGTGTTGTGGTGCTGTTTATGCCTGGCCCAGACAATCAGGTGACTACGGGACGTGTCAGATAAAATATTAGATCTGGAAGAGAAAGAAGGTAGCTAGGCTGAGCAAAAATAAGACAGGGCTTGGGGAATTGGGTGGGGGTCAGCCTTCCATGTTTGAGCAACATACTAGTTTTCTATTTGCAGGCTCTGATTCCTGCAGAAAGCATGTTTTGGTGACAAAGAGGGTGAAATCAGTTCTTGAACCAAGCCACTAGCCAGCACCTGGACTTGTCTTGTGCAAAAAGCCATCTGAGAAAGTTGCTTCATCTGTTTAACGGTGTGAAGTGGCTTAATGGTGTGCCAGGAGCTTTTCCTTAGAGGAAGGCTTTACAGGTTACTCAGTGAATCTGGTAATCTCACACATGACTGAAATCTTTATTAAGTTATACCCACAATTACCATAAAAATAAAGATAACAAGTATAAGAAATCTTCCCATCGGAAGCTAGTGAGACGATTCAGTGGTTTAGGGCACTTTCAGGGGACCTGAGTTTGATTTCCAGCACCACATGGCAGCTCAGAACTATCTGTATCTCCAGGCCAGGGGATCCTATGCTCTTTTCTGGTCTCTTGGGTACCAGGAATATTCATGGTGCAATTATGTACATGCAGATAAACACCTATACAGAAAACAATAAAAAATTTTTTAAAATAAAGAAAAAAGAAAACCCTCTGATGCCTAAATACTTGGCATGAAAATGGACCAGAACAAGAATTCAGTATGGATGCCACCAAGCTCTTCATAGAAGAACACTCAGGATCACACTCTGAAGTATTCTGAAAGCAGAGAACATGGCTCTTTGCTCTACCTCAACACTGGAAGCCTCCCCAGCTCTGTATAGACTGAGCCACCCATAAGGTCCCTATCGACTAGAATGTACTCACACTAAAGATGAAAAAGGAGTCTTTCCATATGGGTTCCCATGTGATATATATATATATATATATATATGGGTTTTTATTTTTTGATGAGTCTGATCACTTCCTGGGAAGAGAATGCATGCTCTGAGTGGCTCACACAGGACAGCACTGCTCTTTCAGGGTAATGTAGGGTCCCTAAAAATGTGCAGAATGGGCAGACCACCCAAGAAACAGAGGGTTCCGGTACGTTACACACAGAACTGTGTATAGACTGAGCCATCCATCAGATCCCTAATGGCTGCTCTCCAGAGGTGCTTGGAAGGTTATAGCAATTACAGAGTCTAGGAGGAAGTGCCTAGGCATCAAGAGTCCAGAGCTACTGCCTTCTCAAGGAACCAGACAGACCTCAGTGCCCTGGATGGTACTATGAAGAAGATTCTTAATGAATTCCCTAAGGGATTGGTAACATAGCTGTGGCTTCCATCCTACAATCAGATCCAAGGAATGCTTGGCTCTGGCTTCCAAACATTCCCTGTTTGTCTCAAATGTCCATAATTCTTCACAGCCCACACATACTGTGCTCTTAACCATGGAGCCATCTCTCTAGCGGAGCCATCTCTCTAGCGCACCCATCCGCTGCCCTGTGCAAGCCACTTCTAGTGGTAAAAAGATGGTGTTAGCTTGTCTGTAGATAATTCACAAGGTTCTTGTTCCTTTAGAAACCCTCTCTATAAAAGCCTGCTGTGTTCACCTCCCTGAGGATTCAAAGAGGATGGCATGGTTCTCCCTCAGGAGATCCATAGCCTTGAGGTACAGATGAGACTTGCATACCAGTAGATTTTACGGGGTGGAAAATGAATATTATCTCCAGGAAAGCATAAAATGTTATGGACTCAAGTCCCAACTATTTACAAGATGAAATATAAACAGCCAACCTGCATATATTTATAAGTACATCTATATACTCATAAGCTACATGTTTATTTTCCTGAAGTTTCTCTAACATATGGCTATTTCCCCTGCACTATTTTCTATTTTTTGTACACACTATGTCAAATTTATCACCATAGAAAGTGTCATTAAATTATGCTCACTCTCCTCTTTGAGTTAATTTGTTTATTTTGTAGTTGAGGGGTTGTTCCAATCTTGTCTGGAAGATAGGAAGCAGAGGTGTCTCTTTGCAATGACTCCTCACCCTGCTTTGTCAACCATGTTCCAGCCAAAGTGGACTGAGCTGTTGTTCAGAACTTATTTCAACTCAGGGAACTGAATCAAAAGTCCTGAAAAGACCCTCAGAAGCAGAGACCTTCCTCCCCTTGGATAAGTCTCCCAAACAGCTCACTTCAGTTTCCTTCTCATTCTTTTCTTGACTCCTCTTGAGTTCAAGAGCAACTAGCTCTCATTTGCTGAACATCTACCAAGACCCAGACATTTCATGTATGCTTGCTTCAAATCTCTTGAAATTCCAGATTAAGGACTGACACCAAGAAGTCAAATTATTTCATTTATGTAGTATAGATTACATTTGGATCCTAGTCTGAATGATTTAAAAGATGTAAAGTTTTTCTATGCATCGTACTGCTTCTAAGTCAAAGATTCTAAATAAAAGATAACCTTCATCTCAAGGTAAGCAGTAACAATGAAGCCAAACTCAAAGAGCCTCCGAACATCTCAGGTTTTTTTTTTTTTTATTTTTATTTATTACTTCAAGTTACATCTCCATCACAGTCCCCTCCCACCACCCCTCCCGGCCCCACCCTCTCCCCCTTCTCCCAGAACTCATAAAAAAATTATGAACTCATTAAATAATTAGGCCTCAATTATGAAAATTTTAAGGTATAACATACATTCCCAATGTCCAGTCCATATATATTTGGCAACTGATATTAATATTCTATTGTCTATTTATCTCCATGAGTTTAAAGTTCTATACTTAACTCATTTTCCATCCTAACTTGCATTACCAACTTAAAACCATCTTCTTTGACCTAGAAGATCCTTTTAATTACTAAACAACTTAAAATTTAACTGTGAGACTATAATTATCTAGTCTTCAACCACATCAGAGACCTGAGAAGGATAAATATATCTGATTATACAGGAAGTGCAGAGCCAGCAGCTTCCAAAACTAAGAAATGACAGACATTTGCCTGCCTGTACAGTCCTCAATTTCTCTTCATACATTAGAGCATCTATCTTCAGCCTCTTGGCCCAGTATCTCTGACAGACATTAATTGTAAAGCAGGAATTATGAAGGGCTTGCCTACCCTGTCTTGGCAGAGCTGGGCTGTTGACTTACCTGCTTCCAAGTTTTGTCCTTTTTGGACAGCAGTCTGTCTATAGTAGAGCAAGGGATTTTTCTTGCCCAGTGACAGGCATGCCACTAATACAACCATCTCCAAATGGAGATTCTTTGATGTTCATCCTCTACTTGGAGTAGAATGGGGGGTGCTGTCAGGAGCTGACATGTCTCAATATCAAAAAATCTTAAGTTAAGAAACCTTCTTTAAATGCCAAATTCTATAGATCTCTTGAGGTTTTTGAAGACCACCTCTCTATCTCTGTACATTTGGATAAGCAAATGTTTCTTGTCTCTTAGAAACTTGTTTTCTGGTTAACTTAGAAAACATCTATGATAAACTATACTAGTACCTAACCAAATGACATATTTGAATGACTATTAGTTTGTATTTCTACTCAATTATCCTAAACAGTTTGTTACAGTTGCTGTCAATGGCCAAAACTTCACATTGCATTTTTAAGCATTACCTAGGTACAATACCTTAAAAAGGGTTAACCTGAATTTTATATCAATCTACAAAGATCAATACTGATGTAGCCAAATATAATCTTAATTTTGTATCAATATATGAAGATTGATACAAATATAGCCAAATATAACCTTAATTTTGTATCAGTATACAAGGATACAAGAACATATTCAATAATCTATCCCACAGGTTTTTTTTAAAGACTTATTTGTTTTTGTTTGTTTGTTTGTTTTGCCTGAATGTCTATACACCACTTGTGTGCAGTATCTGTAGAGGCTAGAAGAGGACATTGGATCACTTGGGACTGGTGTTACAGTTTCAAGTCACCATGTGGGTTCTGGGAGTCAAACCCAGGTCCTCTGGAGGAGTAGTCATTGCTCTTAACCCCTGAGCCATCTCTCCAGCTCTCAGGATTACAGCATTTAAGAAGCAAATCACTGTTTTCTCAGATCTCTCACACTGATAATCCCTTCATCCTTCCTGGTTTTTTCTTTTCAGGAGGCAGGTAGGTTGCATGTGTGTTTACCCTCTGCTCAATGATACTGTTATACAGTACAAAGCCCCTTGCTTAGGGAATGATGCCATCCACAGGAGGTGAGCCTTCCATGCTGCATCAAGACAACTTCTCACATACGTGCCGATGGACCAATCTGATGCAGGTAGTTTCCCACTGAGACTCTCTTCCTAGGTGACTAACCGTCACAGGTGATTCTAACTTTTAATTCCACCAAAAACCTGGCTATCAGTGAGCTGGCTTTGCCTCTCTCCCATAGTTTAGCCCATTAAGCATCTCTTTAATGCAATCTAATCTTTGCGTTCTGTCCATGCTCCCACTACCATGTGGATCATTTTGCTTTACCAGGATGGGAAGACTGGAGTAAGTGAATGCAGACTGTGGGCCAATGCCTAATCTCTTTATGAAGTCAAGGTTTTTCTTCTCAGCCCATTATGATGACTGACACATGACTAGAATGTACTCACACTAAAGATTGAAAAGGAGTCTTTCCCAGATGGGTTCCCATGTCATTCATCCATATATATATATATATATATATATATATATATATATATATATATGTGGATTTTTATTTTTTTTGATGAGTCTGATCATTTCCTGGGAAGAGCATACATGCTCTGAGTGGCTCACACAGGACAGCACTGCTCTTTCAGGTTAAAGTGGGGGTCCCTGCAAATGTGCAGAATGGACAAAGCAACCAAGAAGATGAAGGTGTCAATGAATTACACATAGAACTGTGACAACTGGAGATCTCACAGAGTCACATTCTTTCTCAGGAGAACTCTGCTAGGATGGGGGGTGAGGGAGGTTTCTAAGTATTTTTGGACAGTGTTTTAGTTTCTGCTTTTTCCAAATCTTTTGATGCTCACTAAGGATAGGCAATAGAGAAGAATGCTTATTAAAGCAAGACCAGGGTGGGGGTTGAGTTATTGTAAGCTTAATATGAGCCAACAGCATGATGCAGCACCCTAAATAAGCTAATTGAACTAACTGGAATGCAGCACCTAAACCCAGAGCCTGCTTGCTCCCTCATATTTTGGAGTTCTGGAAGATGCTGCAAGAGTAATGAGCTTATTCCTAGAATGTCACCAGTCTGGTTCTGTCTTCCTTATAGAATTCTAGAATCTTTATGAATCACATTTCTGGGTTCAAAAGCAAGAATTGTCAGTGGGGGAGTGGCATCTGATTATATTATAAATATAATTGAAGATGGCCAAGGGAATTAAGTGCCAATTTGAATTCCTAGCAAATCAGATAAAAATAACTAAGACATATCTATGCTTAGTCATTGTTGAGTATCTGCAGTTTCTGTTTAGAGTAATATTTCACTTTGGAAACTATTTTATTATGCAAAAGCTATACAAAAATAAAACCCAAAGTAAAACACATTATTAATTCACCCAACATTCAGTTTCTCTTTTCTAGCTGGATAGTACCAGGCAAAATATTGTAGACAATAGAAATAAGAATAGTAAATTCTTTCTTCTTTTATCTGTCCTAGGTTTTCACCCCTTTGCCACCAAAATGTTTACATTTTATTTGGAAAAACAAGTAATTTCTAATAATAAAAGCTATATAATAATTAAGGGTAAGAATAACTTCCCTTCCAGCAGAAAACCAAGACCTAAATGCAAGCAGCTATTATGCAAGTTCTCTACCTGTGGAATAAAGAAGAGAAGAGGCGATGAGCTCATGAGATAGGAGTAGAATCTGCCTAGCTATTCAAGGCCCTGGATCTGACCCTTGGCATCGCAAAAAAAAAAAAAAAAAAAAAAAAAGCAACAAGCAAGCAAACAAGCACCTTTGCAAGCTGCGGATAACTCTATCTTTGCAGATAACTCTATCTTTGCAGTAACTCTATCTTTGCAGATAACTCTATCTTTGCAGATAACTCTATCTTTGCGGATAACTCTATCTTTGCGGATAACTCTATCTTTGCGGATAACTCTATCTTTGTGGATAACTCTATCTTTGCGGATAACTCTATCTTTGTGGATAATTCTATCTTTGCGGATAACTCTATCTTTGTTTATTACCTACTTTTAATTTACAAACACTTCTAACTAACACCACATCAAGTATTTCACTAGCAGCAAATAAAAAACAAGATATGAGATGGGGGAAAAGAGGCCGCCATCAATGCAAGCAGCCACCTTTGTGAAAGAAGGTAGACAATAAATAAATGTAGACAGATATCCTGATGGTTAATAGAGCTTGGCATTAATGGCTAGGTGACAGATGTGACAGAAAGCTGTAAAACTCTGTGCCTGGGGTAGGTCTCAGTAGGCCCACCCAGCTCAGTGACCCTGAAGGATTCATTGTGTTAAGGTACATTGTAGTAATTGATGTATTTCTTCTGAGTCTGATAGCCTTTGTTCATAACAGTGGCCCTGAGGCCTACAGGAAAGATTAAATTACGCTCAGTGAATGCTATGTAAGAAATTACACAAGTGTATTGTATTTTAGAAAGATATCCATGTTCATGTCTGTTGCAGTGACATTGCCATAGAAGAAACGTGCTTTGAAGACACAAGAGAAATAAGGTGAAGAAGAATTGGTACCTTAAAGAAGCCTGAAAACCACTTGCTAAGAACGGATGTAATGATGGCTCTTAGTCTGTCAGAAAGCTTGGCCAAAACTTCAGTACTAATTCACCAAGACAGTGCCCTTGGTTGCCCCACCATAACAGTGATTTCAAGTGGTTCTGTCTAAAATGGTAGCCATAGTCACATATGATGATGATGATTTGAACTTAAATGAAGTGAAGGACTCATTGCATTGCCTCAGATATGCTAGCCATGATTCAAATGCTCATATCCACTAAAGGCTAATGACTACCATATTGGATAGTGCAATTATAAAGACACTCCATCACTGTAGAGAATTCTTTTGGACATAATCTTTAAAAAGTCAGGAAGGGGCAAGATGCCTGTAGGGTAGAGTATATCAGGAAGACTTCATTAAAGAATGAAAAATGTATATGTATGCATGTATACACATATGTATCATTCACTATTTTTGGGGGGGTGTTGGCTTATGGTGTGGTTCTGTTACAATTATAGACAAATACCATGTCTGGGTGATTTTCTGAATGTTTCTTCATAAGTTCAGGGGCAGCTAGAAAAGCTAGTTGAAATGTGAGGCTTTAGAATGCACAGAACTTTCTGGAAGAATCAAAGGTCACAAGGCTCTATGTTAATGCCAAGCTAAGCAACTGACTTACTTCTCTACAGGGTTTTGTTTTTTGTTGTGACTTCATTTTATTAGATAGATGTTAGGAGTTTGAGGGAAATTTTAGCTAGGTCTTTCCAAGAAACATAATCAGAGGAAACTCATGTTTTAAATTACCTGAGTAAGAATTACCAGTGCAGCCGTGGACAGATCTATGAGTGATGGTCAGGATAAAGAAGTCATTTTTCAGGAAAGGTGGGAGCTCAGTGAATTATGGGAGAGATAAAGGCATTCAATTACTGACCAAGGGGACCCCTCTTTAGTTGGCTGATAGGTTCCATGATGGAAGTGGATTGAAAATGAAGAGAGGAGAAACTAAACTCAGTTTAATAGGTGACTTATAATTTGGGCATAGAACAAAATGACTTTTTCAATTTTACAAAACTCATATTGATGGCATAATTGGCTTTCCCCCAAGGACAGATGATGCTGTGTTGGAGGTGGAGGTTGTGAGACAATCATAATGAGCTGTGTGCACCTTCAGCTGCCTAGGTGTCTCATGGATGTACATTAATGAAAATGTAATTGGGTTATTGAATGTGTTGAACTTTGTAGAGTTCATCTAAGAAGCCATTCTTTTGTCCCTCTTTTCTATTTGTGAGTATGTGGTGTGCATGAATGTGTATGTGTGATTGTATATGTGTGGGCGCCCATGTGTATTCATGCATGTGGAGACCTGGAGTTAATGTCAGGAATCATCTTTGGCTTCTCTTCCACGTTATTCTTGGAGACACAGTCTCTCAAAACCCAGAGCTTTCTGACATGGTTAGTCTTGCTAGCCAGTTTGCTCTAGGGATCCCCTTTCTTTATCTTCTGAGTCTGGGATTACAGAAGGGCGGCCACACCCACTTGACATTTAAATGGGATCTGGGCAACTGAACTCAGGTCCTCACACTTGCACAGCAAGGGCTTTAGCCACTGAGCCATCTTCCCAGTCCCTACTTTGCTCTGTTTGTGTCCTTCCCTTTCAGTCCTTGAGTTTTCTAGTACTTCCAGGTAATAAATGAATTCAACTCTTTCCCAGGTTTGACCTGCTAGTTTAATGTAATGTCAGAATCAATCTAATTCATGCATCTGATCTAAAACCTCTCCATTGGCTCCCCCTTGACCTGGAAATAGTGACCTAGGGAAGAAACATGTGTGACACAGTTCACCGCCACTTCTTGTTCTTTTCTTAGCTGCTATGGTGTGGGTGTTGGGAAGATGTGGGAGAGGAAGGTCATAGGTCAAGGATAAGGAATGGTCTTTGTCATTCCTGAAAAAATAGGGTAATATTGAAGGGTACTGGTACCTGTTGAGTGGTTTTGCCTCATGGCTCCTTAATGGCTCTGAGGTCACAGAACTAGTGACTGTTAACATTTAGTTACCAAAGCATCTGGAACAAAACAGAGATCTGCCTAATCTGTTGACTTCTCACCTATGAGCTGCACATACCACATACTTGGAGTTTGTGGGACTTTAGTTTGTCATGGCCATGGCCACAAAGATCTAAGTCTGTTGGGAGAACAGACAGATGCGTGTAAGTTCCCTCTGTACATGGGCCCTCTATGTTCATCGGGTTATTTCTATGGTGTTCATTTAATAAGTACCCACTGAGCTTACTGTATTGATGGGAGCTGGTATTGGCCAGAGAAGACTTCTGGAGTTGATGGTGGCTTTAACCTTGGTTTTGAAAGAAGACTAGATGTGCCTGCAAAGGTGGATAGTACTATCCACAGACCTGGACCATAGACCCTCATGCTATTTGGTTTTTATGTCTCCAGGGGACAGGAGATTTTTCAGGGCCAAAGGACCAAGCCTATCCAAAACCCATGCCTTAATTTCTAGAGTGTAGAATTTGTGTCACTTTCTGGTACCTGGAACCCTAGAGTTGCCTATCGGTGTCTGCCTTCATGGTTTTTGTGGGACTCATTTTCTCCTCCTAATGGCAGACTACAGCATCAGTGCATATATTCTTAGCCTTGAGGGATGAAGAAAAAAATGTCCATCTAAGAAGGCTGGCACCAAAAGGGTTTATCTGAATAAACCCTTCCTGTAACTCCCTATGGTGTAGGATGGAGCTGGGAGCAAGACAACAAGATGGGGTCAGCAGAGGGACAGGGCCAAGAGCCAGAGTGTGAATGCTTACCATCTGATTTTCAGGCTGTTATCAACTTCAAGCTAGAATAGATCACATTTTAATCAATTGTATTGATCATAACTTTCATTTACAATATGCAGGCTGCCATTTGTACTCTTTCCACCCAGGTTCTGCAAGTGTTGGGAGTGGAACTAAAGGCAGACATGCTTATCCAAATGATTGCATAGCTTCAGGTCATAGGGTAAAGAAGACAGCCCTAGGAAGGAATCCAAGAATCACATGGTTAGGAGATCAGAGGAGAGTTGTGTCAAGTTAAGACTATCTTGGAGGCTTGCACAGAGCAAGACTCGAGAATAACTCTGGCTGGGTGTTTGATGGTTCATTGTCATTCCAGGATGATAGCAGTAAGAGACCAAGCAACTGAAGAAAGACATATCCAGGAAAGTAGAAAGAGTGTGTGGCTTCCTTCCAACCCTGTGAGCTTTCCACTGATGACTGCATTAACCAAGTAACAGTGTCACCACACTTGTAATGTCTCATGCAACCCAGGATGGCCTTGGACTTACTGTGTAGCCAGGGATGACCTTGAACTTCTGGTTCTCCTCTTCTCTCTACCTCACAAGTGCTGGGATTTCAAGTATGTGCCCCCAAGCCTGTTTTTTTTTAATTAATTTATTCTCCAATATATTACATCCAGACCACAGTTTCCCCTCCCTCTCTCTACCCCCTATCTCCTCCACCCTCCCAACCCCCTCTCTTCCCCATCCATGCCTCTTCTATTTCCCTTCCGAAAAGGGCAGGCCTCTCAGGGACATCAACTAAACATAGCATATCAGGTTGAAATACAATTAAGCACCTCCCCTCATATTAAGGCTGGACAAGACAACCCAGTAGGAGAACCCGGGTTCCAAAAGTAGGCAAAAGTGTCAGAAACAGCCTCCGCTCCCTCTGTTAAGAGTCCCACAAAAACACCAAGCTATACAACTATAACATATATGCAGAGGGCCTAGGTGAGACCCAGTTCAGTCTGTGTGTGCCCCTATGAGCCCAGGTTTGTTGATTTTGTGGGTTTTCATGTGTCCTTGATCCATCTTGTTCCTACAATACCCCCACCCCACTAGCAGGATTCCCTGAACTTCGCCTAGTGTTTGGTTGTAGGTCTCTGCATCTGCTTCCATCAGTTGCAGGGTGAAGCCTCTCTGATGACAACTGGGTTAGGCACCGATCTATGAGTATAGCCGAATATCATTAGGCATCATTTCATTGGCTTTTTTTTTTCTGCCAGCCATGTTCGGTTTTATCCTAGGTCTCTGGGCCAGCAGGCCTCTGGTTTTTAGTCCTCCAGGCAGTGTTGGGGTAGGCCGTCTCCTGGCATGGGTCTCAAGTTGGACCAGTCATTGGTTAGCCACTCCCACAATTTCTGTGCCACCTTTACCCTAGCACATCATGCTGGCAGGACAGATTGCAAGTCAAAGGTTTTGTGGCTGAGTTGGTGTTCTAACCCCTCCACTGGAAGTCTTGTGCCAAATAAAACCAACATATGCCAGGGAAGCACTCGCCCATTGAGCTACATCTGCAGCTTGGTCCCTTCTTCTGATAAGTAAATTTTTTCTACTGGGACATTAAGACTGGAATCCAGAGCCTCATGCCTATGAAACAGGTACTTCCCCAATTGATTTATGTCTCCAAAAGCATAGAATTAAGTGTTAATATTGAGAGTCAAAAAAACAGAGAATTGGGGAAACGGTGGCTCTTATAAGAGACAGCTGGCATGGAGGAATGACAAGATATGGATTTTAACAACACATTTATTACTTACACTGCTTTTTATAACCCTGAATCCCCCAGTTTTGATTGCAGTTGCCAGGTGTTATGAGATGGGCTTTTTTTAATGCATAAATTCGGTCATTTGGATGCTAGGGCAGAGGGTGTCTCAATATTCCAGCAACTGAAATTGCTAATTATGAAGAATGTCAGGCTTCACTGGCCAGGCCATGCACTGTGGGTTTTTTTTTTGCTGTTTTGTGGGGTGGTACCATGACAGTGCCATATCTGTATGCATTTGGGTCTATATACTTAGACACACACGCCACACACAAATCACATACATATACCGCATGTACACATCACACACACACACACACACACACACACACACACACACACACGTACACACATCACACATCATACATGCACACTGATGCCCCATGGGTTTGTTTTGAGAGGGCATGGTAGGTCCCTCTGAAGCTGCTTGTAGCAGCTACTCTGGTTATACATTTGATGCTGTTACTTGACAGATCTGCCCCCCTAATGTCACATTGTCTTTGGCTACGTCTTTGTACACTGTCTCACACAAGGCCTGTGTGTGATGCTCAGCCCCGGAGGGTTTGCTTGGTATAACAAGATCCTATTAGTAGTATAAACATAGTACTTCTTAGTTGTCAAAACTGTGAAAGGAGTGAGGACCCAAAGAAGTGGCGGTGGTGTCCTGGAGGGAGTGACTCATGGTCTGCTCTCACTCCACACCATCCATCAGTCTTTTCCCTACTTTGGCTCATAGAATAATCTCCATCCCTCCTGCTCCTTTTATCTTCATTTTGCCTCTTCCTCAGCAGCCCATAGCACATCTCCAGTGGTCCTCACCACACCTTCTATCAGAGCAGTCCCTTTCAAAGACAGTCATTAAAACAGTTTGGCTCTCACTGATCTTGGCTGCCTTGGGTGGGACTTACACATCACCCAAACAGCAGATACTAGGCAGTCCCAAGAGCTTGCTGGCTTTGGAGAGGGGCCTTGGCCCTGCAGGAGTGGAAGTAGAAAACTGGCTTTTCATTGGTATCTTTTGGTGGGAGAGAGTAGAAGCCTGAGGCTGAGGTGAGGGGGGAAGGGAGGCAGGTGTGTGTGTACTTAATTTTGAGGAGACTGATCATTGTACAGCAATGTAGCCCAAGCTTGATGTGGTGATGAGGGGTTGCAAGTGGGAAAAGGTTCTGTTTGACAGATCTTATATGGGTGTCTTCCTGTAGATGGGGTGGGGCAAGGGGCGGGGTTAATGGGTTCCTGGTATATCAGAGCCTTCTGCTGGTTAAGAACATCTGTGTGTTGACACACCCAATGCTTGCTTGATTGTGTGTGAGTCCACTGGTTTGATAGAATTGAGCATATATTTGTGGATGTGAATACCTGTGTAAACATGGTACCTGTTACATAATGTTGGTTACAGGGAGATTTATACATTCAGTAGGGGCTGCCGGCTTTGGGAACGGATAGCTAATTAAAAAGATTTCCCTTACCTCTGTGCTTCTGCTATATAAGAACACAAGTGAAAATCCCCCTTAAGCACTTTCATTTAGTAGTTTGCAAAGATTGATGGGGGTGAGGGAAATGGGGCTCCTGGTTTTTGCTGAGTTGGGTGGTTAAAAAAGAAATGCATATTTACATGCAGAGGACAGTACTCTGGGAGGAGTAGACCTCAAAATGTCACATGTTGTTGTCGTGCCAAAGTGGAGTTATTGGATACCATTTTTTTCACTTACTTATCTGTATTTTTTAAATTTTTCTGCAGTGACATTGCTTTGGTGGGCATACTTAAATATAAGCAGTAGGCTGACGTAGAGGATTGCCTTATATACATAATTCTCCATTTCTAGAGAATAATCAGTTCTACTTCATGTTACCATAAGAAATGCAGGTTTTTAGTGAAAAAGCATCAGTCACCTTTTCAATAAAAGGGAAGTCTGTATTTAAAAAATGCTTAGAGCAGCATTACAATATTTGTTATGTCACGTGGATCTATGGTGTGCCTGGTGGCACACTTTTCACACATGCTCAGTTACAGTGACATCACATCTCCACTTACAAATGGCTACGAAGAGCTTACCCTAAAGCTTGAAGCACTGAGCCAGGTGAGTGATAAGCTGGGATTTGAGCAATTAAATACCTGACTGTAAAGTTTGGCCCTTCTTCCACACCAGCCTGCCTGCTGTGGCACGGGGCAACTGGGTGTACTGAATTTGTAGGTGTGTTCCAAACCTGGAGATTGCTGTTTATCCCCAGACATGTCATTCTGTCTCATGCCTGAACAGCAGAATGGCTTACACCTGTGCAGCCTCTTCTCCCAAAGGGCCTGAGAGTCACTATTGCTAAGTTAATTGCACGGTACGAATAATCTATCCAAATAGCAAAATCCTTCAGCCTTCATAGAGTGTTAGAGTGCCAGATGTGCTAAGTCTTTTGTGTGAACTCTCTCTTTATGATTTCACAACAGCTCTGGGAGGTAGATATCATTAAACCTCTCATTTTTCAGACATGTTTCTACTGAGGCATGTAGAGAATTCAGTAGTTACCCAGCTAGAATCTTCCAGCTGATTTTTGGGCCTAGGCCGAGCAGTGTACCCCATCAGTCTATAATGCTGAAGAAAATCTGATTCCCTCTTACTGGAAGACAGAATGGTGTGTGCTTAATTCCAGAGAATGTCTGAATTGTTTAGCATGCCGCCAATTCCCAATTCAAAATCAGAAGACTGTGTAGACAGTTTATTACTCAGCTGAGTATTCTGTTAGAACATATTTTGAACAGTCCAATAAATCTATTTTCAATAAAAAGCTAGATAGATGTCAAGTAATATTTAGGAAAGGCAATTTAAGTAACTACTTCTTTGAATATATTCACTTCCTCTATGGGTCACATTGGACTATAAGGTGGCATTCTTGACTATGCTCTTGGTTGTGGAAAGTTGTCTTCACTAGCTTATGTTTATACATTAGCCTCCTAATTGCTCCATGAAAGTCTCAGTAAAATCATTGTGTATATTTCCCTATGCAGCATCCCTAAGAAAATTAACTCGAGTTTTATACTAAGACAAGCTTTCAGTTTCCTGAGAAAATCGTATTTTTTTTCTCCTCAAATAATAATAATTATTATTATTATTATGAACCTATTTTGTCTTTATCATCACCTCATATATATTTTTCTGTATCTGCCAGGAAGCAGCACTGGGAAGACAGTGGATTCTGTGGTTAGAGGAATGAGCTCTCTGAGGACTAGACTGGTTGGGTACAAAGCCCAATGTACATGTTTCATTTCTAATCAGTGTAACAAACTACTTTTTTGCAAAAGCAACTTAAGGAAGCAAGGGTCTGTTTGGCTCACGGTTTGAGTGGAAGGAAGGCATGGTGGTGAAACCAGGGTCAGCTGTCACAGGAGTGTGAGGCAGCTGAGCATACTGTGTGCCAGTCAGGAAGCAGAGGGAGATGCACATCAATCAGTACCCTGCTCACTTCCTCTAATAGATCTGAGGCCCCGGTCCATGGGATAGTGCTCACAATGTGGGTCTGAATGCTGGTCTTCCTCAGTTAAACTTCTCTGGACATATTTTTATGAGCCCTTGTGTGTCCCACATGATTTTAAATACAGTCAAGTTGGCAATGAAGACTAAACACCACGCCCAGTTGTTTCATTCACTGACCTCCAGCAGGGCCCGTCTTTGTTTTGCAATTTTCTTACATATATAATGGAAGTAATACTGTGTTTGCTTGATACTCAGACCTACTTTAAAAAAAAATTTAACATCTCCAAAATCCAAATGTTCATCATGATTTAATTAACACATCTTTTTCTTTTTAATGATGTCTTTACATTTATCTAAATGCAGTACCTCCCTCTTTGGGATATTCTAAGAACTATGTGAGGTATCATATATAAAATCACTTGGAACATGAGCATCACAAAATGCCATTGCCTTCCTTTTTCACACCCAGTCCCCGGAACCACAGTCATCCTTGCTGCTGACTCATTTTCCCCTTTACATTTAAACTTTATTCATTTTGTTTTAGCCAGTGTAAGTAAATTGTAGCAAAAAAAAAAAGTGGATGGTGTGGTCAGGTACATTAGTGATGGCTTCCACCAAATCACCCAGAATCATAAATAATAAAAATACTAAATACCGACCCCTACTGAAAAGGAACAGCCATGTCCTATAGGCCTATGCTGCACAGGAAGAGAAGTGACAACTTCCTGTGTTCAGGCTTATCTAAGGGCTACCACATAAAACTGACTCAGTTCAAATCAAAGATTAGTTTTCTGGTTGGTCATTGTGGATCACAGAGAACCTGACCCTTTTTCTATCTAGATAAGTATGGCAAAGGAAGACTGTTTCATGTTACCTCTCTATGACATCTGGCTTAAACAATGTCTTTTCTCTTTAAACAATTGCTCTATTCTTCTTATTTAGTGGCTCAGTAACTTCTGGTAGGATGAGTCAATTCTACATTATTATTATTATTATTGTTATTTTGAGACAAGGTAGTGTGTAGCAGAGGACCTTGAACTTCTGATCCTCCTACCTCTACCTCTTGAGTCATCACTCAGGATTGATGGGATTACAAGGATGCACCACCATACTTGGTTTATTTGGTGCTGGGGATTGAATCTGAGGCCCTGTGCATGTCAGGGGAGCACTCTAATAACTGAGCTACCTCCCCACTCCCTGCCCACGGTAATAAGTAGGAATTTTTGAAAAGTCTCCAATTTACTGCAGGAACAGTGTTAGAATTACTATAAATTTTTTTTCTCCATGTGATATATTTCTGGAGTTCTATGCTAGTGCCACATGGGAAGGGGCTGAACCAATAGAAAGGACAGAGAAATGTTTATTTGGTCCCCACTCTGTGTCAGACACTTGCTTGGCACTAGAAACACACCCTCGTATTTGATCCTTAGGATCATTTTTGAGGAGACATCTTTTTTTTTTTTTTTTTTGGTTTTTCAAGACAGGGTTTCTCTGTGTAACTCTGGTTGTCTTGGAACTCGGTTTGTAGACCAGGCTGGCCTCGAACTCACAGAGATCCGCCTGCCTCTGCCTCTTGCGTGCTGGGGTTAAAGGCGTGTGCCACCACACAAGGCTCAGACATCTTTTTACAAGGAGAAAACAATCTCAAAGTTGTGCAGTAACTGGTTCATCCAGCTGCCATCAAGTGCTGGGTCAGTGATTTCAATGAGGACGATCCAGATTCCACAGACCATAATCTCTTCATCACTTTGGCTCCCTGCTTAGGGGACAAGTTCATTCTAGAGAGAAAGACAAGGTGCTTAGAGTAGCTCTAGCTGTACAGGAGTGTGGAGCAGCTGACCACAATGTATCTCACCCAGTCCCTCACCTGACACTGGACACACGTGCTCACATTTGGTCCATTGCCGTTTGCTCATCCATTTTTCCATCTGGGTCTTTGGGCACTCATTCATTCATTCATTCATTCATTCATTCAACCAACAGGCATTTATTTGTTGTCTACTGTGTGTCAGGCATCATGCTGGCCCCCAAATATACAAAAATGGGTTAGATTCTGTCTCCCTTTACATCCCAGTGGAAGACAGACAAGCCAATGGTGACAATGTCATAGCATGAATGACTGCAGGGTGCTCACTTTCTCTGTCCCTTTTCGTTTGTCTGTGTGTGTTTCTCTCCTTCTCTGTCCCTCCCCCCCATTTTCCTACTCTGTGTGCAACTACACTATTTCTCTGAGCGCCATTCACCTCTTCACATATGTTAGCATCTCTACCCCCTTGTCCCTGTCACTTTTCTTTAATGTTACTTTCTACACTGCACTAAGAGTGGTCTTTCCATATACACATTTGAATAGATCACTTTCCAGCCTCAACTTCTCTGATGACTTGTGGCAGTTTTATGACAAAACCTGGACTACTTACCAAGGCTTTTAACTCTCTTCTGGGTCCCCATAATTTCTCCTACTCTGGAGAGCTCTATTCTGCTGCATGGGATTTCCACGATGCTACCATGTCTCAGCCCAGCCTTCTTAGTCCTGAATTTCCTCTGCTCCCAAGTCTTTGATCCAGCTCTGTTAAACTTTTTGCAAATCTCAATCAACCCTAGTACACGTAACCAGGAACTCTTTATACTTTTGTGCAAATATTCATTGAAAAATTATTAGCCTTTTTTTCTTCTATTTTTTTTTAAATTTAGTTGGCCTACTCCAGACAATCAATGCATGCAATAGTACTAGGTGATAAATCTGGGAAGACTCAGCAATCAGAGGAAGAAGTGAGGTGTAGGAGAGGCAGCCTTGAATTTATTGAGATTCCAGTGTCTTTTGTTTTATAATAAGGTGTATTGTGACCCTCACACTAATGAGACAGCTCAAACATTTTTGTGAAAAAGCACAGCCCATCAGAGAATGACCGAACATCAAAGGCAAAGCTTCAATGGAGAAGTTTCAATGTTTAAGAAGGAATAGGATGGCTCATACCGTGGTAAGACAACTACGGGCACAAAGTGGGATGGCTACAACAAGTTAGTAGATTGGCTGGACAGTTGTAGAGGTTGTACATGGAGAAGGGGGTTGAGGCGGGCAGCCGTGAGGAGTCCTGCTGCTGCTTGAATAGTTTTTCCTGGATACGCAACAGAATCTGCAACATCGGATCTCTAAGCAGTGTTGCCAGTGTGTTTTGTCTCCATTGCTTTCTCTGTCTAGGCAGGGCCAGAGCCAGCTTTTGTTTCTAGATCGTCTTTAATGAGAATCTGCGGTGGGACAGAGCATCACTCGTTTCTATTTTTTAAAAGCTAGTGTGAAGGTACATGCACACATGCCACAGCACTCACACGGAGATCAGGGGATGGATAACTTCCGGTGCACATTTTCATCTTCCACCTCGTTTCCCCGAGGTTTTCTTTGTTGTGTACTGCTGTCTGCACCAGACAGCCGGCCTGTGAGCACTGCCTCCCATGTCGCAGAGGGTGTGCTGAGGTTACAGGAGCAAACCACATTCCCTAGCATTTACAAGGATTATGGGCATTCAGACTCTGGTCCTCATGCTCGTGTGGCAAGTGTTTTACCCACTGAGCCATCTTCCCAGCTCTCACTTTAGTTTTAGAGTGGAGGGAAAAATATAATGGTGGCGCAGTGCAGCCACAAAAGTGGCACTCTGAAAGTTTGGCTAGCTTGTCTCATTTCATCCTGGAGTTCTGGTGAACAAGAACCTTGTAGTTAAAACAGACAACACAACAAACAACACCTCGAAACTTGCTTGTTGAGCTCTCCAGAGTGGCACATTGCTTGCAGTGCCCCATCATTAATTCCCTGCATGTGTCTCCAGTCTTTTCCAGACAGCCACATTTCCCCACTGACAAAACAATGGATTCTTGGCGACATTTCTCCATCATTATGAATAGCAGGGAGTTTTAAATCATGTTTTTTAACTGCCAAAGCCTACCCCCACCCTCACCCGGTGGGGCTATAGAAGTTTGAGCAAAGCCATTTGGATTCTAAAACAGATCGATTGGCTCAGATCACACTCTTGTTTTCCAAGAACTGCTGATTTTAGCACATTTGGAATTTTCATGAAGGTGTACATTTTCACATATCTCTCCTGTCTGGAGTTTCCATGGCACCAAAGTGTTTATGTTTCATTTGATGCTCCATAGTGGCTCCAGTCATCTTCAAAGGTGCCTCAAGGCTGTGAAAGAAAAATTATCACAAGGGAATTAGCCTCACTTCACCATATGTAATGACGGAAAAAATAATAAGCTCCAGTAACTACAGAGTCACGTGGCTAGAACTCCATGTAGCATGGGCCAGGACAGACCTGTCTTGTCTCAGACCTGGAACATGGTTGTAGACTCTGTCACTGCCACAGAATATGGAATGATGCTGTGTCAGCATGAGCATTTTCTAGCATTCTGATCCTGCATCTCTCCCCGTCTAATCATCCTCTTTCATGCTCTCCCTGGTGAGTGATGTTGGTTATTTATAAAATGTGGGTAGAAAACATCGTGTATGCAGTGAGAAGATTAAATTTTGTGAGTGTTGATTAGCATTCTCAGCACTGCTTTAAAAATATATATTGTAATGAACCCTTATCTGCTGAAATATGGCTTTCCATAATCATAAGTCTGGCTTTGGTGCCACTGTAATTTCTGTAAGTATATTTTATTGTTCTCTGGTCCTGAGCAGAGTGAAGATAGTGAGCATGTTTTTTTTTTTTTTTTTAAACATAGAAACATCAACAATTTTTTATGGTTAAGGTTTTTATTGTAGGAGAGAGACAGACAGAGAGAGAGACAGAGACAGAGAGAGAGAGAGAGAGAGAGAGAGAGAGAGAGAATGAATACCAGAGGCATCTGGAAGAGTCTAGAGTAGAAACAGAGAAGTAGACTGAACGTGGCCATCAGACTGGAGATGGTCAGGGCTAGGAAATCAGGAGAGCGGGAGAGAATAGCGGAGATATCAAGACAGCAAGAGACAGAGAATAGAACATAGTGAGAGAATAGATAGCAAGAGATAGAGTAAGTAAGAGATGGGAAAAGAAT
This sequence comes from Lophiomys imhausi, assembly GCA_907164525.1. Classification (NCBI taxonomy): domain Eukaryota; kingdom Metazoa; phylum Chordata; class Mammalia; order Rodentia; family Muridae; genus Lophiomys; species Lophiomys imhausi. The sequence goes on from CAJQZJ010033157.1 coordinate 238,204, forward strand.
AAGTGCATAAGAGAGAGAACAGTGAGAATGGCCAGGTACAATAAGGGCAAGTAGCCTGTGGGTTGGAGGAACTTTAGGGTAGAGGAGGAAGTAAGAGGGGCTAGGATGCTACATGGACTTGGAAATGTGTCACAGGTACTTGTGATGCTGAGGAGGCCTGGAGGCCAGCTTAAGATTTGGTCACAGGTAGCCATATGTCCTTTCTGCCAGAGGAATGGGAAACAAATAGTTTTTAAAATGTCTTCAGAATGGTAGAAATAGCAACTGTTGGAAGAGGGTGTGCAGAGGTTATGTTGGTCTTGGATAGAAGTGGGCTTTACGGGGAGGGCTTTGTTTGTTTTGTTTATAGAAATATGACTAGTGTATCTTTAGATTTACCTGCTTAAAGGGTACAACTCAGTGTTTTTATATTTTTGGTTGTGAGCCTAGCCTTTAACGGCTGAGCCATCTCTCCAGCCCAACAACTCAGTGTTTTTAAGTGTATTCACATAACTATGCAACCATAACTACCAATTGACTTTAAAATATCATTGCAAGTCTCCAGATAAACCCCATTAATCTACCTGCTTTCCTCTGATTTGCCTGTTCTGGACACATACATATGCACACAGACACACAGACACACACACACACACACACACACACACACACACACACTCACACAGAGAAACACACATATAACACACACATGGAGTCACATAACATATGGCCTTTCATACATCTATATTTAACAAGTACCAGTCCTTTAGTTCAGTCTATTCCTGAGGACTAGTCTATCATAGGAAATTGGCACATCTTATCTAGTCACTGGGTTGTGCCAGTGAACAGATGTGGTTCCTCATGGTTGTGGTTCCCCACACATTTTTTGACGATAATAATGATAATTCCATGAGTGTTCATGTGCAAGTCACTGTGTGGACACATGCTTTCAGCTCTTTCATAGGCATTTCTAGCAGTGGAATTGCGCAGTCACATGGCAACCCTGTATTTAACCTTTGGGGAGCTACTGACCTGTTGTCAATGGCAATCCCATTTTTCAATCCCACCAGCATTGTGTGAGGTTTTAACTTTCTCCACATTCTTTTCAACCCTTGTTACTTTGTTTTTATCTATCGTAGTAGATGTGAGGTAACATCTGGTTCTGGTTTTGATTTCCACTTACCAAATGACTAATGATGCCGAACATCTTTTCCTGTGCTTGTGACTTCTCTCTGTTTCCTTTGGATAATCGTCTATTCAGCCCCACTGGCCACTCTATTTTTGGTACTGGGAACTGAACACAGGGTCATGCCTGTGCTGAGATCATGCCCTACTGTTGAATTGTATCTCCGGCTCCCTCTGCCCATCTTAAAATTAAGATTAGTTGGAGAAGCACTGTGCGAGTTAATTGTGACTGTCTACTTGATTGGTCTGAATAAAGTATGCTGCTGGTTGTGTCTGTGAGGACGTTTCCAGGGATGACTGGAACTCGAGGTCTCTGATGTAGGTTGCAGCCCACTGGTGGATTCAAGATTGGAGTAAGTTATGGAGCAGAGCTGGGACTGTGGAGGTGGCGCCTGGTGTAGAAAGAGGCTCATGGGCGTGTTCTTCTGTCACAAGGCTAGACCTCAGCACAGGCCCAGAGCAACGGACCCAACAGACACTGACTGAAAATGTGAGGCAAATACATCTTCCTAACTTTAAAGTTATTCCCTCAGATGTTTTTACCACAGCACTGAGCGTCTGAACCAAGTTCTTTTGATGTATTCTGTTTTAGACACCGGTTCTTTATCAGATATAGAGTTGGACCATATTTCCTTTTATTCTGCCCTTTGAAGAAAATCTTTAACATTTTAATGAAGTTCAGTTTACTATTTTATATTTTTGTTTGCGATTTTGGTGACATGCCTGAGAAGCCATTGCCTACCCATCCTCCTGTAAGAAACCATAATAAAACTCACTGAATCTTCAAAACAAATGTAAAAATATGAAATTAGAAGAGGAAGGAGAAAAAGGCTCAGTGGAGGGAGGTAGAGGGAAGTAAGAGAGTGTAATGGGGTGAGTGTAATCAAAATGCACCACATATGTATAAAAAATTTTTTTATAAAAAAACTCATTGCATATAATTAACATATACTAATAAAAATAAGAGATAAAAACACATTTCTGGGGCTGGAGGGATGGCTCAAGAGTTAAGAGGGTCTGAAACTGGTTCCCACCAGTTGTGTCAGAGAGCTCACAACCACCTACGATAACTCTACTTCCAGGAGACCTGTCAAACTCTTCTGGCACCCATAGGCACCTGCACACATGCGCACACACTCACCCACTCCCACACAAGTACACACATTAAAAAGAGAGAGAGAAAACCATTTGCCTAATCAAAAATCATAAAAATTTAATTATATATTTTCTCCTAAGATTTTCATTGTTTTAACTCTTACATTTAGATATGTGGTACATTTTGAATTACTTTTTGCATATGGTATGAAGTAGGGATCCAACTTCCTTGTTTGAACATATGGGTGTTCAGTTTTCCCATCATAATTTGTTGAAAAGATGATTGTTTCTCCCACTGAATAGTCTTGGTGTCCTTGTTGATAATTACCTGGCAGCAAACATAAGGCTTTGTAGGTGAGGCTAATTCACCAAACACTTGAGATCACAAGATATTGAAGACTTGGGAGAAATCAAGGATGACTTTGCCTTCTACTTTTAAGGACCATTCACCTGGTTGGAGGAGTCAGAAAGTGTAACATAAAATACTAAGTTCTTGTGGAGTCAGCATGGAGGCTGGAGAAGTAGTCTGGAAGAACATCTAACCACCAATGCACAGTTCCTCACTGATGGAGTATAGATGTGTTGTTCCCAAAGCCCTTGATTTATCGTCTTATTCCTTATGCAGCAGTTTGTAATTCTTTTTGACAAAGATGTGGTTCCTGTCTCTGAGTGTGGCATTCAGAAGCTGCCTACCCATTGCATTTCCCCATTCCCCATTTTAGTCATGTTGGGTTCTTCACCACTCCATGTGTGTGCTCCTTATTCATCCCGACTGCACAGCCCACCTGCAATAACCAGCCCTGTTTTCCCAAATCCTCTTGTGCAGTCCTAACTAATGTGCGCATGGACATGAACGTTTATCCTGAATCGCACTTGCTTTGCCAGCCTCTGACCCTGGAGCTCAAGTCTCTCTCATTATGAAACGCCCATCAGAGCCAGCCACAGATTTTAGTCACACACCTGTTTTTCCTCATTTCTCTTTTGTGAGAAACTTGAGCGAGTGGATGCAAGGTTAACTTGTCTTTACATCGCACACACTGTTTGCCACATATGAGATTCTAAGAGAGCTACTTGCAAAGGCAAGACTAGAGCCTGGCTTGACTCTTTGCCTCGAATTAACACTATGCCTCTGAGAAGGTCTTTACCTCCAAAGCCTCCCAAACTCCTCATTTATAAAAGAGATAATGAGATGGTTTTGACAATAACTGAAAGTGCTCCAGTAAAGCATGTCGCATATGAACTGGCATATAACAGGCACGCAGTAAACACCTGCCAGATGAGGTGTCTGAAAACTTATTGCTTCTCAGGTCATCTGTAGCCTCCTTCTTCCAGGCAACAGCCTGTCATCCTTGCTGGAGAGTGAGGGAGGATGTAGAAATTCTAATTATTTGGTGCCATAGACAACTTTTGTTTTTAATCAAGCAAGGCTGCAGCATCTGAATGTCCAGGAGACTATTTGAGGGATTAGAAAGCCTTGCAGGGTCTGTATGTTTACAGAGTATGGTGTTGAACCTCTCGGCTATGTGGTTTGCTGACTAGTCCTGGGGGGCTGTGAACATTTAAAGAAGCAGGCACGGAAAGGATGCTTCTGTCTCTTGCAAAGATTTGTTGAATAGGGCTGGTCAGAGTCATATACCTGTTACCTCACTTAACTTCTCACTTCTTCCTGGGTGGTCCAGATGCACATAAAGTAGAAAGTTTTTAGCCCTTCTGGTCTGTGGCTACCTGTATATAAATATGTATTTATATATTTTTAATTAGCCCTGTTCAAAGATTTAGCGGTGATGAGCCTATATATCCGGCCCATTTCTCACCAGCTTGATATATCTTAAGCAGAAGTACATTGCAGAGTTGGTTGAGGTAATTCTTTTGTTTGTTTTAAATATAGTTTTGGGGACGGGGAGGTAGGTAGCTCAGTCCCTACAGTTCTTGCCACAGAAACATGAGGACCTGTGGTGGATCCCAGAACTCTCATAGAAAGCTGGCCATAGTGGTGTGAGTTTGTAATCTCATCACTGGGAAAGTTGAGACAGGATCATTAAGGCTTGCTGGCTGGCCAGCCTAGCCTACTGGTGATCTCCAGGCCAGTGAATCACTCTGTCTCAAACTCAACAAGGTTCCTGAGTTAAGATATCTGAGGTTGTCTTCTGACCTGTATAACACACATATGCACACACTCACGTACCACATATATGTACAAACACACCACACACACATACGTCACACCACACACACACTATAGTTTCTTTGCTTCACTGTGATTTGTCCAATCTGGGATGGGCCCTAGGCACACCTATGTCTTTCGAAAGCTGTCCAGATGTGCGCAGGTGTAGCAGCAGTTTACCTCTAGAGTGCCCCCACACCATCTTTTACAGACTAGAAACCCACACAACTGGTCTTGGTGGGGTGAGAAGCACAGCAAATGTGAAGAACACCTAGTCACTGCGCTGAGATGGGCAAGCTGCCAAGCTGGCCAGTTTGAAGGGAAAGAGAGTCTGCAGTTCCGTGGAGAGACAGCTTTACCCTGCAATCAGGGACGTGGCTAATGAGCTCAGAGGCTAGGCTGCTATGGAACTGGGCATTTAGATAAAGAATGGGAGGGTTTTCACTGTTAAGGTTCCTCTCTGTGTCTCATTGGGAGCCGCTGGAAAATTGGGGAGAGATAGTGAACAGAAATGAACCTCACTTTTCTAAGCGAAGAGTCAAGTCCAGAGTGGCTCTCTGAGAGGAGGAGGGGCTACGGGGCCAGAATGCAGAGCGCTTTTGAGGCGGTCTCCCTTTAAGCCCATAAAGCTGACCGCGTTGCCTTTAACTTGAAACTTCCGGTGGATCCTCATTGCGCTTGGATTGCCACCCAGACTCCACACGGCGGCTTCCTGGCACCTATCTGTCTTGGCCTCACTCACCTCTCTAGCTCACTTCACTCTAGCTGCCTTCCCTGGAGTTTACCAAGCTCAGTGTCATTTTAGGACCTTCCTTCTTCTAGGCTCATTTTCCTCATCATATGCCCCATGGCTCCTGCTTATCATTCAGGTCGCAGCTCAGACGCCATTTTAATGGCTCCTTGCTAGTGCATCCTATAAAAAAGAGCTTCTCCCAGTGGCACAAAGAAACACATTACCTGATTATCTTTGCTTTTCCATAGAACTGATTACTTCGTGGACACCTCTCATTTACTTATTTACATATTCACTTGCTTATTACTTGTCTGATAGATGTGTCTTCCATGGGAATGCAGATTGCATGAGAACAGAGCTGTGAGTCTTCTTGATTCTGTATCTCTGGTGCCTAGAAAAGTGCTGGGTGAAGAATGGGAGTGAAACAAATGATGGAGTGAATGAATGAATGAATGAATGAATGAAAGCAGAGTCCAAATCTCAAACCAGCTGACTAGAATACAGAGAGCTAGGACTCTAGACAGAGTGGCTTTTGGTTTATTAGTTTGCTGAGTTTATTTATTTATTTTTGGTTTTTGTTTTGAGACAGAGTCTCACTCTTGCCAAGAATTCACTATGTAGGCTATGCTAGCTAGCCTTGAATACATGGTGATTCTCCTGCCTCAGCCTGCCAAGTACTCCGATTGCAGGGGTTAGCTACCATGCTAGCTCAGGCTGAAGTTTCAGTGACCCAGGGCCATTGACGAGGCCAATGACAGGAATCCCACCAGGTACAGGCAAGGAGATTGTTGCTAAGCAGTAGTTGGACTGCTTAGCACATAAGATGAGAGCTAAGCCACCTACTTCTCTGGAACAGTCTCCTGACAGCCTCTGAGGCAGGACCTGAGCCCAGGGGGTGGACACGTGTCCACTGGAGAAGAATGCCACCCACCCACTTTTGGCACACTGGGGAGTGGATCCAGGCAGTCTGTTTCTAACACATCAGAAAGACCGACTGTATCGTTAACAAGATGTAGAAATTCACGGAGGTATGACTCACAGAAATGTTCTCTCTGACCTTCTGCCCACTGGGATGGAACACAATAAATTTCAAGATGTAGACATTTAATGGAAAGTTTTCAGAAAAGCACAGTGATGAATGACCAGTGGTGGGGTATAGCTGTGTGGAATGATGGACAGACAGACAGACAGACAGACACACACACACACACACACACACACACACACACACACACTTGTGTGCATGCACATCCCCCTCCCACATTTGCATGTTGGTCTTTTCAATGTTTGAGCCTCTTAAAAGCATCATTTGCTGTTGGGGAATTTCTCTAAGTTTGTAGAACCAAGAAACAGCCCCAAGGGCATAGGATACCTGCTCTCTGAAAATAGTGGCTAGGCTGTAGAGATGGCTCAGTCAGTAAAATGCATGTGACACAAGCAAGAGGACCTGAAGTCAGACCCCAGACCCACATAAAAAATCCACGTGGGGGGTGTCTGCTTATAATGCCAGTGTGGGGCAATAGAGATAGGGATCCCTGGGCTCTAGCCCCGGGCCAATAAGAGATCCTGTCTTAAAAAACAAAACAAACAAACAAAAAACAAGATGGATACGGACTAAAGAACAACACCTGAGGATAACCCTCTGACCTTCAAACACACACACACAGTGTCTGGTGTGAGAGCTGTGAGCCATAGGTAAGATGAGTGGGCTGTATTTGTACTGAAGGTTGTGGTCCAATCTGGGGTGATGTTGGCTTATCACAAGAGGGATAAGGCACAAGTTTTCTCTAAGATTTAATTACCTACAGAAAAAAGCATGGCACAGGGTTTCCCCCAGGAACACGGAAATCATTACTTCTATAACCTGTAGATTCCCTTGACCTTGAACTCACTGGTGACAGTATTGATTGTGTCACCTCCACCTTCGTTTCTGCAGTAGCTGCTGCCTTCAGCATTTGGAGGTGGGGGTGGGTCTGGTTTCAGCCTCACAGGCATAGCTGGCTGACTTTGCAGCCCTCAGAATGGGCAAAGGTTTGCGCAGAGCCATATCTTGCAGACATTTTGGTTTGGGGGAAATCAGATTGGTCTGAATCAGGTGAGGGGGGGAACACAGTGATGGAGGGGTTTTCAGGCTCTGCAGGGCTGCCAGAACCACGTGGAGCAGAGTTTCTGAGCGAAGTGCTCTGCCTGCAGAAGCTGCATAGCAACAAGGGAGGAGTCCTCCAATCCAGTCCTCTTATAGAGCTGGCCATGGACAGCAGTGGCGTTTCCTCATCTGATTTTTATGGTGTCCTTCTCGTAAAGGGTAATCTATGGTTTTGTTTTGTGTGGACTTGAACTATCTCAGCTAATTCTCAAAATAGCAGCAGCTCGGTGCTTATAATTCATATGTTCACAAACAACTAACACATAGGCACATTGTTCCCTGGAGTCACTTGGTTAGTTAGTGATAGGATGAGGATTTGAATCCAGGGCAGGCGAAGGCCTATTTGGATGTTTATAAAAGTGCATAGCCTCAGATTTTTACCTTTTCACTAGCCATTGTGCATGGGCCTGTCTGTTTTCCCTTTTTGTATATATTTGTCCTTTTTTGGACAAAGAGTCAGAGCCAGGGACATGGTAGTTTATTTACCAACTGAAGCTTTGCTAGTGGGGTACAAACCTTCAGCTGCATGCCTGGTGACCAGAAAGAAGGCTCTGAGGACACCAGAGGGTATTCAAGTGGCACACAGACCACCTGAAAGCCACCACCTGGCCTTTCTTCATCAGCAATTGGCCAGGATTAGAAAGAAAAGTCCAAAACTGTGGAATGGAGCTTGGGGGACATCCAGGCAGAGAGACTGCCAACAGGGGTCTGACTCTTCAACCAGAAAGCCCAGTAGCAATGGGCAGGGGGTCTGGCCTGCACAGAAGACAAGCTGGCCCTTGATGTGGCAGAGCCAAAGAGAAAGGGCAGGAAGTGCCAGGAATGGAATATCAGTGGGAAATTTAAAAGTTGAATTTGAAAATCAAAATGAAGGCAACATAAGCAGAAAAGAGAAGTCACAGCTGCTCTGTCACCGAGGAGAATGAGTGTGTGGTTTCCAAAGCCTCGTCCCACTGTGATGACCATTGCCTTAAGTCTACAGAGTGACTCAAGGTGTGTGTTTTTATCAGGAGAGAACACAGGAGCCAATGCTGGCCACATTTTGATAGAGAATTAAAATGATTTCTAAAGAGGGGGAAAAGAATGGGGGGCGGGGTGACAGTTTTCAGGACTGAGCAAAGAGAATAACCCAGAAGGCAGCCTAGAGTCTACATTTAAAATCAGCTTGTGTTGAATGGGCGGGAGGGAGCCTGATCCAAAAAGCTGGACTGCAAGACACAGACTGTTGGCTTATTTTCCTAAATCAAGTTAAGCTTGGCTCCAGGCTACTTAAGAGGGCTGGAGAGAGATTTGTGTGAATGGTGTGTGTGTGCGTCTAGAGTAGCTTTATCGATTTATAATTCACACAGAGTACAACTGACCCACTAAAGTTTGTAATTCATGACTTTAGTGTGTTTGCAGAGTACTGAAGCCATTGCCACAACCCGTGTCTCATCCTCATCACACAGAGATTAAATGCCCTTATCTGCGACTATATTCCTTTCCTCTCTGTTCCCTAAAAAGCTGCCAGTCTATTTCCTGTCTCTATGAAGTTCTCTCTTCAATTAGCCACTTTCAGTCCACACATTGCTGCTAGCAGGGTTCTTCCATGTTGTAGTGTACTGTACAACTTCATTCCTCGTTTTGTTTTCAAACAAGGCCTCCCTGTATAGTTCATGCTGGCCCAAGCGTCGCTGTGTAGCCCAGGCAGACCTCAGACTGGTAACAAGCCTCCAGAGTGCTGGAAATTATTCCTGCCATATGTCACTGCACCTGACTTTTTTTCCCCCATGCCTTCTTATGGCTGAGTAGTATTCCATTAAGGATATGCCTTACCAAATTTACCCGTTCTTCAGTTTGGTGGACATTTGGGTGGTCTTATCACTCATGTCTTTGGTGGATGCATGAAAATGTAATTCTTGGGTAATATGCTAACTCTGTGTTTGAGACATTGTTTATTATCTCAGGTTGTGGCAGAGTAACAGGAGGTTGTTAGAAATTTACGGGAGAGTTTCTTGTCTTCAGTCCACATGTCCATCCCATAATGTTCAGTGTTCATGTGCATTTGTCCTGTTTGAAAGCAGTTCTCTTTCCTTCCTTCCTTCCTTCCTTCCTTCCTTCCTTCCTTCCTTCCTTCCTTCCTTCCTTCCTTCTTTTCTTTTTTCTTTTTTGGTTTTTCCAGGCAAGGGTTTCTCCATGTAGCCTTGTATGTCCTGAAACTCACTCTGTAGACCAGGCTAGCCTTGAACTCAGAGATCTGCCAGCCTCTACCTCCCAAGTGCTGGGATTAAAGGCTACCCCACCACTTCCCTGTGAAAGTGATCGTTCTACTAGCCCTATGTTCTCTTACTGTCCTGGCCAGTCCCTGCACTGAAGCTGCCCCTGTTCGCCAAGGCTCAGGTCCTTCTGGTTTTTCTCCCTTGGCAACAGTGTGCCCCGCCAGATGCCCATCTCCTTCCTAGGCTATTGAGGAAACAGGAATGGCCCTTTGCTGCTGTGTGGGTCATGTGGTGTCTGTCCACCTACCACTTACTTGTCTTTCCATAGAGTGTTTAAAAGCTTTGTTTTGGTGTTTATTTCAGCTTAAAGTGTTTTTATTTTTTTAAGTTTTATTTCATTTTCATTAGCACATATTAATTGCACATAATGGTGGGTTTGTTTCATACATATGTATAACTTATTCTGCTCATGGTCACCCTCTTCATTAGCCTCTCTTGTTTCCCTCCCTCTGCTTTCTTCTTTCTCTCATCTTTCCTACAGGACCTCCAGTTTTCATGTCTTTTTATTTCTTTCTGACCTCATGAGTTGCATATAGGATAATGGGCAATTTACCAGTGGTGACTCTAGTCTCTCCCTCCCCCAGCAACTATTAGCTGCCTATAGTTTATCAGGGAATAAAGCCTTATTTTATTTTTCATTCTTTCTTTTGCATACAGTACATGTGCATGTGCCCATGTGAGAATGGATGCACTCAGGCACATGGGGACCTGGGAAGGCCACTAGCTGCCCTGGCGATGTCTTTCCTGAATCACTTCTCCACATTGTTGTTGTTGAGACTGTCTCCCTAAATCTGAATGTTGCCATTTCAGTCAGACTAACTGTCCAGTAAGCGTCTGGGGTTTTCCAGTTGCTGCCCCTCCAGCACTTGGATTGCAAGTGTGCACCTGCATGCCTGACTAGGAGGTTGTGTGGGTGGGCAGAGGCTTCAGGAGTTGAGGTAATAGCCAGAATAGAATGTGACCAGGACAGAAAGAGACATTGTGGAGGTAGAGCAATGTATCCATGGTAACAGGGAGTGCACTGTAGCAGGGACAAGAGAGGCAGATGTGTTCTGCTTTGGGCTCCTCCACCTCCTGTCTTCATCTTTCCATCTGAGGGATTTGCTTGGCCATTTGGTTTTGGTCTTTTAAACTTGGAAATGATTCCTTTTGGCCAGAAACTGCCCATATCTTAAGGGTTACATTTGATTTCATTTTTGGTGGCTCTTAGTAAAGGCAAATTTCTGTTTGTGTTTCTATAATTATTTCCTATTGTTTTTATTATGATTTTTCAAGTTTAAATTTTGAGGGCAGGTGGTGAATCTCTTCTTTGTTTTGGAATTAATAAACCTAGTAAGTAGATGGGCAGTACTGTCATTATTACCCAATCTCCTATTCAGTGCATGCGATAAGCTTTTTTTTTTTTTTCTGTACAGAAACCAAACCAAACCAAACCAAACCAAAACCTGGTAAGTATAAGCCTTTTCAGACTCCTTCCTCTTCTGTTTCCTTGATTCTGAACCTAACCCTGTGGCCCTTTCCACTTCTGAGTTCTGATGGTCTTTCAGATGGGCAGTGTTCTCTGTGGCCACTGCCCTTCTTATATTCTCAGGACTGGTATATTTCTTACCCTCCTTGCCCTGCCCTTAGCCACACAGGATAGACTCATTCCTTTTAGTTATGGCTGTACCTTCTCTATGAAAGTCGGTGTAGTGTGGCTGTGAACAAGGACACTGCAGCTCTAAAACCAGCTCCACCACTTCGTCAGAGCGATCTTGTCCAGCCACTTACGCCTCTCCAACGTAACCTACCTTCTCCAATGCTGAGATGATAATGATGTCTCTTCTGGAAAAGTGTTTGTGAGACTGTTGTGCCCAGCAGAGGCGAGCATCCCCTAAATGTTAGCTGCAGTGGTAAAAGAATGGACAAAGGAAACGTAGGATATATGTGCCCAATGGTCTTCCTTCCACTGAGAGCAGTGAGACGGTGCCATTGGCAGGAAAATCAATGGAACTGGAGATCATGTTAAACTAAGCCAGACTGGAAAGACAAAAATCACATTCAGCATGTGGACAGTAAAAGCCCTGGGAGTGGAAAGGACCACTTAGGGAAGAAGAGGGGGGAGAGGGTAAGAGGAGGGTGCATATGATCAAATTGTTATTATATTCATGTATGAAGATGCCACAAGGAAGCCCATCTTTCTGTACAACTAACATATACTAATAACATTTAAAAATATTAGCTGCAAGTGTGTGGTTCGAGTCTTCTTTTGTGGTGATGTTATGAGTAAGGGCTTCGGTGGCTGCATCTTCCTGCTTTCAACCTACTCTAAAGTTTATCACTGTATTATGCATTCTTTGTTGCCTCATCTCACTTTGGTAATTTATTTCTCCCTGTGTCTTTAAAATAAGTAGATATGCGTCATGCCCCTCCTGGCTTTGAAGAACCATTGCCCTTGTATTCCAATCAAGTCCATGTCTCAACCTCCTTTTGCTGCTTTGGTTCTACTAGGCCCAGGGGTCTTTTCTCATCTCCCAGGACACGTGGCTTGTTTTAACCCCTTTACTTTGATGTTATTCTGGTTTGGTGCAGATATGGCCCCTTTTGTTGCCACTCCTAGCCTAGCACCTTAAATGGTAGGACTCAATGCTGAGGTTTAATTTTCTGCTGTAGAGTCCTTGGTATTTTCATGAGTGAGAACTCCCTGTCTTTGCACAACCTGTCCATTGAAACAGTTGGGCCAGGGGGGTAAGAGTGTTGGTCATTTTGTCACCTTGCCCTGTGGAGCCATGAAGCTCTCTACAATCTGTCTTTTAAGCTTGGCTTTGGAGTCATTCTTTGCTTTATTATTGTTTCAAGCTTTTGGGGTCTTTGGTGTGTTGTGGGGGGCTGGGGTATAAATCAGTGAAAAAGTTCTCATTCAGCAGGTATGAGGCTCTGCAATTCCTGTCACATGCCAGAGAAGGGGGGGAGGGGCTTTGATTTAGCAAATTAAGTTCAGAAGAAATCCCCTATGGGTGCTGCTTGGTGACATAAAAAAAATAACTACTTATGCAAATAATTAACTTACAGTCTTACCAGCAGTTTTTTTTGTAAAAGAGATATTACATTCAGACTAATATTTTATTAAAGTCTGTTAAGCAATCTTTGGTGGTAGAGTCCCCATGAGAGCTTCTTATTTGTCATTTCAGGAAGGGCAAATCATCATTTGAATCAATGCCTATGTCTAGCAAAGTCTTCTGACCATATTTCAAATGTTAAGGTCTTTCCAGATTTCTTTTTTAAAAATCTGTGAAATAACTCAGCTAAAGAGTTGCCTGCTGAACCCAGTTTCTGATGGCATGTGGGTATATTGTAAAACCTGATTATCAAAGACAGAGCAGGTATTTTCAGCCTTCTTTGAGCCAAGGCTTCCTTTAGCCCATCAGTTCTTAACAGTTTCATTTATGTGAACCACTACATTACCATCAAATGCTTTATGGACCTATGAAAGCAAGTGGCTTTGGCATTTTCAATAGGGTCTCTACATGATGAATATCAAGAAGTGTTATACGGATCTCTGTAGTGACTGAGCCATAATAAATTGCACATCTTCACTCTGCCTTGGTCTTTAGGAGGTCTGCTGCTGGGGAAAAGATAATATCTAATAACAAGAAGGTTACTTGTTCTGCTAGGTGTCAAACTTTAGAACTGAGCTTTCTGAAAGGGTGGTTGCTTTTGAGAAGTTCATTAATCTATTGCCACTTCTCAGCTCTACGGGAGGATCATCTGCAGTGCTCTTTTGGATTATGTTGACACTTTGCAGGAGTCAGAGCTTCATGGGAAGGTGTAATGTACTGAACAAGAGTTTTAGTCCACTGGATGGAAGTCATTTGTAAGAAATCGAGCCCCAGAGGTAGGAGCCATAGTTGAGCACTTTTGCACACTTAACACCTAGCACACTTAGCAGTTTCGCACACAGCACCTAGCACTGAGAGGCCTTGAGTGTTTACTGACTCAGTGCATGCCCAGAAAATTTTGGAAATTGGGCTGTTCTGGTAACACTCTAGAATTTCCAGTTTGGAAGGTGTTTTTCGCCCCCAGCTCTGCTCTCAGAAATGAGCTGAGGATTGGTCTAAAAGCAAGAATGCTTTTTAGAATCACTTGGGAACTCTTAAGATGGTTCCCATCCTCCTGTATTTTGGGTTAAGTACCCTGACGTAAGCATCACTATTTCTCATGAGTTTCCCCATGTGTTTCCTGTAACAGTAAATTTTTATTTATCACACATATATTTATTAATACTTAACAATTTCCTAACAATTGTCTATAAAATTCCTAAATCCTAAACCCAAACCCTAACTCTGAAACCTAGCACCTAAAACTTCTTAGTACCTATAATACAAGCATTTAACATTAATCTAAGGTTTCTCAAAAGGATATTTTTCTCTGAGCGTGGGTCCTGATGGATGGCTGGTCTTCATACAATTTTTCAGTTTTAAAGTCTCTGAATTTCATTTGCCATCTTTGTGGTCTTAAGACCAATTAACATATGAAAGTCTCCCAGTCGGCTCACCTATTCAGATGCTTATGGCCTGCAAAGGCCCAGAAGTCCTGGAGCTCCACTTTTAAGCACTCCCGAATCTCAGGGAGAATCCATCTCCTCTCCAGACCCAAAACGGGTCAATATCAGAGGGTGAAACTTTCCAATGAGATTGTGATGCATGTTTTTCCACTGATGGAGGAAAAAGTTGTTGAGTGAGTCAGGAACAGGAGAGAGAGCGAGCCCTCTGTCCACGTGAATCCTGCCTTAAATATCTTCACCTGTTGGCAGAAGCTTTCGTGCACTTTCCAAGTTATGTCCCTGGGCTCAGTCTTTTTCAAAAAAGCTTTTTGCAGAGGGGCATGAATTCACAGGTGGTCAGCAGATGTGGGCAGGTGCCTCAGGGCATGTCATTCAGATGATGCTTTTCACAGAGAGCTGTGAAATGACAGGAGACCTCCGGAGGGAGGGCACCTCAGGGGGCATGTCCTGCCCCTAGCCCTAAGATCGAAAAGGTCCTATTCGTTGGCGAGTTCCCAAGGACATGTCACTTTGGAAGTAAGTCTTTTATCTTAAAGTCCAGCCTTATTCCAAGTGCCCTATGCTATTATATGCTAACACTAAACCTACCACAGTTTCCCCTTTTACTATCAGAATTGAGATCTCCCAAAAGGAATATGGCTTGATGGGTGAACAACTAAGACACGCTCCTGCAAAGTGCCAAACAATCCACAAGAGAGCTGCAGATTATCCACATGTAAATGAGGACCAAATGGGGAGATTTGATGATAAGATGCAGATAAGACTTGGAAGTTGAGCCTTCTAAAATAATCTTCCAAACTCTTTCTTTTCTTTTCCTCTCCCCTTATATTTTCCTCCCCTTTTCTTTGTTAATGTTTCCCTTGCCTCCTATCTTTCTTTTGCCATCTCTTGGAGGAGGAATGACAGTACATTAGTATAAAGATAGAATCTGATCTATCTTTATACTAATGTGATCTTATGGGCTGTGGTCTTGACCAAGTCACTTATTGTCTCAGGACCGTCACTTTCTCATTGGTAAAACAAAGACTTTTAGAAAATTTCTGATTCTTATGTGGCTTGGGTAAATGTGGGCTTTAGTTCTGATCCCCTTTCATAGTTATGAGTTTATCATTCTTGTAACACAAATTCAAACATGGTGCTAAGAAAATGAGGTAGACTTATATTATAATTACTTACCCTCTTCTGGCTTACTCCATGGAAAATTCCAGAATGTGACACAACCCATCAAAGGTACATTTCCCTGAATTTTTGTGAAGAAAAGATAGTTAATTTAGGATGGCAAAAAGATTGAACCTGATATTTTAGTTGTCAAAAACGAAATCACCAAATATTGTGTGTTTAATGGGAAAGAAGGGCAGGATGGGCAAAGCAGAAAACAATGGATATAAATGCCTGGCTATCTATGAGTAGTTAACAATCTTTTAAATTACCCATTTATGGGTTTTTAATTTTAAATTACCCATTTCATATCAAATGTTGTTTTAGAAGCCTATTTCATTCCTTACGCACAATGTCAATGCAAGGGAGATTCTGTCATTATCTCAGTTGGATGGGTATGGAAGTTGAGGAGCAGAAAGGCAAATTAACTTGTCTAAGGTTACTAACCAGGATAGAGCAAATCTGAGATTCCTACTCAGAAAGATTGGTTTCTAATCACCAAGTCATATCCACTGCTTCTAGAACAGGCCCTTTTACTTTTAAAAATGTGTTCATCTTTAAGAACCTGTCTTACCTGTGCCATCCTCACCTTTGTTTTCTGCACCTAATCAGAGAGTGGATTATTTATACATGGTCACTCAGCTCACATGGCGTGCTGCTTGGATTTGAATTGAGTCCTGACTCCTGAATCCAGTGTTCTCTTTTGTTTCTCCAAATAGTTACACAATACTTCAAAGTTTACATTTTCATGTTACTGATGCTGTTAAAACCTCACAAGAACCCTCTAAGGTGAATTGTGAATGATGTGAATGTGGACTGGCTGGCTGGGATTATGTGATACTAGCCATTGTAACAGGTGTATTCTGAAATCTCTGACTTCAAGTCTCACTGTGGGCTACCATAACAGAATATCATAGACTTGGTGACTCAAACAGTAGACACTTATTTTGTATAGTTCTGCAAGCTTCCAGGGAGCTCGCATGGTTGTTTTCCGGTAAACACTGTGCAAAATACCCAACAAAAACAGCTTAAAGGAAGAGAGATTCATTTTACCTCACAGCTCTATCATGGTGTGTAGGGAGGATATGTTGACTTAAGTGGCTTAGCTGTGACAGTAGGAGCTTGCGGTGGGTCATATCACAGTTTTCAGGAGAAAGCAGAAAGGCCGAGTCAGAACTGGAGTTAGGCGATAGCCTTCACCAGCGAGCGATAAATGGTCCTTCCACCAGTGACCCACTTCAAGCGCCTTGCCTTCTGTCCCAAAAGTTCTACAGTTTCTCAAAACAGCACTGCCACCACCCCTCCCTAGCTGGGACAAGGTGTTCAAGAATGTGAGCACAAGGGGGAATTTCATTTTCAAATGTAAAAGATTCTGCCCCTGACAATGGTCCTCTTGCTATAGCGTCATAGGCGCTCTTCCCAGTACATAGCAGACAACGGGTTAGGGGAGGAGTACACGTCTTTCTTCTTCTAAAGCTGCTACTCCTATCATGAGGGACCTACCCTCTTGACACAGTTTCACTCTAATTGTTTCCCATGGGCTTTACTCCTGACACCATCACATTGGGAGAGGCACAGCATGAGTTTTGAGGGACACAAACATGTACTCCCTAAAAACACACAAGGACCTTATTTCCCACATTACAGTGATTCTAATAAAGGTGACATGGCTTTGCTCCACATAGTCACTCAGGGTCCAGGCTGGTGGAACTGCTACCATATTTATCCCATGGCGCTCAATGTGACCCTGGATATTGATATCTGTTGGCAAGTGGGAGGAGAGAATGGAGGCTCATGTGGGAGATTTTGTTAGGCCAGGTCTGGAAATGGTGACTCTGTCTTCTATGTTTCAGTGGCCAGGACTTTCCGTGGCCACTCAAAATAGAATGGAAGCCTGAAAACTGTGTGCTCAGGAAGGAAGGAAGATGGGTCTGGTGATTGACAGGTCAGGATCTGCTACAACAGTTAAAAGTCAGAAAACATTTAACATCGTTGGCTATTGCTAGGTCAGCCATCTAGGCAATGGCTTAAGGGAGGGATTCAGTTCTTCTTTCTTCTAACACTGCTCGTCCTATCATGGACCCTATCCGCACAACATAATCTCTCTCTAATTGTTTCCCATGGGCTCTTCCTTCCCAGAATTTGAGGGGCCCTGCGGGAGGTTATTACTTGTCCTGGGTTTCAGGAACAGGTAGGAAGTACCAAAGCTTGAATTCAAGGCCATTGCTCTGGAGTCAGTATTCCTAACTACTCAGTAAGTCCATATCTTTCTAGCCAAGGAGATTAGGGTTCCAGTCATATATCTTGTTTGTTAACATTTTTGTCATGAGTATTACAGCACAGTACCAGGGTTGAAACTTAGGGCTTCATGTGTGCTGGACAAGTACCATTAGACTAAGCTACATCCCAAGCCTAAGACATTGGTTGAAAAGAAATGTTGGGAGGACTGATTGTCCCTGTCTCCCTTCATCCAAACTTTAGACTCTGAAGGGGCTGCATCTCCTATGAGAGTTGCTAGAACTACTTAGTTTACTTATAAGTAGCCAACATTTCTAAATCCCACGTCCAGGAGCATTCATACAGATGTAAAATGACATGTTGAAGTTATTTCTGGCATATGTTAGGGACACCTGCCTTTAGTAATGTTAGCAGGGGACTTGGGTGTTAGCCCTGTCCTTCCCATTTAATGCCATGTTTTTCAAACTCTAACATGCCCATGAATCACCAGCACCTAATTTCATTAAAATGCAGATTGCCCTTCTAGGATGGGGCCTGAAATTCTGCATTTCTAACAAGCCTGCGAATTGTGCCCACAGTTACTGCCGTGCTTTGAAATAGCCTGGTACTGTGTCTCAATAGGACCGGCCAGCTCTTTCTCAGTGGTTTGGGGTTTTTTCCACTTTATTTCCGTCATAACTCTTACTGTATTGCATAGTAGCTAATGGAGTAAGTGTCTGTCCCCTCATTTGGAATCTGAGATTATGGAGGACTGAGACCATTTGTACATAAAGCTTTGATGTCTGGCTCAGCGCCTGATTCACCATAGTCACCGAATCCGTGTGATTTGAATAGATGAGCAAGGATCACAAGTGCAGAATTTTGAGGCACTTTCTGTCAAGGGCAGGGTACATGCAGGGTGTTATCTTCCCTGGCCATCAATAGTGACAGAATGCTTTTGATTCTTTTGGTTCCTGTGACTCCACAATATGTTGTAAGACCAAAGAGTAGGGGAATTTATAGGAAGGTGTAGGGATAATGTTAACATGGGGGTGGGCAGAAGAAGAATTTGACCTACACGCCCATAACATTCCAACCAGCAAAGTGTGAGGAGTTGCATTTTCTCTTTGGTTGTTTCCACGTGTGCACCACATTTTGAATCCGGAGGTACAACTGCATCACACTAAAGCAAGCAGTGTATGAAGCCCAGACTTTCCTCAACAAGTCCACTTTCTGTTCTCAACATAAAGAACTCTGCTTTTCTTTTTTTATTTGTGCATGTGTATGCATGTGCATATGTATGTGTGTGTGTTCATATGTGTGGATGCAGTGCATGTGTGCCTCTCATTTTGTTTCAGGCAAGGTCTCTTCTTGTTCTCTACCATGTATAGCAGGCTAGCTTGCCCACAAGTTTCTGTGGATTCTCCTGTCTCGGTCTCCCATCTTGCAGAAGGATGACATTGTGTGCTGCCATGTGTGGCTTTACACAAGAACCCAGGTCGTCATATTTGCACAACAAACACATTATCCACTGAGCCATCTCCCCAGCCTGTGTTCTTCAACAACAGCTTTGGATCTCCGAGGGCTATAGTTGTCTAAAAAGAGAACGGCGTCGTCACTCTGCTTTGTAAAGATAACATTTACTTCAAGCAAATGGTCCTTTAGGTTATCTGGATTCTGACCAGTGACAAACTACTGTCAGAAATAAAAGCCACATGGCCATCAAGTGCTGAAGCAGCGGGATGATTCTTTTTTATTTTTTTTAAATAATTTATTTTTTATTTCTTCAAGTTACATCTCAATCACAATCCACAACCTACTCCCCCCTCCAGTCCCACCCTCCCACCCTCTTCCCCATCAACCCCCCATCCTCTTCCCTCTTTTTTTTTTTAAGTTTAAGGTATATCTTTTTCCCTCCAACAGCTCCCCCTTTCAGTCCAACAAATGGTTCTTTCTCTAATAACAAAAAATACAATACAAAACAACAGGAATAAATAGGCCACAACTATGAGAGTTATAGGGCTTAGCATACAATCCCAATGTCCAGTCCATATGTATTTGGGACCTGACTTTAACATTCTACTATCTAACCATCTCCATGAGTTTAAAGTTCTATATCTAACTCAGCTTTCATACTAACTTGCTTCACAATTTTAAAAATACCTTCTTAGATCCAGAACGCCCTCTTGATTCCTAAACAACTCAAAATTTAACTATGAGACTCTAGCTATCTATTCTTCAACCACCTCAGAAACCTGAGAGGGATAAGTATATCTGATTATGTAGGAAGTGCAGGGCCTGCAGCTTCCAAAACTAAGAAATGACATACCAGTGGCTGCCTAGACAGTTACCATTTTCTCTCCATACATTACAGCATCAATCTTCAGCCATTTGGACCCATTTCTCTGACAGACATTGATTGTAGAGAAGGAAGTATGAAGGACTTACCTACCCTGTCTTCGCAGAGCTAGGCTGTCGACTTACCTGCTTCCAAGTTTTGTCCTTTTTGGACAGCAGTCTGTCTACAGTTGAAGCAAGGGGTTTTTCTTGCCAAGAGAAAGGCTTACCACCAATTCAATCATCTCCCACTGGAGATTCTTCGATGCTCATATTCTACTTGGAGTAGAATAGGGGGTGCTGTCAGGAGCTGACATGTCTCAATATCAAAAAATCTTAAGTTAAGAAGACATCTTTGAATGCCATATTCTGCAGATCTCTTGGGGTTTTTGAAGATGCCCTATCTATCTTTTATATTTAGATAAGCAAATATTGCTTGTCTCTTAGCAACTTGATTTCTGAGTAGCTTAGAAAATAACTGTGATAGACTGTCATAGTAACTAACAAAATGACACGCTTGCATGACTATTAGTTTCCATTTCTTAATTATCCTAAACAGTTTATGACGGTTGGTAGCAAGAGGCCAAAACTTTACATTTCATTTTTAAGCATTACTAGGAACAATATCTTTAAGAAGCGTTACCCTTAATTTTGTATCAATATACAAAGATCAATACCAATGTGGCCAAATATAATCTTAATTTTGTATCAATATACAAAGATCAATACTGTTGTAGCCCAATACAATCTTAATTTTACATCAATATACAAGGGTCAATACCATTGTGGCCAAATATAATCTTAATTTTGTATCAATATACAAAGATCAATACCGATGTAGCCCAATACAATCTTAATTTTGCATTAATATACAATGATCAATACCAATTTAGCCAAATATAATATTAATTTTGTATCAGTATAAAAAGGTATAAGGCCATATTCAATAAACTGTCCTTTTTTCTTGATCTTTCCTGTACTATTTCTATGTCCCATTTTTTCTCCAGTCTGTTCACTCCTACATAGGAGAGAAAGAAGGATACAGAAAAGAAAAAGAGAGAAGTCCCTGGATCTAACCTCCAAAACCCATTTAACAAGACCATTTAACAGCTTATAGTCTCTTCCCCTAAATAACAAAATTTTCTATTATCTATCAAATAACCAAAGTGGGGGAACACCCTCCCCACCTTCTGGGGATGGGACGTTGTTCTCTTAAAATGACTTCCTGTTGATTTGGGATGTAGTAAACCTGTTTGGGGCCCAAATAAGAATGGAAAAATGGTTAAAAATGTTAATAGAATCATTTGATGTTCAGTCCTTTTGTGCTCAGCTATTTAGATGTCCTAAGAAGTTCATAGACAGAAGCTGATCTTCAGAGCTTTACTGAAGATCTGGCTGGAGCAGTCTGTGGAGCTGAACGATCTAGCGATTTTGAGTTGTTGTGGTTGTAGACTTTTGAGGAAACTGCTATTGAAGAAGTCTGCAAGGCTGGATCATCTGGGCCACTCGTCTTCTTTGGTGTCTGATCTGTTTTCTGCTGAGGTTGTCCCTGGATTCCTTGAATGGATGCTTTAAATCTCCTGGAAAGATAAGAACAGAGCCCTGCCCTAATCCTAACTCTGGGACAATTACCTTTTTTTAGAGGGGGGGAGGGTCAGGTAATATTTTTCCTGGAGCAAATTTGGTTTTTTGACAATATATAAAGTATTACCTTTCAATCCAGATTAAAGAAGAAATTATTTTGATATTTTAGAGTTAAACAAACCTTTAGTGTATATATTTTGAGATCTCAAAGGACCAGCAATATGATTCTTGTTGGAGTTTCCAGTGGCTTAGAGGAGAGACCTATGTAGACAGGGTGAGGTCCAGGGAAGTGATCATCACAGGCAAGGAAAAGATGGGATATGCAGTGAGCAGCGTGACCTTCTGTTGGGTCGCAGACTGTCTCAACAATCTCTGGGAGGAATGGGAAATGGGTCATGTAAGAACATCTGCCGTGAAAGCATGAGGACTTGAGTCCACACACCCAGAGCTTATGTAAAAAGCCGGGTGTGGGTGTGTGTACCTGTAGCTCCAGCACTGTGGGGGACGGAGACAGGAGGATAACTGGACTTGCCGGCCATGAGCCTACCACTAAGTTCAGAAAGGTATCAACCTTGTCTCAAGGGAATAGGGAGATCAATCGAGCAGAACATTTGGTGTCCGCTTCTGGCATGACTATATACACAGGTGTACATACACTATGTGCACACACATGCCCACACACAGAGAGAAACACACAGAAACACAGACGCAGGCAGACAGACAGATATCCCCCCCCCCCCCCGAAATCTCTTGAAACTCGTGACACCTCTGATGAGGGAGATGCATGTATGCAAACTTTTGCATGATTTTAACAAGTTTAAGATGTCTTTGATCTTTGGACTAAGGACCCTGGGAGTGAAGAATAGGGTATGGGTAAGATGAGACATGTTTTAGAGAGCTTTACTCTGCCTCTCTGTCTGTCTCTTTCCTGTCAAATGGATTTGACCTAGGTGCCTGTCACAGACGTAACCTGTTGCTCTGTAGGCAGCTCAGAGGAAGCCTCTTTGCTTCTTCTCAAACACTGAAAGAATCTCAGGGACAATAAATCAGTGATATCAACAGGTCACCTGCCTAGGACACCATATTAGTTTTGCCTCTTTAACAAAATAAGGTTTATTATTGTCTCGGGCTTGGGTGCTGTGTCCCCATCAAAGACATTCTCCACACTCTATTCACTATCCCATTGGCCTGCAGCACTGTCACCAGATAAATACCACATTGTGTCAGTGGATGGTTCCCAGCACTGGTCAGAGTAGGTTTTTTGTTTTATTAACAGGAGTGTTTGATGTAATGGGGGGTTGGGGGACAGTGGCCTTCTCCAGAAGACAGAAGGTGATGCCATGCCTTTGCATAATTTCTAACAGAAAGGTAGCAAAGGCAGGATCTCTTGTGGTGTGATCTGCATCTCTAGTTCCTGAAAGTGAGGATAGAGGCTTTAGACAATTCCCCAGGGCTTGGCTCATCACAGCCACCTGTGAGATCTTCATTTGAGCTCAGCTGGGACAATGGAAAACTTGACTATGCACATTAGGCTGAGACATTTCACATCTATTGACAGAGTCCCTGGTCAGTTGAAAAGTATGTCCTTGGTAAAACAGAGTTCTAGGACCATGAGGGCTGCAGAGGGGAAAGAGCACCTTGTCATGCATGAGTTAAATTATTCCTGTTACATTGAATGGAGAAGAATTGGCGTTTTGCGGACTGAACATTTTTTCCCTTCTAAGAGTGCTCAGTTTGTCTCCTTTTGGAGGAGTTAGCTCCTCCCCATGCTGCAGCGTGGAGGACCTTGAGTGAGGGGCTCTGTCCTCTAGCCACAGAGAAAGCTGGTAAAGCAAGCTAAGCCAACATGACTCCACTTCTCTGAAATTTACAACCTGAATGGAATCAAGGATGAAGATAATTGGAGTGACCAGAGGAGTAGCAACATCCTGGGCCAATGACACAAGGTGGATTGAATAAGAATGACTTCCAAGGCTCATAGATTTGCATGCTTGGCCACCAGTGAGTGGCACTATTTGAAAGGATTAGGAGATGTGGCCTTGTTGGAGGAAGTGTGTCACTTTGAGGTTTCAAGAGCAAGCCCAGGTCAGACCCAGGGGCTCTCTCTCTCTTCCTGCTGCCTGAAGATTTGGATGTTGAACTCTCAGCTCCTTCTCCAGCACCATGTCTGCCTGTGTACTGCCATGCTCCCTGCCATGATGAAAATGAACTAAACCTCTGAACCTGTAAGCAAGCACCAATTAAATGTCTTCTTTTATAAGAGTTGTTATGGTCGTGGTATCTCTTCATGGCAATAGAGCACTAGTTAAGGAACCAGGATCTCTGAGAAGGGAGTCAACACATTAATGTTCTCCAGAAGCTTTAAACCTTCCCTGGGGTTTCCAGTGAGCCCCTGGTGTAGAACCCTTGCTGGCAGAGGTTGGTTCCAGAGGGTCTAGAACACCACTGGTTTCCATGCCAAACTCTGCCCTTCCTGGTGGGCTTTGACTCCATGAAATTCTTCCTTGAAGTGCTTGGATTATTTAAATTAACCAGAGGAGCTGGTTTCATTCCTTGTAGTAAACGACCTGGCACTGAAAAGAAAATGTGTGGCCCTTTTTTCCTCTGATCCCAATGCCAGTAAGCTGCCTTTCCGGGGAAACCCAAATGAATGGATTTGGAGGCTTAAAGCCAACAGATATTCTTTCTTTCCCGGTAGAAAAGTCAAATCCACTCATGGACGATAAGCCTGTTATTCTACCAACACAAAGAGTGGGGATTTACATGATATTAGGAATTTGGGGGAATAAGAATCCCTAGAAGGCTTAACCCAATGAATGTGAAATCCCAACATTTCCTTCTGTAGACCTGCCAGGGATGAACTGATCTGCAATGAAATAGCTACTTCCCAGCAGCAGACATATTAAGTCAGCCTTCCTCAGAGAAGGCTGTCAACCAGAGGGCTTGCTGGGTCTTCCTAGAGTTTCTTAGTGGCATAGATTTCCTCAATTGGTATCGCAGGAGGGAAAATGGTATTTTACAGAGAGTTGATAAGTGGGCGGCGAAGAATGCAAAGTTTTCTAAAAACCTGATTTCGTTTTCGATTGTGTTGCAGATGTGGGGAGGGGAGCTCTTTGGCTGGATGGTTCTCTACTGGGTATTGGTTTGAATTTCAGGCTCCGGGCAAAGGTGTGGAGGAGCTTCATGCAGCAGTGCCCTCTGAGAAGAAAGAGTGTAACCTGGTAGGCTATGCTGTGAATAATTTATTTGCACTTACAGTCACATCACTTTTAATCATGGTCAAATGTGAAACAGTCATGTCAATAGGGAAGAAACACATTTCCTTGTTAAGTGCTGGGACAGGAGGGCTATACCATGCTGAAAGAAAAAAAAGATTGTCCACGTCCAGCCCTTAGGGATGCATGTTAAATGTGTTAACCTTCTTCTTAAGCCACTTTCAGAGATCAGAAATTAGAATGGCAATTGCCACTTTAAAACTGTTGGTTGTCTCCACCTACACACACACACACACACACACACACACACACACACACACACACACA
>CAJQZJ010033157.1:263154-284930 GCA_907164525.1 Lophiomys imhausi
CACACACACACACACACACACACACACACACACACACACACACACACCCTGAGAACCTGAAGGCCCTGGCCTTTCTCCTGAGATCTGTGGTGCAGGGGCTTGGAATCCCAGAGTCTCTCAATTGTTAGGCACCAGAGGGGGTCATCTGAGCAGCTGCTTGCATGGGGCTCATCCATTCTGCAAATATACTTTCTAGAACCAATACACTCCTCAGATTAGCACCCAAAGCACAACTCTGAACTCTATGCAGGTGTGTTCTCCTGTCTCAATGTGAATACCTTCCAAATCCATCCCACCATCAGTGTCTCCACTGCCACCGATCACATGGTCACCACACATCTTACCACGCCATGGTCGTAACTTCCTAACAGCTTGTCTGGTGGTGTTGGTGAGCTCTGGGTAAAACTGAGAGAGCCTGCCTCAATAAACAGGTGAAGATCAATCAGCAGAGATTCCCAATGTCAACTCTGCTGCGCCTTCACATGTGTGAGCACCCACACATGCAACTGTACACACATGTGCCCACACGCAGAAACACTCATACACACAAGCGTGCATACACAGGCAAAAAAGTCTATTCCAGTGTTTTTATTGTATAATCTCAGAATAAAATTGGGTGTCAGCAGAGTAAGTGTCAATATATAGCCCCAACACTCTATAACTAACCTGGATGCCACATTCAAATTCTTAACTTTCTTAAGATACAAGTGGCATGCCTTTGAATGAAACTAAAATGCATTACAGTTTGTATAACACCTAAATGTTTTTGAAAGCAGTTCTAGGCTTGATGTCACTTTCAAAGAAACTTACATGGTTGAGTGTGGTGATACACACCTTTAATACCAGCATTCAGGAGTCAGAGGTAAGGATTTCAGTGAGTCTGAGGCCAGTCTGATCTACATAGAAAGTTTCAGGCCAGCCATGGCTATATAGTAAGACCTTGTAAAAAATTAAAATAAAATAAATGAATTAAAATCTTACTGCAAATTGAAGGAAAAAAACCCAAAACACCATAAAATTTCTTAAACAATCTCTATTTCAGTCTTCCTTAGTATTTGTAAGGGTAGAAGATTATAATTATAACCTACTAACAATTTCTTCCCTCCATACATTTACAAAAACACACCTCTAAAGTTATAAAGAAGAATGCAGCATAATAAAGCCATATATCCCATCAGCATAAAAACATCTTATCTGTTTAACCTTTCTTCAAAATTACCCACGAGGTATGTGTTGAATAAATATTTGCATATAAAACAAATGTTGGATAGAACTCATGTAATTAAGGTAACAGCTGTTGCCTGACAGTTGCCAGACCCTGATGCTCATTTGAGTTGAGGACCAGACTGTCCTGGATTCAAATCCAGCTCTGCCATTTGCTGTGAGTCACATATGACAAGGCACATATGCTACTGAGCCTCATGTCCTCACTGGGCAATGCGTGTCATCAGAGGCCAGAGACCACTTCTGTCACCCTTTGTGAAGAGTAAATGAGAATCTATACAAAGTAGGTTTAATACAGTTCTTGGCTTCTGAAAAGTCCTCAATCACGGTTAATTTGAACATGAATTCCTTGTTAATGGGATTAGGACTGAGGTCAAGGCATATTGGTATTATCCGGAGACTTCCTAGGGAGGTTCCCTATACCCCTGGTCTCCACAGTCATCCACGGAGCTTGGACTCACTCCGCCTCCCTTCTTTCTAACTTTTTCTCTTCATCTCTGGCAGAACGGTCGGTGCCTCCTGTTCCAATTGGAATATGATGTGCGATTTAGCTTACTTAGATACAGCTGGCTGAGCTCTTTTTACCCTTCTGATGTATTTAGTTCCTCGGGGTACAATAGAAAAGGCTAAGATGTGCTCTATCATGTCTATATGGTTTAAGTAGCCGAAGGCCAGCTTAGATGGCTCAAATAAAAAAAGTGAGCTCATATAACTGAGTTTCTGAATTTTTGTTTTTGTTTTTGTTTTTTGAGACAAGTGTTTCTTTGGGTAGTTCTCTGGCTGTCCTGGAACTATTTTTGTAGACAAGGATGGCCTCAAACTTACAGGGATCCATCTGCCTCTGCCTACCCAGTGCTGGAATTAAAGGCATATGCCACCATACCTGGCTTTGTTTATCAGTTCTTGTTCATCTGTCTGTCATCACTACTAGCCTAGGCTTCCTCAGAGTATGGGGTCTCAGGTAGTTGGGCTCCTTATGTAGAAGCTTGCTTTCTTCCAACAAGAAGGCAGAAGTTGCCAGGACCTTGAAAGCCCAGCCTCAGGGCTCCTGGAACCTCTCACCCACCATATTTTACTGGTCTGAGCTATACTAAGTCTAGCCCAAATTAAAGGAAAGGAAAGAGAACTGTGTTTAGAAGGAGCAGAGCAATAGAGGTCAGCCATCTTTGGGAGTGTTCTAAGAGTGATAAAGTGCCTGTTCTTGTCCTTCAAAGGAGTGGGGAGAGGGAACAGATTCTTTACACATGGTGCACATCCCACCATACCACACCCGGGTCTCTTCTTGTGTGTGTGTGTGTGTGTGTGTGTGTGTGTGTGTGTGTGTGTGTTGTGTGCTGGGGGGGTGAGAGAGAAGGAGAGAGGCTAGCGGGTGGTTTTAGATGTTTTCATCAGTTGCTTCTCCACCTCATATCTTGAGACAGGGTCTCTCACTAAACCTGGACCTCTCTGATTGGCTAGACTGCCTGGCCAGTCAAATGATTTTCTTGTCTCTGTCTTCCCCTTGCTGGAATTTTCTGCATGTGCCACTGTGCCCAGCTTTTACATGGATACTGGGGATCTGAACACAGGTCCTCATGCTTGAACAGCAGGTACTTTACCCACTGAGCCATCTCTACACCACTGACCCTCCTAAGTGATCAGGAAAGGTGGCAGTGGGGGGAAGTCTTCATCCTCATGACTCCCAAAGACCTGCCCCATAAGGAGCTCAACAGGTGGCTGGCCTTGAAGGGATAGCTGCAGGAGCTTAAACACAAGCATGGGCAGCCTCTGCTGGGCCTCAGTCCTTAACAGTGGAAATGCAGAAACCTGCTGCATGGAGGAGGCCATCCTCTCCAGCTAACCTCTTGGCTGTTTCCTTCAGCTTATTTTAGCACAAAATCTTCTTCCTCTAGCTCAGGAACCAAGCAGCTTCAGTTACTGACTGAGCATCTCCCTGCTTCTGACTTTCATTTATCAGGAGAAGTTGGGCTGTTCTTAGGATGAATCTCAAATAGCAGCTGTTGCCCTGGGTAGCATTTTTTTTTCTATCCATCCTCACACCCAGACTCTTACATGTTTATGCTGATAACATCTATTTGAGTGGTTTGCAGGAGGGATGTGTAATCCTACCTTAAAATGTAAACTTGCTTGAAGACAGAATATGTTGTTTATCTTGGTCCTGTGGCTTAGTGTATAATGCTGGCACACAGTAGGTGCTCAATGAGTAGCTGTCAAATGATTCAGAATGACATACACAGAGATTAGCTGTCCCCACAGACCAGGATGAGTATCTCCAAATCTCCATCTTGGTTTCACCATAAGTTTGGGGACCAGTTCATGGGACCCTTATCTTATTCTTATGTCTGTCTGGTAGATATGGCCCATCATTGCACCACGTAAGCTTTATGATGGTGCTCAGACCACGAGCTTGACTAAAATCACCTGTTGATATATGTGTACTTATTAGGCACTCATTGTGTGCCAGTTCTATGGCAGTTTATGTTTCTATGTGAGTGGGAAGAGGGCCTGTAATGGGGTCTGTGGGATGGAGACGTAGCTCAGTTGCTAAAAGGCCTGCTCCACAAACCTGAGGGCCTGAGTTCAGATCCTCAGCCTGCCTGCGTGTAAAAAGGGTGTATATGGGAACACATGTCTGTAATCCTGGTGCTGGAGAGGCAGAGACAGGAAGATCCCTAAGTTTCCTGGACAGCTGGTCTTGCTGAGTTGGTGTGCTCCAGGTTCAGTGAGAGAATGTCAGAAAACAAGGTTGAGAGTGGTAGAGGAGGATACACCACATACATGAACACACATGTGCACCCACATACATGTGCACACACACACACGAACACACTCACCCACTGTAAATGAAGATTTTTATTACACTATATTAATACTTAACAAACCCTATAAAATACCTATATCCTATAACGTAATACTTATAAACACTTAATATTTAAGAACACCTAACCAATCCTATTTTAACTCTCTTGAAAGGCTATTAAGATTCTCTAATGCAGGTCCATGCAGGCACCTTGGTCAGCCTTCTATCTGCAGGCACACTTCAAGTGTTCCCAGTCTGGCTCTGGCAGTCATGGCAAAATTATCTTCAGCATGGCTCAGCTTCCTCCGGGCCTACCATTGCCACTGTCCACCAGTTCGTGTGACCAACTGGCCTTATTGCTCAACCTGGGTTGGCTTCCTCAGTTATTTTCACAGTTTCCTCAGTCTGTGCTTGTTTCTCGACCTAGTTTTTTTTTTTTTTTTTTTACTTTAAAGCCTTCTACAGTCTTATGTAATAGGAACTACCCTTTTGCCTGTTTTTGAGGTGCTCACTGTGGCCTCCGAACTCTGCCCACCTCCTGGCATGTCTCTCATTTGCCTGGCATTCTTGGGCCTCTCTCTGTACAGATGTCTTTAGTGTCTGGTTTTCCATGAGCTTTCCTCCAGAAGGTTTTATGCCTCACCTCTTCTGTCAGCCTTTTTGGGCTGGCTTATGGCAAGAACCTCTTTCTCAGACTCCACTTCTCAGTTTTCTTGGCAATTCTCTGTAAAAAATGGCTAATTAAATTATTTACCAGTATTTAGATTATCATTAATTGGTTCAGAGGTTGTTAATCCTCAACCAGCCCTTATAAATGAACACACAGACACCATGTGGATTTTAATAAGCCTTGGCCTGAATTGAGCAATCTTGGCCCATCTAAGCTAGCTCTTAATTCTATTTCTGAATATAGGCCTGTATAATATACATACGCCCCCTGGATTGCTATTCTGCACTCTACTCTGATGTTCCAGGCCACGTGGACTGATCATCTTTAATCTACCCCATTCTGTGTCCTCCTTCCTGCTCCGTAGCTACCTGTCTTCAAGCTTCTTCTTCCCAAGATGTTCTCTGCTTCAGAAAATCTCTCACCTTAGTCCCACCTACATCTGTCTTTGCCCAGTCACAGGCCTCAGCATTTATTCAACCAATCAGAGACAATGAAAGTAACAGACAGCAAGCAGGACCAATTAATAACATTTAAAATGCTTAACATCACCCCATCAATTCTCAGCTTACTTACCGAGGCTTCTGACCACTGATTTTCCTTAGGGCTATTGTGGCCTAAAGGGTGGCAGATGTCATACCTTCCTTCACACTTCTCCCATGTGCACTTCTGTCTCCTCCATCCATGGGGCCCGAGAGACCTTCACGTGGAGCTCCTTGGCTTATATAGGGTGTGGCCTCGAAGTCTTTTGAGGTGTCCTGAGCTCTTGAGCTCTCTCGCCAAAACTGGCAGTTCCTTTGGCTTCTGCAGCTTTGTAGCCACGTCCCTCCACTGGGCACTTCCCACAGGCTTTTCTCTGTCCCTCCTGGGCTGCAAGTCTTGGCTAGTCCTGGGTCCTTTAAAATGAGTCAGTGACCAACAGCTGAGCAACATTCAGCAGCCAAAAGCTTTAGCTAGCATCTTTCAAAGTGTGGCTGTGTTGAGAAGCCTTTCTTCAGTTTAAGGTCCAGATACTGCCAGGTGCCAGATTGATCTGCATGCACTTGAAGAGTCCTTACTAACACACTAAAGAAAACTAGCCCATTACACACCCACCAAGAGAAATAATCATCTGACCACTAGAGAGATTTTTTTGAAACTTGGCATATATGAATATTTTGTTTTGGTTTTCTTGGCCTTCTGGAATTTGGTTCTTGCTTTTCTCCATCAACACAATCAGTTTCCCTCCCCTCCCCCACCCCCACCTCCCATCCCCATCTCCTGTCTCCTTCCTCTCACTGGTACCAGTATTGTCTACCCACTCATTCTTCCCTTGGTTCTAGGTTACCTCCTACCTCCCACTCAACCTACAGGAAGCAGAAGTTAACTGAATCTTACACGTAAAGTGCTGGAACTTCTTGTTCTAGTCTGGAGAAGTTTTAGTCTGGGTTTCCCCAGCTGAAAGGAAATAATACCATGCAGAGGCTAAGTAGATTTCCCCAGGGGAGTCTGGGATGTGCATCTAGGGTGCTCTGACCTCATGTCCCAGGCCACTGCAGTATCAGGGTGAGACTGAGTGAGATGAAGCCGGCCTGTAGATAGGCATGGTGGGTGCATGGGTGCTGTGCGGACAGAAGGTAGAATGCTAAGAAAAGGTGAAGGGAGCCCATAGTCAGAGGGAAGGGTTTCACAGCATTGGCAGAGAGAGAATTCACAGAGAAGCTCCACTTCGACTTGGCATCTTGCATTTACTGGGGGTTAGGCTTCTGGTTTTCATGAATCAGTATTTATCTTATTTTCCTTACTGTTACATCAAGATTGTTAAGTGAGTGTGTGTGTGCACACACGTGTGTGTGTGATAATATAAAATATATGATACAGCAATACACACACACACACACAATACTTGGCACATAAAGCTATTCAAAGCTTATAGAGAAATCAAAATCATTACCCTGTAATAAGGCAAGTAGAGAAAACACACTGCTGAATTATTCTCCTTTAAAATTCAGTATGTAGTCATTAGTCAAGTAAAGGCAATTGTACAGATCACTCTGAGGACTGCATATCCTGCCCTCTCCCTCCCCCCAGATTCTGAAAAGACCACAATCCCATCTGCCTGCCTGCCGCTGTCCATGGTTCTGAGACCTGAACACTCACTTCCCTCTGAAGGACATGATCAATCGTCAGGGTGCATAGAGAGGACAGAGGTCAGGAATGTGGGGACAGAGTGAGCAGAAGCTTCTGGAAAGAATGATTTTCTTACAGAAATTTCTAGGGAGAAAAATGAGAGGCTTTGCCGTGCTTTTCAAATAGACATCTTTTGATCCTTTGTCATTCAGAACCAGAGACCAAACAACTACCAGTTCATTTTCAGATAGATCCCCTGTCCTCTCAACTGGCTACTGGCATTTTCACAGAATGAGGGGTTGTACATATTTAGATACTACAGTGTCTCTTCCTACCGAGTCTTGCTGTTCAGTCACATCAACTTGGGTGATAAAGGATGTTGGTAACAGCAGTTCACCTGCTCTAGTTGCATTTTGGATCTTCTGACTTCCAAGGATGTACTCATCAGTCACATACAGACCAGTGAGCAAGAATGCAAAGGTCCATGTTGCCATGGAGATAATGTGGAGAAGAGTGAAGATAAATAGATGTAAATACTTGGAGATAGTAACAAGCACCATGAGGAAAATAATCAGCAATTATCAAGAAAGAATATTACTTTTTGCCTTGGAAGCTGTATGCACAGAAAAGATCATATATAATTAATAATAAGAACAACTAATAACATTTGTTAGTACTATGTGCCTGGCACTGTTGCGGGTGTCTGCCTACATTAACTCATGTAGCAATACAACTCTGAGGTGACTTACTGCTGATCCCTGACTTGTTGGTGAGGCGACTGAGGGAAAAACTGAGCGCTGCTTGAGATCACACTATATATTTTAGTAGAGCACAGACAGGTCTCACAGACCACTCCGGAATCTGGGGCGGCCAGGAGTGGGTGGGGAAGGAGAGACAAAGATAGCATGGGAAGCAAGAATAAAGGCTGCAGACCTCCCACCACCCCCACCCCCAGATTCAGGGAGAGAAGGATAGTGGAGCCTGGGGAGGGGGTTCAGAGAAGTTCTTTGATAACTTGGCATCTGCTTTTACAGAGGTTAGGCTTCTGGTCTTTTGAGTCAATCTTCATTTTTCGTCTTGTTGCACCAGAGGTTCCATGGCTGGGCCTGAGCCCTGATGAGATTCAGAACCTCAGATTCTGAACAGAGCCATATCCATCACTCAGAAGTCAGTTTTAATTGGAGATTTTTATGTCACTACCTCCAGCCTTAGAGAGGAATTTGAGAGATGGGAAAGAGACTGTCGGTTTGGTTTATGGAGCATTTTGCATTGATAGCTACTCTGGCTTATGTTTCTTTTATGTGAAGGAGACTTGGAAATAGGATACTTGCTTCATGGCCCTTTCTATTTTTCAACTTGACCAAGGATACACTTTATTGGGGTATATTTATCATGGAGTTTTAGTATTTTATTCAAAATATTGAACACAAAATAACAACTTGAAAAAAAACCAACTTGAAGGGAATAGCGGCACTTCTGATTTTGTATGATAAAGGACAAATATTATTTACATATATATCAAAGAAGTACTTAGCTTTTAAGATTTGTTCCTCCCCACTGGTGTGTAATAGTCCATTGCTTTCTGCTAACAACTGAATAATTTCCTTTACAGCTATTATACATTTTGTTGTTAATCACTATTTTACTATTCCTCTTTGGTGAATGTGGCAGTCATTTCTGTTGATACATGTACCTTTTCTAAGCAGAGTTTTAAGAGTGAGTTGCTAGGGCGATGAAATGTGTCTGGTTGGCTTCAGTAGATTCTGTCAATGATCTATTTCTTCCCCTTTTTCACAAAGGAATTTACCTCAAGATTCTGTTCAAAAGTGATTTAGAATCTGTTTACCAAAATGTTATCGATAGTCTACACCCTTGACAATATTCCCACTATATAATATGAAGTATGTGAGGCTAGAGAGAAGACTCCCTGGTTAAGAGCACTTGCTGCTTTTGCAGAGGACTGGAATTTGATTCCCAAAATACACGGAGGCTCACATCTGCCTCTATCTCTAGTTCCAGGGGATCTGATGCCTTCTTCTGGCCTCCATGGGCTCCTGCATGCACATGGTCCACATACAAACACAAGTAAACATACAACCAAGCAAACAAACAAACAGGTAAATAAACAAGCATTAAACTGATGTGTATGTTTGTAATTATTTTTTCTGAGAGTTCATTCCCTGAGAGCTCCTCTCTTATCCACCAAAAAGTCATTTCACAACTTTAAATGTGGTGGAGGTTTGAAGCTGTTTTTTCCAGCCATGGTTTCAATCTTGATTTCAAGCTTTCCTGGACACTTCATTCTTTGCTTGTAACCCTTCAACTGTTTACTTGTTTACTTGAGCCTGGGCTTCTAGTTCAGATATGCAGGAGGCAGAGTCCACAGGAACCACCTTCCATGTTTAGCTCCATCCATGGCCTCTTCAGTTTTCCCTTCAAAGCTGCCTAAGAAATTGTTGTTTCAGGGCTACTTTAGTCATTTTATCCTTCTGATTTAACTTAGCATCTTTCACCTCTACAGTCCCTTCCTGATGTCCTCCTGTGGGCAGGCAGAGCAGTGTGAATCATTGTGGCTTCCCATGCATTGTTTCCCTCGGTAGTCATAGCAAGCTCCTTGCAAAGCTCTCACTTAACTTTTCAATCCAGGGTGTGAAGGAGTTATGTAAGTTCCTGCAGATCCCGTGTCTGTAGGTGGAGGGACTACAGAAGTCATCCCAGTGCCCTGAAGTCAGAGCTTCTTCCTTCCATTATGGATCACAAACTGTCACAGCACTGTGTCTTCCAGGCAAGCGTATCAAAGAGCAAAACATCTCGTGCCTCAAACTCTGCAAAGGGATCTTAATTTGTGATTACTCAGTTCACTTTAGCTCAGTAGTTGGTTATCAGGAAACCCCCCAGGGAAAGCCTCTGATCTATGCTTTCCGTCGGGTATGGCTGAACCTCTGTAACTGTTGGTCGGTCTCTCCTCTTTTCTTGCTAACCAGCTTGACAATTCTGTTGCTGGCAGACTGCTATATGATATCCCTTATGCTGACTTACATCTGATTCCAAATCAATTGTAGTGTGTGTGTGTGTGTGTGTGTGTGTGTGTGTGTGTGTGTGTGTGTGAGAGAGAGAGAGAGAGAGAGAGAGAGAGAGAGAGAGAGAGAGAGAGAGAAATCCAGGCTATTTCCTAGTCCTGTAGTACCCCCCTCATTTCTCTCTGATTATCACCCTTGTCTCCTCTGTTGTTAAATTGAACCTTCACTCACTTACTGTACTTGATGCTTCTCATGTTATTTCAGGTCTGAGTAAAGCAGCAGAGAAAGTCCCTTTCTCTGAACATCTGTGCTCTCTGGGAGGCGAATACAGCAATATTCCTAACGATTAGTGAGAAGACACATTTGCCTTGCTTCTTCTTCCCATGGGTACAGTTCTCCAGTTGTTTCTTATGGCCAGATTTTTGGCATCTGGGAACATGATCTGAGGACTCTTATTCCCCCACAATAAGAGTGGCTCATATTTATTGAGTACTTACAATGTGCTAGAAATTGTTCAGAGAGAACTACATGCCATATTTTCAATTTACATTATTTATTATTATTATTAATGAATAAAGGTGCCCAAGCCATGGTGCATCTGTGGAGGTCAGAAGACAACTTTTGGGAGTTTCCTTCCACTGTGGGTTCTGCAGCTGAACTTGGGTTCTCAGGCTTCTACACACATGTTTTTACTTGTTGAGACATCCTTCCAGCCCTAGATGGCATATTTTATGAACACAACAATCTTGTGAGTTCTATAA
Organism: Lophiomys imhausi; assembly: GCA_907164525.1. Lineage (NCBI taxonomy): Eukaryota > Metazoa > Chordata > Mammalia > Rodentia > Muridae > Lophiomys > Lophiomys imhausi. The sequence continues at coordinate 273,736 of CAJQZJ010033157.1, forward strand.
TTTTCCTAATGAGGAAATTGAGGCAAAAATTAATAGAGTTACTCGTAGCGATCAGCTTAAATGTAGCATTCAGTCATCTAACTCAGCTTTCTCATTGTGCTGTCCTACCTAGCAGTGGGTGCAGTGTTTGCAGACGGTTCTAGAAAGAGCTCTGTAGCTGCAGTTAAGAAGTTTGGATAGACCCTCCCTTCTTCTTCATCAGCCGGCTATGTAATAGCAAAGTTTTGGGGTTTTTCCCCCATTGAAAAATGGGGACGAGTTGATATGGAATGAGAGCACAGAGTGTTGAAGTGCTTTGTGGGCTGTGAAATGCTGGCTGTGTACAGCATTACGGGTGCTGGCTCTTACATGACTGTCCCTGAGACAGCCTCAGTCTAGATTTGAGTCAAGAAGGATGAAGGTGCTGTAAGGCGCTGGAGTTAGAATGGTGTGACATTCTGCATACTGCATGAGTGTCCGTTGTCATTTCTGCCACATGGAAGGAGATAAAAGACTCCCAAAAGTTGTCTTCCAGCCTTCATGGACGCTAGCAACACTCAGACCAAGGCCCATTGAAAATGACATAAAATATATGCAGAGTCTCAGAGATTAGGTTCTGATTTAGATTGGGAGATCACCCCCGCTTCATAAATCTATACTTAGCCAACTGAGGTCAGAATTTGACTTGCCACAGCAGTCCCCACCCAGCCCCTGAACCAGGGCCCAGCAGTGGTCCAGGTGAATATGGAGACCACAGTGCCTGAGGGCCTCCTAAGGGTTGGGAAGTCTGTGGAGAGAATGGGGGCCAGTCTGGGTTATCAAAACTTTGATAGAGTTTTCTCTATCAAACTCCTAAGCTGCTCACTCCAGGGCTGAATCAAATTTTTGGGAGTCTAAGTGTAAAATAACAAGGTGGAGGGAAGAACACTGGAAACTGAGTCAGATAGCAACAGATCACCAGCTGCTGGGGCAAGACTGGGCCTCGTGCTTGAGGCACTCATGGGGATCACCACTGTGATGTAATCTGAGCATCTCAATGAGTGGAGAATGAAATCCAGCTGCTTAGAAGAGTTCAAGGGGTCTTAATTAGGGTTGAGTGAGGAGCATAATATAATATTAAGATGAATTGATACAATAAGGTGAGAATTTTGGAGGTCTTGAAGTCTTGGTTTGGTACTTTATTTTGAAAAATTGACCAATTTAAAATGGGTTGTTGAGACATTCCTGAAATAAATAATGAAGTTAAATTACATGGCCCTTTAAGAGGGGATGCTAGCCGGGCGGTGGTGGTGCACGCCTTTAATCCCAGCACTTGGGAGGCAGAGGCAGGCAGATCTTTGTGAGTTCGAGGCCAGCCTGGTCTACAAAGCGAGTCCAGGACAGCCAGAGATATTCAGAGAAACCCTGTCTCGAAAAACCAAAAAAAAAAAAAAAAAAAAAAAAAAAAGAGGGGATGCTGTCTGAGAAGAGCAAGGTTGCTATGGTGTGAACATCAGCAACTTAAGCCAAGATGACGACGGAATCACCACACAGGACAATCCTATGAGAACACTGTCATATGTAGTCCATCATTGACCCAAACATTGTGCAACACATGAGTATATCTAGAACTTTTCTCTTCTTAGTCAATGATTGCCCGGAGTAGTAATTATGTTGGTGAAGACAGGTGTGTGTGTGTGTGTGTGTGTGTGTGTGTGTGTGTGTGTGTGTGTGTGTGTGTGTACAGTTTCTGGGTTATCTTGGCAGTAGCTTGGCAGCTGTGTAACCCAAGTATTTATTTGTGTATTAGACAATACCCATGCCTGACTTCCTTTTTCAGCCTTTAATCATATGATACCTTGAACAGAGTGAGAATTCAGAACTCTTAGTTCCTTTTCTTCATATGTTTTCACAGACTAGAACTTGCTACAAAAGAAATTGTTTCACATTGTTGGAAGGCTCTGTTAGGGTTAGGCTGTAGGCAGTTGAGTCTACTGTAGGGACTTTGCACAGGAATGGGAGGTATTATAAATACTAATACTGAAGCTGGTCACTCAATTATTGGGAGAACTGGAGAGCAGATTTGAAGCTGGAGTTTCAGAAGTAACTTTCAAAACTATCATGCAAAACTGTGCTACTCCAGGTGCGGCTATGTCTTTATGATCATGGCGCTGTCCCCATAGTGGGGACTCCTGGATGGTACTACAAAAGTGGTGACCCACGGGAGTAAGGTGAATGCGCTGAATCCTGCATCTCTAGACTCCATTAGCCCTGAAACAAAATCTTGTCCATGGATCTATTGATAGAATTCAGTTTGTACACAAAACCCTTTACTGTCCAGGTTCTTAGTAACTCTGGTTTGGTTTTCCAGTTTCTGCACACTAGAAGGGAAGTACACTGGGTATTGAGGAAGCTCATTCTCATAACTCACTGCAAAATGCTACTAACATTTTCCCATCCAGCCACAGTGGCTGCATGAGTGGGGAGCCACCGGTGCTGCCTGCTGCTCTCTCTCCTTACCATTTTACTGCCCATTAGACTCCTGACCTCAGAGGGAGCAGAGGCAGGAAGAGGAGCAGAAATAAATTGCTATACTTTGTTCATTATAGATCAAAGAGGAAAGGTGAACATTAATGGCTGCCAGTATAATGTACTAAGGATCAGACTTGAGAAATTACACTTGAATGTCTACTCAGGGTCATTGTCCCTTCTACCTATCCCAGGCTTTGTGAAAAAATGCTTTCCCCTCACAGCCCAGATATAGCTGACATCCCTCCCTTTGCACTTCTACCACACCTACAATCAGCCTATTCTCCCTTTATTTGCTAGTTGACTGTGTCGTGCCACATAGCTACAGGAAAAGCAGATATACCTATGGAAGACCCAGGACATCTCTTAAAACCTCTTTAAACATCTTTGGGGACTTCTTGTGGTTTAAATGAAGAGGAGTCCCGGGATTCTACCTGAGGCTAGCCTGTTTTCTTGTTCTGTGATTGTGGGCATGTCATTTAATTATGACTTCAACTTATTTCTGTATAAAATGAGAGGATCAGGACACAGGGTCACTGTGTCTTCCTTCCAGTTCTTTGGTTTTGGTTGGGAGGGAACACTTAAAAATGTCAATTAAAAGGGGATAACTTGGCTGGCTACATTCCCTGCTCTGCCACCTTGCTACACCATAATACACTTTCTACCTCTTTGGTTTCTACAATCTTTTGGAACTTTCTTCATTGTATTTGCAAGACCTGTTGGCAGTTCTATCTTCCCCACAGTCTTCAAAGACAGGCCTCTTGCCTTACCATCTTGGTTTTTGGAAAAAAGACAAACTTCTTGTCTGTGGTTTGTAAATAGAAAAATCCCAAACACATTGTTACCCCACTTTGGTCTCTCCCATCAAGTACTAATTAGACCTCACCCTAACTTCTGTGGTCAGACAAGGTCATGTACATTTAGAATGCTATGGTATAGACCCCCTTTGGTTTCTATACATGCATTTGACACCCAGAGAGCTCCCCCATATTCTCATTCCTTACTCTATTACTAAAAGAGACAGTGCGTTTTATTTCCAGCACTAATGGGCCACATTAAGTACCACTGGAGATGCTGAGGGAGTGCAAAGTCCATGCAGCCCATGTTGTTACAAAGGTGAACTGTTGCTTTTGTTAGCAGCAGAGGAGCCGCTGTGGATGTAAAGGCTAATGTTCAATTTCACAGTGAGGTATAAAAGGTCCGAAGGAGCAGAAACCGCCGATGGTGTTCATGCTGTCTCTCCTTGCTTGGCCTGTACTCTCCATTTTGTCTGCGGCAGGATGTTTATGATTTAGAACCTTAGCTGATCTGCATAATCCATTAAAATGTCACTTTTTTAATTACAGAAGCTATTCCTCTGAAGCGCACACCTGCTGTTGGAGGAATTTATAACCACGACACCGTATGATTTGTGCTTGGTATGACAGTAGCCACCCCTGCCATCTGGGCTACCCTCAATAATGTCTCCCCAATTGACCTCAGAAACTGGGGCCAGTAGGACTGACTCCCCAGCCGCCTCCTATGCTCCTCCTAGCACCTTTGGAGACTTGTTTCCCTGCTTTGTCCCTCATTCTCCTCATTGCCCCTATGATGGCATGTTTATACTGGGGAGGATTCTACATGTAGCATCAGATGAGAATGGACTGGAGAGAGTGAATGACTGCTGCTGACTCAGGAGCACAGGGTGATCGCACCGGGCCAAGGGAATGCCATCTGAGCCTTTGATTCGCACATGCCCTGAGAACTGGCAGGGGTGCCACAGAGCAGGGCAGGCTTTTAGGTCTCAGTTCCTAACACTGTTCATCGTTAACATGGTTTGTCTTGGGGGATTTGGAGGTTGACCTCAGGGTTCTGGGATGCTTAGCCAGGAGGCCAAAGGCTCCTGGAATTAGGAAGGCATCCTTGAAGACATGAGTTTAGAGAAGCTGGATAAGAAGAGGGTGAGGTGAGAGAAGAGGCAGTCCTGGGTGCTTAGGATGTGGAGACAGACAGGGAGGGAAAGCGAGTGAGAACAACATGGTGCCGTGGGAAGGGCCCAGGCTGAGGAGTCAGTCATGTTGATGGTACGCCTCTGAGGCAAGCCACCAGAGGAGACTTTGTTTTCTCTACTTTCCCAGCGTGTCTTCTTTGGCCTCTGAACCTAGAATGCCAATGTCCTATTTATGTGCCTTCAGTCTAATAAGGTTTTGGGGTTGAGTGAGGGTGGGCCAGTGAGATGTACCTCTGTGATGTACGACCACAGAGGCCTACCTTCCACACCTGTACTCTTTCCAGCAAGCCAAGGGCATGGCTTTATGGCAGCTCCTCCTACCTGTCTGCCTTCCCCTTTTCTTCATCCTCTTTCTGTTCTTCTTTTCCTCCTGCTCCCCTTCTCTATTTGTTTTTGGCATAGAATCTCATTATGTAGCCCAAACTGGCTTGAACCTACGCCGTCCGTCTCTCAAGTGTCGGGATTACAGATGTGTAACATCACTCCACTCCTGTGTCTGTTTGCTGTGCTGTCTTTGGTGTGATGTTAGGCATGTTCCTGAAACTTGGTCTCTGCGGAGTATTTTTCAGCCTCCCGACAAAGTTCTTAAGCCAGGTGCTATCCCTAGTAACCCTCTTCCCATTTCTGCTTACTCTGGCTTGTCAACAATGGAACTCTGACTGATACCCGGGAATGATAGTATTTTACTCAAGGTGTCACTGGGGAATTAAGAAGAAAACATACATCAAATAACTGTAAGCATTTGGTACTAGGTATCATTGCTTTATTTTCAGAGCATAACTAGTTTTTCAACCAGAGGCCACCAAGGAAGACCACAGGAGTGTCCCCATTAATCAGGGAATTAGCCATGCAATGCATTATCACATGTTTGGGTGCAGTTCTCAAAAGCAGAAGAAACCCATGGTTACCCAGGTGAATCTAAGCTATCTGGCCACAAAATGTAAAAAACTCGGCACTCAGAATGAAAGATGGTGAAGTGTATGCTCACACTGACACTTGGGATGCTCCAGAGTGCATGGGCAGAAAGCTCTTTCACTGTTGACAAATGTCTAGTACCAGGCTCTCCAGTCTGACCATACAGGTGCCAATGTTCCCCTCTTGAGCCTAGGTTCCAACTTCTTGTATCATTGCTTCAGCTTTAAGATCGGACCTTAAGGATCCCTTCTCTGTAGTGGCGCTGTGAGGTTTGAATGTGATGATAATTCTATAAGGCTCAAACTACCCTGCCAAACAGTGAAGCTATTATTAGCCTGGGATAATCATTTATTTAAAGCTTGTTTTGTGTGAGTTACTTGCCTTAGTCCTTTTTTTTTTTTTTTAACAGCTGTTCTCCCATTTCTCTTGGATGATCCTGAAAAGTAGGACTGGGGTGGGAGAGATAGCTCAGTGGATAAAGGCATTTGCTGAACCCACATTTTTGGGACCCACATGGTGGAAGGAGAGCGCTGACTCCTCCAAATTGTTCTTTGACCTAAGCATGTGTGTGAGGCCCAGACAGGTAAACTGACTTGCCCAAGATCACATTAAGTATGTAGAGAGCTGGGTTTCAACCCCATGTCCTGTTTGTTTCCCAAGCTCATCTTCATAAACATTGATGTCGAGGAGGGAAAAGAGCTAAAAGAAATTTTCACAAAGTAGAGAAACCTGAGCCTGTGGACTTTTGTAAATGTCACATCCACTCCAGTCTCTGCCTCTGGGGGCTCTTTGGTCATGTGGTGTCATTGTCCTCAGAACATAGCACCAAGAACAGACAAAGCCCTCTTCCAGCCACTGCCCCACAGTGGTCAGAAGCATCAGAAGTTTCAGTCCACCTGAAACAAACCATATTTAGCATCTTCAGGAGAAAGCATCATTTTTTTTTAATGTTATCGACTGTTTGGGACTCTACTGAACAAGTCCACTACAACATAGGGGAAAATTAAAATAAAACAAATGAATTTCAATTGAATAGACAATCCTCTGCTAGAGAAGAGAAGCCTGCTGCAGAGGAACAGGGAGGCATGGCTTGCAAATGTATCAGCACCGGCGGGATGGTGCTCTCTGCAGGGAGTCTTTGGTAGGGAGCAACAGTTAGGCTAGGTCTGCAAGGGATTTTACTGGAAGGCTGAAATAAACAGTGTAGAACCCCAGAAGAAGAACTACAGCTGGGCTTGATGAGAAAACCATTAAATACAAGGTCATTGTTGTAGCTCAGATACCAGTTGTGTGTGTTCCCCAAGGGTCCCATATTGGAGGCATGTTGCTTTAAGAGGTGGTGTAGACCTTTAAAAGGTGAGGACTATCGAAGCAGCAGGAAGTGGAACAAGAGAGGGTAATGAGGGTGGATATGATCAACACACACACACACACACACACACACACACACACACACACACAAACATGCACACTCATATGTGTGTGTGTGCCATGGTATGCATGGAGATCAGAGGACTTTAGGAAGTAACTTTTCTTCTTCCACCTTGCTTTTGAGGCAGGGTCTCATGTATTATTTCTGCCTTTCTGTCTGTAAACTTCTGGGCGATTTCATCTTCACTTCCTATCTTGTCATACAGGAGCTGGGATTGCAGATCCACATCACCACAACCAGTTTTTTCGAACTGGGTTCCAGGGATTGAGCTGAGTCTTCGGGCTTGCATTGCAAGTGCTCTGATCTGCTGAGCCACCTCATTGGCTCCATGTATCTCTTTTGAGACATCTGGTCTGCTTACAAATTGACAACCTGGAAAAACACCAGAGGCTATCTTTTTGGAGAGCAAGCAGTAGATATGGTCTTGGAGATAATCAAAACTAAAGAGATGGTTTGTGCAGAAATCACTGGAAAAATCTCTGACAATGAGAGAAAGGACAAGCTGTGTCCCAGGATTTGTGAGTTTAGGATAGAAGTCGTGGACGCTGGCCCTTGCAAGCCACATCTGCTCATGTTGCTTTCTACTGAGGGGGCTTAAGGTCTTCTTAACAGTATTTCTCCTCAGTGTTCCCCACTGCCACCATTTCTGCTGGGACAACCTTCCATAGGCCTGGCTAGTCTGAAAATTGCCATGTAGACTAGGCTGGCTTTGAACTCAGCAATCTTTTGCCTCCCAAGTACCGAGATTGCAGGTGTATCACATCTGATTACCCTCCTCCCTGCTCATTCGCTCTTCTTCTCTCCTCTCCCTCTCTTCCCTTTTCTCTCTCTCTCCCTTGCCCTACCCACATTCTAGGATTAAATCCAAGGCCATCCACATGCCAGGCAAATACTGTGCTATGTAGCTATTTCCTAGCCCTCAATATACTTTTTTTTAATGTTTATTTATTATTTCCATTTACATATCCATCACAGTCCCTTCCCTCCATCCCTCCCAGGCCCACCCTCTTACCCTCCCACCTTCTCTCCCTTCTCCCACCTATGCTACTCCTCCTGTGTGGGGTGCCCTACTAATCAACCTCCTTCATTTCAACAGCCATATGAGGGCCAACAGCTTCCTCTTGCACTGGAGGCCTACATAGTAGCTCCACTAGGCAAAGCATCCCAATAACAAGTAACAAAGTCTATGTTCCTGTTCCTTTCAGTCTGTTGGTTATAGGATAGTTATCCTATGATATATGGCTAAAATCCAGTTATAAGTGAATAGATGCCATGTGAATTTTTCTGAGTCTGGGTTAGCTCACTCAGGATGAGCTTTTTTTAGTTCCATCCATTTGGCAGCAAATTGCATGATCCTTGTTTCTGATGTCTGAGTAGTATTCCATTGTATAAATGTAGCATAGCTTTGTTATCCATTCGTTGGTTGAGGGACATCTGGTTGTTTCCAGTTTCTAGCTATTACAAATAAAGCTGCTATGAACATAGATGAGGAAACTTCCTTGTGATTTGGTGAGGAATAGTTTGGATGTATACCAGGACTGATATGGCTGGGTCTTGAGGTAGAGCTATTCCAAATTTTCTAAGATATTGCCAGACTGATTTCCATAGTGGATGTACAAGTTACATCCTACCAGCAATGGAGAAGTGTTCCCCTTTCTCCACACCCTCGCCAGCATGTGTTGTCATTTGAGTTTTTGATCTTAACCATACTGACAGGTGTGAGATGGAATCTCAGAGTCATCTTGAGTTGCATTTCTCTGATGATTAAGGATGTTGAGCATTTCTTCAAATGTCTCACTGCCATTAGAGATTCCTCCTTTGTGAATTCTCAGTTTAGCGCTGTACCCCATTTTTTGGTTGGATTATTTGGTTTCTTGCTGTTTAATTTCTTGAGTTCTTTATAAATTTTGTATATTACCCCTCTGTCAGATGAGGGATTGGTAAAGATCTTTTCCCAAGCTGTAGGTTGCCATTTTGTTCTAATGATAGTGTCTTTTGCTTTACAGAAGCTTTTCAGTGTCATGAGGTCCCATTTATTAATCATTAGTTTTAAAGCCTGAGTTATTGGTGTTCTGTTCAGGAAGTTGTCACCTGTGCCAATGAATTCGAAGCTTTTCCCCAGACTGGCCTTGAACTCACTCCGTAGCCCGGGCATGTCTTGAATTTCCAATTCTTCTGCTTTAGCTCCAGTGTTCTCATTTTCCATGGCAGATTTAGAGAGCCTTGATCAAAATCCAAGCCCTACAAAATTCCTTTGTCTTTTCAAAGCATTATCTCTCCTGACTTCTGTATCACTTTGCTTTCCTGAAGGAGGCTCAGAGCAGTGTCTCAATGGACTCCCCCTGAGCACTTCCTGGTGTCTTTATTTAATCATGGTTTTATGAACTCTTCATATGCCAACCAGACAATTTTGCAGCCTTAGAGTGATGCTCAGGGATTTTTTTCCCCCTGCAGTCAATTTTAAAGGCTTTTCCATCTGAAATTTTTAGTGACTTGTAAAAAGCAGATGGAAGCCACATTTGGGGAATTTTACAGCCTAAGTTCCAGGGTGGCTGGCTGTTCATGAGATGCATGCTCATGATGTAGATTGCTTTTTTGTTTGTTTATGCAGCTATCATTAAGATAGATTTTAAGGACCCCATTTTGTTTTATTTGCTTTATTTCCATAATGTTTATGTGGTTCATAGAAAGAAATATTTTATGAAAAGTGTGTGCATATTAATTTGGACTTTCTAGAAACATTAAATTCCTAATGGGCCACTGATTCTCACCTCTCCCTTAGCAGTATCCCCTGGGGAAACCAACCAAGTTCACTTGACTCAGTCAAGATCTTATTTACTTGCAAGGAACAAAACTCATCTGAAATTATTGAAACATAAAGGCCAGCACACACACACACACACACACACACACACACACACACACACACACGCACGCATGCACGGAAAACATGCACCCCACACACACATTATTTTTTGCTCTTTATTTTTTAATTTATTCATTTTATTGTATGTGCGTGTATGCAATGTGGGGGCGGGGCACGTACATGCCATGGCACATGTGTGGAGGTCAGAGGACAGCTATCTGGAGTTGGGTTTCTCTGTCTTCCTTTACGTAGGTCCTGAGAGTCAAACTCGGGTTGTCAGGCTTGCATGGGAAACACTCTACCTGTTAAGCCACCTTGCCAGCCCCTAGTGGCTTGTATTGTGGATAACATGGTGGCTTGTATTGTGGATAACATGCAAGGAAGGGTATCACAAGAGATGATGTGGACCATGGATGGGCCTTTCTAATATGGAAAATACTAGCTGCTGGAAGAAACCTTGGAGATCACTTTTTGCAGGATTGGCAAATATCCGCACATTCTTGCTGCTGTTCTGCCCCTATAGCATCCTTGCAAACATTGCTAATTAATGCCAGCACCATTTCCTGCAGATTTGGAATCCCTAATAACAACTCAGGTGGCCCATACCAATCAGTGGGAAGTGGCCTTTGAGATGTGATCAGTCTCTGAGCAAGAAATGAAGGCCCATGTGTGTAACAACCTTTCTTCCTGATTATTCATAAATGATCATCCTAAAATTTAGTAATTATTTTTGAAAGCTCCACTTATGGAATTAGAGAGATGGCTTAACAATTAAGAGCAGTGGCTAATCTTCCAGAGGACTCAGGTTAATTCTCAGCACCCACATGGAGCCTCACAGCTGTCTGTGACTCCAGTCTCATGGGATCTGATGCTCTCTTCTGGCCCCATCAGGTACTGTATGCATGTGTTACACAAACATACATGCAGGCAAAACACCCACACACATTAAAAAATAATTTTAAAAAGAAGAAAATGAATTTAAAGCATTACTTACTTCCTAACCCCCATCAGAGCTAGCTTCTAATTTCTCTCATGGATAAAGAGTTTTTTAACCCACAATGTAGAATCAGCCATATTTGTCTGAGTTCCCCAGAAGCAGACAGGCTCAATTTGCAACTGTGTGCTCATGAACAGAGGGTGTTATTTTACTTCTTGAAAATATGTTTTCTGCAGCTATATTTAGACTAGAGAAAGAGCTCTGAGTGTTCAGCTCAAATTACATTCGAAGTGCCTAATTGCTGTTACGTTCAAACATAATACGGAGCGAGGTGGCATCTTCAATTCACGTTTTCCCTCCTAGATTTGCAAATGACACAGCGTTGAGACACCTGCTCTGCCTGCATGGCACTCCTGACTGCAGCTGATGCAGCTGTGATGGATGGCTCTTTCCTCTGTGACAATCCTGGGGAATTACTCTCCCTCGCTGCCTTTCCTGCTAGATGTGGATGCTGGTGTGTGTGTGTGTGTGTGTGTGTGTGTGTGTGTGTGTGTGTGTGTGTGTGTGT